>CAMZMU010000126.1:5626668-5928015 GCA_947311845.1 Poa pratensis
TAAAGGAATGCAGCGTTTCCATGTCAAAGGAAAGTTAGCGCCAAGGTATATTGGACCCTTCAAGGTCATTGCTCGTCGAGGAGAAGTATCCTATCAACTAGAGTTACCCCAGGAGTTAGGAGATTACCATGATGTCTTCCACATTTCCTTGCTCCGGAAGTGTCTTGAAGTTCCTGACCAGCCTGATGTTTTCAAAAACATCGACCACCTCTCCATCGACCTGAACCAAGACCTGACTTATCGCGAGAGACCCCTCAAGATTCTCGAAGAAGATGTTCGTGTTACCCGAAGACGTGCGATCAAGTTTTACAAAGTCCAGTGGACTAACCACTCTGAAGAAGAAGCAACTTGGGAACGTGAAGATTATCTTCGAAGCGCATTTCCAGACCTCTTTAGTACCCAGGCCTAGCAAATCTCGGGACGAGATTTATTTTAAGGAGGGAAGGATTGTACATCCCAAAATTATTAACAAGTATTATTAGTTCCAAAAATGAGAGCCAACAAAAACTTTTGTTAAATTATATGTGTTTGGTATCTGGTTGCTTGTGTTGTTTATATTTCTTGTTTTGTGTTAGATCTTGCTCTATTTGAGAACATAAAGAAAAGAAGAAAAATCAATGTGGCAAGTGCCACACAAATTCTCCAAGGGAGGATCTCATTTGTTTCCAACAAAATTTAGTGGAGTGTATTGCAAACCCTCCCATTTCATTCCTTACTACTTATCTCTCTCAAATCATATTTTACCCTTATTTAAAATTCAAAAGTAAAAGCAATTGAAATAAAATTAAAATACAATAAGTAAAACCTTATGAAAGAAATGTTTCAAAACATTTTATTATTTTATGCCAATTTGTGGAGCTTCTGTACTTATGGGAAGGCCCCACAAATTTGACAAATTTTTCTAAATTGATTTAGTGCCTCAAATAAAATCAAGAAATGCTTCTGGAATTAAAAGAAGGACTAGAAAATAAATAAGCAAAAGAAGAAGGAAGAATAGCAGCAGAGAGGAGGCAGGGGGCTTTCTGCAAAAGTGTCATCCCCTACCTCTCTCCCTAGCTCCCTGTCGCCGTCGCCGTGTCGCCATGGTCGACGTCGCCGTTCCCGGGCCCCCCAGGGCCCCCTTGCTGCGTTCACCCTCGCCCCCGTGCCTCTGCACCCTCAGCGGCAGAGAAGCCTCTCCCCTCGCCTTAACGCCGTGTCCCATGCCACACGCCGCGGAGGTTGGACGGCGCCGGCCAAATTGGCCCAGCTCGCTGCACCTCGCCACGCGATCCTCTACGCCGCGAACCCTAGCTCCATCCCGGACCCCCCAGACACCGCCGCCGGCCTCTCCGCCCCTCTGAGCTCTCCTGCACCCGACCCACCATGGACCGACCTCGCCGATAAATACCCACCAGCACCGTGCACTCCCTTCACTCCACCCCGACCTCTCTCACTCTCTCCACTCCTCAGTGCACCGCCAGGAGGGCGGAGCCACTCCCTCGAAGCTCCAGCTGCCCGTGAGCTTCCTCGACGCTCCGCCGCATCCGAAGGTGACGACGACACGGCCGTGCCGTGCTGCTGCCCCATTTCCCTCTCTGACCCCTCCACCTTGCTCTCCATCATCGCCGCACTCACCCGATCCCTTTCCTCCGTTGTTTTGTGCACAGGCGAGCCGTTGAAGCTTCGCCGGAATCCGCTGCCGTGGCCGTGGAACTCCGACGCATCGCCACCGTCGCTGCAGCCCTCCCCAGCAAGTTCAAGTGCCCCCACGAGCTTCCCCGAGCCCTCCGCCGTCGAACGCCGTCATCCCCGAGCCTCCCCGAGCCCCCTAGGTGAGCCGAGCTTCCTCCACACGTGCGCCGGCGCGGCGGCGCCGCCCAAAAATGGTCGCCGCCGTGGCCTTTAAACGTGGACCGTTGGATCTAGATCCAACGGCCACGTAACATTCCTGTACACGTGTGGCTGACAGGGCTGGCCCCACCTGTCGGCGTTTTTATTAATTTCCCGCATGCGCTGAGTCACTGACGGGTGGACCCCGCCCGTCAGATTTCTCAACATTATCCAAACTGAACACATTTTCGAATTTAAATTTCCAGAGAAAATCAGTACTGGACCCATTTTATAAATTCAATAACTTGAGATTTAGGAATCCAAATAAATCAAACTCAATTGTTCTGGAGAGCTAATGAAATTGGTTAACCAACCCAATTGGTCTCATGTAATTTAATTAAATAGTTAAAAAGTATTATTGAAAATGCCACAGGTGGTATAAATTCTAAACTTGTTTGTTTCTGATACTCTGTTAGTCCAATTAATTCCAAACTAATTTTTCTAGCTTAGTACTGCCTTGAATTAGCTCCCCTAATTTTGGTAGAATTAATTAAGCAATATAAATTGTTGACTTTAAGATAAACCCTTCTGGACTAAAACAAATAAATATGTTTAATGGACCCAAATGAGTTAGGACCAATTTTGTTAGCTCACTTATAGCCATGTTTAGTTACCCCTAAAAGGATTTAATTTTTGGAACAACAGAACATAGTTGGTTGCCAAAACTTGATTATTAAGCTACTGGATTCAAACCAATGTGTAGGAGTTTGGTAACTCCAATTGATCCAAATCCAATTGGGTTGTCTTCTACACATCAGTAGCTTTCTATAGAATTTTAGTTTGTATTTTTGTGACCAACAGAACTCAAGTTGTGGAGTTAAACATGTTTAACAAGTTTCTGCCATAATTTGGATATAAACAATTAATGTTTAATTCAAATATTTTGAAACCAAATTGTATGGTTTGATGTGTGCAGTAGCTATGTATGATGTTCATGGTTGTTGTGTTGAGATGATTGCTTGTATAGCTTAGTGATTGTTTGCATTGTTTGTTATTTAATTAGACGAGAACGTTGTCGGATATACGAGGAAGGAGAGTTTGCTGAAATTGAAGAACAAGAGCAAGATCACTTTGCCAAGCAAGGCAAGCTATTCTCTGAGCTTGCACTACAAACATATGCATCTACTTTCATAACATGTTTTACTCTCAAAGCAAGATTTATAAAACCCATTTCAAAAATATATGGATATTATTTTGCCACCCTATGTAGTAGTTTATATAAAACTTTAGGATGGGAAACAATGTTGTTTATTCAAAACTCCTTTGGAATTCTTGTGAGTTTATGAAATGCCGAGATGTCGGTGTTGGAATGGAGAAGTGGACAAGTGGTAATGTTTATGAAAATGCACAGTGTCCTAGTACTATGGCGACCAATCCTACCCTGTGCGACCACATTTACCACATATGGGAAAAGGCGTAGTCATGTAGTTTGCTCTTATTAGTATGGGATACCTCATCGACGGAGATGACTCCGTTATGCATGAGGGGATGGTCCGAGGACCTACCCCTGACCCGGGTCCTCACACAAGATGGTGGGGAGGATAGAAGGTTCCACCATAAACCGCAGGACAAAACTATGAGTCCTCACACTTAGGGTTTCTGACGGGAAACTGGACTGGGTGTCGATGGAAAGTGTCATATGGGAAGGATCCTATACTAGCATCAGCAAATAAGAGGCTATGGCCGGCGGCTTACTTCGCATACACCTGGTATGGCGAGACGTGGCAGACACGATGAGTTGCCGGATGGATGTGGGCTAAAAGCGTGCTACCTCTGCAGAGTGTTAAAAACTATTTGAATAGCCGAGTCCTCGGATATGGACAATTGGGAGACTGTCCTAAGACCTTGTGCAAGTTTTTAAAAGAACTTTGAGTTTTAAAAAGAAAAATGGAGGGGAGAATGTTTCCTACACCTATACCAACGGATCGGTATGAGGTGGTTGGATGAAAGTGGACCATGACGGGCTATGGTCGGAAAAGGAGAAGTTTTGGAGAAACAGATGAAATGGTGACTTCTTCAAAGATAGCTATAAAACTCTTCTTACCTTTTTCAATAAAGATATAGAGATGTTTTAGATAAGTAAAAGTTGTCAACTAAAATAAAACTGGTGCATACTCATGTTGGGGTAGTTTGCGAGTACATTCAAATGTACTCATACTGGTTTCGTCCCTGGCTATTGTCCTAGCCAGACTACGAGGAGGAACACTACGCCGAGCAGGAGTATGGCGACTTCTACGCCAACTAAGGATCTCCACAAGTCAGCTGCCTGTCGGGTTGTCGTCGTTAGGATACGATGTCTACTACGCCGTAGCTTCCGCTGATATTTTGGTTTGGCCCTTGAAGGCACCTATGTAAGAACTTGGTCTAAATGACCATTTATGTAAGACTTTCTATTCGGTACTGTAATGGATGTAAACTTTGGTATCCAATTCGGATTATGTGCAACGACAGACTGATCACGGGATCGTTGTGTTAAGCATAATCGGGTATTTCGGACAGCTAGTCCGGGGTCCCCACAGCAGCAGGTGAGGTCGGGACTCAAAGTGGATTTTTCAGATTTCTAGTTCTACATTTTTGTTCAAAAATTACCAGAGGAGAAGCATTTTGTTGACATTTTCTAGTGAATTTTTTATGGGCTGGATACTTCGCTCCGTTTTTAAATGTATGATGTTTTAGGCGTTTCACATGTTGTCTAGATGCACTTATAAGTGCATGTACATACTAAAACTTGTGTAGATACATTTGTGCATATTTGAATGTGGACAAGGACAAATGCTAAAACATGTTATATTTAGAAACGGAGGGAGTACAATACTAATGTCGTTTTTGTAAGGAGACTAATGTCGTGTACTTTGTTTTAGCGATTGAACAAATGTTTGTGTATAATAACGACATTTATGCTCAGCCTGACGTGTATGCTGGTCTTACGATTTGGGCCTTTATTTGCTTTGGGTCTTGGAGCAGGCAGAACATGCTCGGCTGTTCCTATAAGGGCCCATACAGCCCATCTGTTGCGGTTATACTCGGCCCTCTTTCACGATGGGCAGGAGGCTAGGCTCCCTCTCGGGTGCACCTCTGTACAACGCAAGGGATAAGCACGTCAGCATGTGCTAGAAGCTCCAAAAAGACTTGGGCGTCAAGACGAAGGAGTCGCCCAGTGACGTTGACTGGGAACATGGCCGGTGGGGCAGTTAGGTCCTGTCCGTCCCACTTTCCCTAACGGTGGACGCCCTCACCTAACCAAGGAGGAATACTAGGACGAGAAGATGCCACGTCACCCCCAATAGGCAACCAGAGGGTTTTCCCGCCTAAAACCGCCCACACTCCTCGCGTGACCCCTGTGGCATCCCCTTGGCCTATAAAAAGAGTACCAAGGTCACCGAGGCAAAGGGATGACAAGTTCGGAGCAAGGCAGGACTAGACTAGAGCCGAGAGGGTAGAGAGAGAGCTGATCTCCTCAGGGCCAGGATCTGCTCTTCGTCTACCTCTAGCTATACACATTCCGGGTTCTTACCCGCGAACCACCTTGTAAGGCACACCATGATAAATACCTCAATCCAGACATGCAGTAGTAGGGCCGTTAGCCTCCAGGCGGCCTGAACCTGGGTAACTATGTGTGTTGATTGTTTGGATCGTCGGTTCGAAGAGCTTCACATCTGCCACCCGTGTATTGATGTTACATGGAACAAGAAATACAAGTCGAGTATGTGTATATAAACAAAGAAAGTAAGAAACTAAAGATCGATATAGCATGCAGGGCTTTTAAAACGTAGATAAAATACTATATGAAAATAGTTGACATTACATAATACTTACAGTCATACTTCTCTAACTTTGACGAGCCACGTATAAACATGTTCATGGATCTGAAAGAAAAATATTATCACCAATATAGTGTTACATTGTATTTATCTTAATTTTAGAATCATATAAATATATAAAAAATGGTCAAAGTTTCGCCATGAAGACCGAGTCAAAGTCTAGAAGGTTTCGGATTTTTCAATTATATAAGTAATTTTGACGAAGAAACAGAGACCAAGATAATATTTCTAACTATTTATGTTTGTCTAACTACTAAAGATGACAAATTATTTTTCTTTAAGTTCAACAGGAAAATTTATCAATGTTAATTAACCTTGCATATTTATATAACATCATGCATAGTTCTACTCTATCGAGCTAATATTACTTGCAAACTGCACATAGTGGTGTTTTAACCGATGGCACAACAATTATTAGTTCATTTAGGTTGGTTTGATAATTTATTTATGATAAAAAATTTAAGTTCTATAACTGTATTATTTCTTATCATAAAATGTGATATCAATGAAACCATAACTTTATTTCTAAGACATAAATCCACTAAAGATGATACCACATTAGCGAGGGATGCCAAGCTAGTTGGATATGTAATATAGTATGGAATATAAGCACTATGAATGAACTTTAGAAATACTGACAAAGAATGATGTGTGGCTACAGATTACAAAAAAGATGAATTGCTTGTGTTTAAAAACACATAATTTGTTAAAATGCTTGGCGTAATCCACATAATTCAGTAAATTGCCATATCACGTCGAACAGATTTAAATTGGTCATATGCATTTTGGTCTCCATCTCATCGTGAGAACTGTGAACAATCAAAACGATTCATATTATTAACAAGTGCACGAGTATATCGCACCTGCTAACTTATTTAGGGAGCCACTAGGGTCCGGAAGTTTCTTCGGACAAGACGATGGCCGCTAGATGCGTTCTAGGATCGTTTTGGGCTTGGGAGATTCCAATGCAAGTTATATTTAAACAAACTAAATTCTTAAGTCAATGCGAAAGTACCTTGTCATACATTCTTGAAAAATAGTTACCCCATTATTTACATGCTTACACTTGTAATACTCTGGTGTATACTTGTTACCTCATTTTTTTCTTAATGAAAAATACACAATTCCATGTTGAACCTCCAAAATCATCACCCCTTCTTCTTTTGTTGCAACAGCTTTCATGGTTAATCATCCAACAGGCTTATCGACCATGTGTCTTATGTATTATAGGTATGCGCGTTTCGGCGCCACGGTGACAGGCAGTGTCAAGTGGCCCTTTTTTTGCAAGCACGTCACTGTCTCGTACAAACTTTTCCTTAATGGAGTGAACTCCAATCCCAGGTCCCGTAGCCTCTGGTTCGAGAACCTGTACGGCTTCGCCATCGGCTTGCCGTCATCTTCGCACCTGCATACAATATTTAGATTGAGCATCCGAGGCACAAGATCAAGCAAGTAGCACTGATGGATTTCGGTGTTTCGTGTACGTACTTGGCAGTGACAGGGTACCGCGGGAAGAGTTCCTTGAGGAGCTTCAGGAAATGGGCGCGGTGCAGGACGGCGCCGATGCAGAGGTACCGGCCGCGGGCGTCGGGCGCTCGTAGGCGAGGACGTGGGCTCGGGCGACGTCCCGGACGTCCGTGTAAGCGGCGACGGCGTTCGGGTAGGTCGGCTTGGCGCCGGTGAGGTAGCGGGCGACGTGGCTGCTGCTGAAGTTGAGCTCCTGCTGCAGCATGGGGCCCATCGTCATCGACGGCACCACCACCGCCAGCTCCAGACCCCTCTTTGCCGCCTCCTCCGTCGCCGTGATCTCCGCCATCATCTTCGCACAGCAATACAAGTTCTGCACATATGTCAAGTACACCGAGGATTGTCAAGTTCAGACTACAGAGTAAAGATCCGGTGTCATGGCGGTTGATGGCGCGGAGCAGGGTGTGACTCCTACCCGCTTCGTCCACAACGGTTCCCTAGCTCTGACGTAGTCTCGAGGCTTTAGTTTCACTCACGTCTCTAATTGTTTAAAGTTGTGTGCATCATTTTGATGCAGAGGCTGGGGGTTTAACCTCCATTTTGACAATAAAAAAAGTCTCTAATTGTTTCTTTGTTTATTTACAATATAACACGTCTCCAAGCCTTTGGTTCAACACCCAAGCATCTCATCTTCAAACACTGGCTCCATATATAACTTAAAAAATAAAAAATACACTAACTTTCACTAAAGATCCACATCTCCAAGTGCAATTCTAGCCGTTCGAGATTAGCAAAAGCAATCGATAGCTGGCGAAAGTAAATTTAATTTCTTTTTGCTTGGTATTACAACTAGTACTTGAACCTAGAGATGCACAATTCCGGCAATCTCCCAAAGATTGCCGGCTCAGATAGTGAACCTATAAAGGCTGCTCTGACCTTTTTTTTCACGCTATTTTATACTGAATCCTCTCCAGCTCTCCGCCGTTCAAAAAAGTCAGGCTAGTAGGTACGCAGAATAAGTGGTACGAGTCCAGTTGACTGCTGGCTATGCTTCATGCAGCTGACGTTCAACAACAGCCGGCATATGCCTGGGAAGTGGGAACCTAACGGAGACCGCCTGGTTTCTGCCCCAGGTTTGAGATTTGCCGTCGCCAAGTGAGCTCTGGAAAGCGACTTGTGCCAGCCATTCCACCAACGGAGGCCGGGAGCAATTCGTGCTCTTCCTCCCACGATGGCCCCTCCCGTGGGCTGTTCCACCGCCGGCCCATAACGAAATGGCGGTTCCAAACGGAAGGGAGTCTTCCTGCGGGCAGGTGAAGATGAACTCTACCGCTACCGCTAGTATTTCCTCCTAGATCGTACTGGATCGACACACCGTTTCAGTTGATCCCATTTCGGTTACAGAACTTGGGTTGATTTGAGTCATTTTGTTGATTTTCACGGAGTTGCCTCACACGAGTAGATGCTCCGAATAGTCCTAATGGAGCACGGGCTACCTTTGAAAAAAAACTGAAAGTTTTTCAAAAAAAATCAAAAAAACATTACCTGCATGTAGTCAACTATGCACATTACTAACCTGCAAATTTTCAATGTGAAATACATCGTATTTTTGGCTCAGAAAAGATAAATCGAACAAACTTTACAAAAAAAAGTTGAACAGTTCATGCCACGGATCTGCATATTTGTCATCTTTGCTGAGGCTATATTACATGGTATTCGATCGTATCAAAAAAATTACACAGTGGTAGAGAACAGTATTGTGCAAGTGGGATCCCACCAATATCCCACTTATAGTTCATTTTACCATTTCTAGTATAAAATTTGGTCCAAAATTTTGCACTACAAATAGCAAATTGAACTACAAGTGGGATATTGATGGGATCCCACTTGACACCTACTATTGACTACATCATGGTATAATATTTGAATTCTTTTGAAGATAAATTTCAAAATTTCAGAAAAATACGGGCTATACATTGTAGCCTTGGAGCCATATAGTGCACTCTCCTGTTATAAAATGCGTCATAAATACATTAAATTATAAAAATCCAAAAATACATTTTTTGCCATCCTTAAAAGGACAAAAATTTGGTGTTCCAAAACTT
Organism: Poa pratensis; assembly: GCA_947311845.1. Taxonomy (NCBI): domain Eukaryota; kingdom Viridiplantae; phylum Streptophyta; class Magnoliopsida; order Poales; family Poaceae; genus Poa; species Poa pratensis. The sequence goes on from CAMZMU010000126.1 coordinate 5,635,934, forward strand.
TATTTGCACACATATTTTCATCATATATTTCTTATGGATTTTGATTTATAGGATTCTGAAAACACATTCCTTCGTGGAGTCCCTTCTTCAATCTTAAATTGAAAAAGAAAATGGCCCTTAGGGACCTTTCTTTGGATACCAAGATTTTTGTCATCTTAATAGAAAAAAAACAAAGGATTGAAATTATTTGTTGATCTCTTGTGGAGTTTTTGTTTGTTTGACTGTTGCACTTGAAAATTGCTATCAAATATAGTGCAGAGTAATGCTTTGGGAAGGTCCTATAGGATTTAATTCGATGAATCAGACATCAAAAAAAAAATTTGAATCCTCTAAAATTTGTATGAACTTTTAGAACCACACATGTCTTGACTGTTGCCATGGTCACAGGATGTTAGTGTTTATTCTGTAGGCTTTGCTAGAATCGATGGCGTTTAGACATATGTTATCGCTGCATATTTTTGTCAAGAGATCGATATACTCTTCGTGTTGGTACTTTTGATAGGAGTAGCTATGATTTCTAAATTTTTGGAAAACCTATGAACATATAACCGTAATTAAAGTATGTCAAAAAATTGTATATGTCAAAATCATAGAGCCACCTCTTGGTTAGTGGGGGTTTTACAGGCACGGCTTTATGTGAACCTGATTAAATCTTGGTGCTTACATTTATTATGTTATACACTCAATATGTTGCATAATAATTTAGTGAGATTGACCAACTTAAATCCGGTGTTGTAGTATGTTAACGCATTCCTATAAATATGTGGGTAGCTAGTGTGGCGGCGTGTGTAACAGTGTAAGCGTACGGGACTTTCACGTATCAAAAAAAAAGTAACAAGAAAACAAAGTGTTTATGTACTACTCCCTCTTTTCCAGATTATAAAAAGTTTTGGCAAACTAGTTTAAGATTTTTGTCGTGCAAGTTGTAACGGATGACGCGGTATGTCGTGGAAGCACACACGTCAAACCGGACTCGTGGACGTTTCTACATGATCCATCGATTCCCCTCCGGAACGGAATCTTCGACCCCGGCCGGCCCAAATCCACCCATCGGGTCGGCGCCGCCGCTGTATCAGTAGAGTTCAGTACCAGCCTAAAAAACAAAACGAGCTAACCCAACGTGTCCGGCCCTATGTTTTGATTCCCGCCAAGCCGCAACCGAGCCTCCCCGCCTTTCTGCTCACGCGCTCCAGGTAGTATTTGCATCGCAGTTTGTCCTGCCAGTACTAGCCACTATAAGTAGCGTCGAAGATTAACCTGAGAGAACACACAATTAAGCTCCATCAGTTGGTCAGCAGTGTGATAAATTAGGGTATGATGGTTTGGGGAATAGCACAACGCACAAAGGGCGTGGCCTCCTGATATATATATATATATATGGATGGAGAGTTACAATACACGTACAATACCAGTACGGTATATACAGAAATATACAAGGGAAATACAACTCTATCTAACACCCTCCCTCAATCTGAACCGAGTCAACAAGGTGAAGATTGTGATGACACGCTTGAAAAGCAGGCAAGGGCAGGGGTTTTGTGAAGATATCCGCAAGTTGGTCTTTAGAGGTGACAAACTTGATCTGAAGAAGCTTTTCAGCAACCCGTTCTCGAACAAAGTGATAATCCACCTCGATATGCTTTGTACGAGCATGAAATACGGGATTCGAAGACAAATATGTAGCTCCGATATTGTCACACCATAAGATGGGTGGACTGTCCTGTCGAATATGCAACTCATGTAACAAGGACTGCAGCCAGATGACCTCGGCAGTAGCATTAGCAAGAGCCTTGTACTCAGACTCAGTGCTAGAACGAGAAACAGTGGCCTGTTTGCGAGCACTCCAGGCAACCAGATTCGGTCCATAGAAAATAGCATAACCCCCGGTGGATCGACGATCATCTGGATTACTAGCCCAATCCGCATCTGAAAACGCGGAGACGACCGTGGAGGAAGAAGCTCGGACGTCCAAGCCATACGCCGGGGTGTACTGTATATAACGAAGAATGCTTTTGACCGCAGACCAATGTGTGCTCCGAGGCTCATGAAGAAACTGGCAGACCTTGTTCACAGCAAAGGACAGATCAGGACGAGTGACAGTCAGGTACTGGAGACCTCCAACAATGCTACGATACTCACTGGCGGACTCAGCGTCCAGAAGATCACCATGAGTACTGGAAAGAATGTCGCTGGCCGACATGGGCGTAAAGGAGGGCTTACACTTAGACGTACCAGCACGTCGCAAAAGATCACCAGCATACTTGTGCTGAGTGAGATGCAGACCTCGAGAATACGGTGTGACCTCAACCCCCAGAAAATAGTGCAACCGGCCCAGATCCTTGAAAGCAAACTGTGACCGAAGACCCTGAACCAGACGATCAGTAGCTGCGGGTGAGGAGCTGACAACAATGATGTCATCCACATAGACAAGCAAATAGATGGTGACCTCAGCAGTATGCAGCAAAAATAGCGAAGTATCAGCAGTGGAGGGAACAAATCCATGTGTACGAAGCACATCACCCAACCGAGCATGCCAGGCACGAGGAGCCTATTTGAGGCCATAGAGGGCCTTCACAAGGCGACAGAGGTGACGAGGGTGCGAGGGATCCTCAAAACCAGGCGGCTGACGCATATAGACCTCCTCATCGAGCACACCGTGCAGAAAGGCATTTTGTACATCTAGCTGCCGTAGATCCCAACCACGAGAGACAGCAACCGACAGAAGCAACATAATGGTGGTTGGCTTAACCACAGGACTGAAGGTGTCATAATAATCCAAACCATAACACTGCTTGAACCCCTTGGCCACTAACCGAGCTTTGTATCGTTCAATCGAACCATCAGAGTGTCGCTGGACCTTGAAGACCCATTTGGAGTCGATGATGTTAACTCCAGACATGGGTGGTACAAGCTTCCACGTGTCATTTTGAATAAGAGCAGCAAATTCCTGCTCCATTGCTTCACGCCAATGAGGAATACCTAACGCAGCACGAAAATGAGTGGGCTCCAATGTCGGATCGGCAAGAGCACGCTGAACACTGATAGCAAGCCACGCAACAGTATCATCCTTGCGCTGCAGAGGTTTGTTGTTTCCTGTCTTGCTGCGAGTAACATGAATACGTGGCGCAGGAACTAGAGGAACAGGAACGCTGGGAGGTGGTGATGGTGAAGCACACACATGATCCAAGGCGCTGGTGGCGGGAGAATCGTCTTCAATGTCCGCATCATGGACCGGAGATGGAGCAAAAGACGATCTGTGCTGGGCTGGCGAGGACGGCCCAGTTGAGTGTGAGGACCCCGGATTAGGTATCCGAGATACTCGTTATGTTTCCTGCAACAATCCCATGATCAGTCTGTTGTTGCACATAACTCGAATTGGTATCACAGAACACCCATAAATACCGAATAAAATTACTTACGTGTTTGAGGTCATAACTTCAACAGGTACTTGCAGCGGAAATCACCAAACAGCGTGGAGCCCAAGTCATTTGCCTTAACCCCACGGGCAGCTGACTGGGAAGCGCCCTAGTTCGCATTGACGTCATCGATCTCTCGGTCTTCAGCATACTTCTTCTTGAACTCTGGACATGGGAATATCCAGGGACACAGCCATGAGTACATTTAAGTACTCGCAAACTACCACCGGAATGAGCATGCACTACTCTTTTATTGTTTAAATAAAACTTCGTTTGCTTTGAAAACTCTATATCCTTGTTGAAAAGAGAAGGATATACTTTTGTTTATTAAAACCTTGTTTTGAAATCTCTATATCTTCCTTGAAAAAGAAAAGAAGGCTTTTAGAACTTTTCCCCATAAATCTATCTTTGTAAGAATTCTCTCTTAAAACTTTTTCCCGAAAATACATCTTTGTTGAAAAAGGTAAGAAGTCTCTTTTATAAATATTTTTCCCGGAAAATCACCATTTGTTTATTTCTCCAAAACTCCTCCTTTTCCGACCAGAACCATTCCTGGTCAAATTAGTTTTTCCAACAACCTTATACCAACCCCTTGGTATAGTTGCATAAAACAACGTCTCCATTTTCCTCTCAAATCTTAAAACATTTCCAAAACTTGCACATGGTCAGAGGACAGCCTCCCAATTGTCCATATCCGAGGACTCGGCTATTCGAATAGTTTTAACCCTCTGCAGAGGTAGCACGCTTTTAACCCACATCCATCCGGCAACTCATCGTGTCTGCCACGTCTCGCCATATCAGTTGTATGCGAAGTAAGTCGCCGGCCATAGCCTCTTATTTGCTCATGCTAGTATAGGATCCTTCCCATATGACACTTTCCATCGACACCCAGTCCGGTTTCCCGTCAGAAACCCTAAGTGTGAGGACTCATAGTTTTGTCCGGCGGTTTATGGTGGAACCTTCTATCCTCCCCACCAACTTGTGTGAGGACCCGGGTCAGGGGGTAGATCCTCGGACCATCCCCTCATGCATAACGGAGTCATCTCCGTCGATGAGGTATCCCATACTAATAAGAGCAAACTACATGACTACGCCTTTTCCCATATGTGGTAAATGTGGTCGCACAGGGTAGGATTGGTTTCCATAGTACTAGGACACTGTGCATTTTTCACAAACATCACCATTTTTCCACCTTTCCAACACAGCACCGACATCTCGTCGTTCCATAAACTCACAAGGCATTTCAAAGGAGTTTTGAATAAACAACATTGTTTTCCCATCCTAAAGTTTTATATAACTACGACATAGGGTGGCAAAATAATATCCATATATTTTTGAAATGGGTTTTGTAATTCTTGCTTTGAGAGTAAACATATTATGAAAGTAGATGCATATGTTGGTAGTGCAAGCTCAGAGAATAGCTTGCCTTGCTCGGCAAAGTGATCTCGGTCTTGATCTTCAGGTTCAACAAATTTCCCTTCCTCAATAACTCCATTCCAAAGACCACTCCGGTAGTGTTTATGTCTAGCGTCGCAAACATGAGAATAACACCACAATCAATAAGCAAACCAAACCACAAGTGGCACACCGACAAGTAACCAACCGTAAGCGTCAATCTAATCGTTCGAGCAACAACTAGGATTTACACTTACGAGGGCCTCATATTGATCAGTAGTCTATCGCCTATACGCAAGCTAGGTACATCGATCACAAAACTATCTGAGGCGAAGGTTAACAACAAGCACCTCCCGTTGAACGGGAAATACTTCAGACAAAAGTTAGGTCACTAAATATTTTCTGTGAGTTAAAATATTATACCAAGTTAGGATATGATAAAGTGAAACACTAGGAACCTAGCAAAATTGGGTTTGCTCCAGAAATCATTACAGATTAATTTATAAAGCCCTTTTTAATTTTGCCCTTTTTATTAATTTATTTTAAACAACACTACAAAATAATTATCCATGTTTGGAGACAAGCTGGAATATGAAGGTTATCACTTGCTAACCATTTTAATAGATCAAACTTAATTTTTGGATCATTAGTTTTAAAGATATGAATTTTCCCAATTTATTTTATATTCTGCCATTTTCTTTATTTTAATAAAACATTAAATAACTAATTTATTTGGATAGGTGAATTACACCAAAAGACAGGTTTTACTTTTCTGAACATTTTGGTATATCATTTGTAATTTTTGGAGCAGTAATTAAAAAGATATGCATTTTATAAACTTAACCTATTTTCTGTCTTTTCTTTTAATTCCCAGAGAAACGTGGTATACTTTTGGTACCGAGCCCGTGGCTAGCCAGAGCCACTGCCAGGCGGGCCCGGGTGCTGCGCTGGCGCTGACTGGGCTGGGTGTGGTTGCGCTGGCCACCGCGGTCGCTGACCGGTGGGGCCAGGCTGTCAGCGTGGATTAAAACAGAAAAAGGTGGGGATTGCATCCGCGAGGTTTCGAACCCGCGACGCGGCACAGTGCGGCGCGGATCGGTGGTGCTGACCACTGGGCCAGTGCGGTGCTGTTGTTAGTATACGGGCGCGCGTAAATAAGAGGAGTAGACGGTGACGGCGACGACGCGCGTGGACACGGCGATCACCGGCGGTGAGGTGCAAGGGTTCGACGTTCTACGGCGTTTGGAGGCCAACTAGTACTCGCACCCGACACGCACGAGTACGGGCTACCTAGTGGCGGCGTTGTGGACCTAATGGTCGCCGGCAAAAGCTCCGGCGACGAGGTCGTGCGGCGGCGAGCTGCGGACGACGACGGATTCTACGGCTACGCGGCGAACTACGGCGAACTGGGTTAAACGGAGATGTCCAGGAGGTGCGCCTGCTCACCCTCGATGCGTGGGTGCGATTCGTTGGTGCTGAGGTGGACGGGAACGGCGGCGAGCTTGCTCGAAGCGCGGCGGCCGGAGTTGGGGAAGACGCGGACGGGCTGCTCGATGCACGGCTCCCTTCTTCGATTCCTTGCACGGAGATGAAGAGGACGAAGAGGCGGAGAGGATAGCGGTCTCGGATTTGTTCGGGGCGCCCTAGAACGGCGGCGATACGTGCGGCAACGGCGAGCTCGAGCTCGGCCGAGGCTCGGTCATGGCAGAGGAAAATATCGAGGGAGGGGGCAGGGGAATGGACGAGTGGATGAGGGAGGAGAGGTGCGGCTCGGCGTTCTTATCCTCCTCACCGAAGCGGCAGAGGAGCGGAGGGGGGGGGGCCTGGGCGGCGTGCGACGCGCGGGAGGACGACACCGCGGCGTCGACCACGGGCTGCTACAGAGAAGACGCCACTTTTGCCGATAACCCCCTGGATTTCTTTTCCCTTTTACATCTAAGTCCTTTTACTGTTTCTTTTTATTTCTTTTAAAACCAGTAGTGTTTTAGGGATTTATTTGAGGTACTAAAACATTTTAGAAAAATTTGAAAATATTCCTGTGGCCTCCCCATTACATGTAGAGGCTACACAAAATTTGGTTTTTGAAAATAAAATGTTTTGAACAATACTTGTTCATAAGATTTGAATATATTATTTTTGGATAAAACCAATTTGACAAATGGAAATATCTTTGTAATTGGAGATTAGATATTTTGGGGAGAGAGTAACATGATGATGAGATGGTTATCATCTCATTCCTGGATTTTATAAGATAAAGTAATTGTTATACCAAACTAGAGAATTAGGTAGAGAGGGAATCTAAATAAGATCATTTCTTTTAATCAAGAATTTTAATTTGAGGGTGTAAGTAATCATAGGGGTCTTGTTTTGTTCTCAAGTCACACTCCACCATTGTGGTCAGTGTGTTTTACTTTAGTGCTAGGCATAGCTGAGGAATTATCCTCACAAGCAACAAACACCACAAGATCCACAACACAAACATGACCACACAAATAAAACCACAAGATTCAATCATACCACCATTTCCACAATTAACAATGCTATCTTGTAGAAATGATCACCCTCAATTATGACAAGATGATGTTTTAAGGAGTATCTCAACTCATAACTTAGTAGTTTTCAGAAGATTTGATGAAGAGAAATATGTGGGGTAATATATTTCCCACTAGTGTTATTTTCAAATGGAGTAAAAATAAGAGTTTATAAAATGGGAGTTGTATACACTTGAAAATCTCAAGTTTAAAAGACAGATAGGAGATAGCATATAGATCTCCACATTTGTGGGAACACATAGTTTTGGAAATACTTTTACTTTCCCAAATAATGGGTATTAGTTTTGGTTGTTGCTAAACCAATTATCATTGAAATGGAGTTGGCCAAAATAAGAAGGGAAAAGATACATGGAATATTTTTCTTGTCATGACATGATCACCAAGTTAAATATATTTTTATATTGGTTGCGTCTTACTTTTACTAGTCAAACAATTTAAACAACAAGTCACACTAGGTTCAACATAGCAATGGGAAGGAAAACACAATCATCAGTGAAACATTTCAAAAAGTTTTTGTTGGTTCTGAATTTTGGGTCTTGTGAAACTAAGTTTTTCTTAGTTTCTAAATTTGGGATGTGACAGCTCTTCCCCCCTTAAAAATAAATCTCGTCCTCGAGATTTGGCCGGGGGTAACAGGGGAGTACGAGGGCACGGGTTTTTGGGTTGGCTATCCTTCTGAGGTTGTGGCTTCTTTAGTAAGGTCGCCACGTGAGATCTTGACAAATTGATGTTGCGAGGCTTTCTTTGTCGATGATCTTCTGTGCTGAGTTCAGATCCTCGACGATGGGGTTGACTTAACGATCGACGCTGAGGGAGAGTCCTGGTTGGCTGTTTCCAGACACTACAAGACTGAGGCGTAAGGGACTAATTATTAACATTTTCTGGTATACGTACTGCAGGTCTTCCCCCCTTAAAAAGGGATTTTAAACGGTCCTGCAGAAGGTTGCATCTGGGGTTGACTTGAAGGCATCGTCCTTCTTGGGTAGCTTGACGACCTTCGTCTTGGGTGTCATTCCTCGGTGATTGGGGTCGGTGCGGATATCACTTCCTGATATTTTCTTCTTACGAGGGTCACAGATGAGGACGAGTAGTTTTCAGGATGCGTCAAGTCTGAGCACTCGACTCTCTCCGGTTTCTAGTTAGTAGAGGGATGTTATAACTTCTAAGGGCGTCTGAACTTGCTTGGTGGTTGACGTTGCCAACAGCAGGTGCTTCCGTTGTTTGATTCTTCTTAGTGACTTCTGGTAGATCTTCTTCACTCTTTTCTTCCTTCGGCTTGGCGAGAAAAAGGCTGTCCTGAAAGACTTCTTTGGTTCGGGTTCTTCAGGAAGTTTCGCAGGTGTCTTCACAAGTAGGTTAGAGTGTACCAGATTAGTTAGGTTTTCCGGGAAAACTTTCTGGTTGAGAGGCTTAAGTTAGTTTCCAAGGGAGTTGGGTGTTATACTCAGAACATCAGACTTATGGTACCTAAGATCCAAAACATCCAACTTTACACAGGCCTCTAATTCTCGAGTCTCCAAAATACCATTCCAACATCTCTGGTAAGGCCAATACTATCAACTAGTTACTTGAATCACGGCCTTTTGCCCGAGCTAAAGTTATTAATCCACCATCATCTCCTTCGGGCATAAATTCTTTATCATACTATAGTTCAATCTATCGGATACCCATCAAACCTTTAAGGCATAATCTTCCCATTACCTTCTATCACAAAATCGTAGGGGTCCACCAATTATTTCTTGATTAATTTTATTCCCTAGATAGGCATATCTCAAACTATCTGACTCCTTCAGGTTGCCATCTTCCCACGATCATATCATCAAAGCTAAATAAAGCATCCAACAATCATGTGATCATACCATCAAGGATTTGACCCACTTTCTAACCAAATTCAGATTTCATCTCAACACTTTCGGGCCTTGATCTCTTAATCAAAGATGAACAATCTTTCTACGAATAATCCAAACAGAGCGTGACAAGCTCTGAAAACTACTGCCACCTAGAATGTCTTGCTACTAGACCAAGTCACATCTATTCCTAGAATCCGATAAACATTCACTTGTCCTCCACCAATTATTTCTTGCATACAACGATCTACTTATTTGCTAACTCATCCTTGACCACTACCTATAATTCCATAGGAATTTAGTACAAGGTCACTTGCGCTAGGAATCACCCTAAACATTCCAACACCGGAGTATTCTTCTTAATTTACTTGGTTCTAACCAATCCAAACATCATTTTATCAGCAAGTGCTTCCTAAAAAAAAAATCCAATGACCTTCACCTTTATTTCTAAACCTTAAATCAAGGGTCACGTCTTCTAGCTCCAGATAACCACCAATGGTTGGGGACCACAACTGGTTAGCCCCAGAGTATTAATCAAATATATCATCTGTCCAAACCCAATTGATTTATCGACCCACTCCAAGCTTTCACTTTTATTCAAAACCCCAAATTTTTGATATTACCAACCTTATCCACCGAATTCTGATCTCATCACTAGATTCTCAAGGGGTCCTGCTGACTAATAATCTTATAGTCCAACACTCTTATATCTTCCTAAAGTCTCCTGTCTACCAACTAGTTTTGAGTCGCCCACTGGCACCTCTTTCTTTTCTTGTTTTCGGAAATCATATCCTTGGGGAAACACTATAAATCTTCATATGATTTTCTTACTTAGAACTTGAGTAACTCCTAAGGTATACACTTGACTTAAGAAAATTACTATTGTCCTTGATTTGAGTTCTAACATCATTCGCTTCACCCCTGTGGTGAAGGCATCCACTTAGTCCGGGCAAGCTTTTCATTAGTTAGTTGTATAAAAATTGTGGAGGTCTTTTATAACATCAATTGCCTTAGTCTTACGAGAAGAATTTGTTAACAAGGTAGCTAGTCTTGTCATCAAACTACTTTTCATATTCCAGAGGCTGAGGTGGACTGGATTATCTGAGGTTTCGTTTATTTGTATATGACACTCAATTGTTTGAGCATACAAAAGCGATTTGTTAACAAGTTCATGAGGCTTGTTACCAAACTACTTCTATATAACACGAACATTAAAATATCACACTATTTCTAGAGAGATTTAAAGTTAGGTAAATTATGTTAGTTATGTTAGTTTTTCATATTCTTTTGTTAGTCCGACGGGATACGACCAGTGTCATCTACCGTCGGGTCTTGAATCTTCATCTTTCTCGATGGCTTGATGTGGTTACACAAAACAACGTATGGAGACTGCTATCAGTCTTGCAGAAGGTCGCAGAGTCTTGGGGTAGCGAGTATTCCATACCTTGCTTCTCTTACTAGGAGAAAATCTTCCGAAGAGTTTTCTAAGTCGGGCTTTTGAGAGGGTACAAAGAGTACATCTATGGCCAACAAGGCAAAAAGGTTTTGTTGCTAACAGTCAAAATAAAAGCAACAGATAAAAGTGCGGTTACTTTGGGGTTTTCGACAAGGCGGATTTTGTAAAACCCACAAGGAAAACAACACACAATAAATGCAACACACAAGCAAAGATCAATCAAGGCACTTTTAGCACCAACAGTCGTTTAATACCGTGGAAGATGGGTTTGCTCCAGTAAAACGAGCTTATCCTATTGATCCTATGGGTCTTTGTATCTCGAGGATTTTCTTCACCTTGTCCAAGTGGGAAACTTTGGCGGTGAAATTACTGCGATTTCGGAAGGTTGCACGGATCCTCGGTCTTCGCATATAAATTGCCTTGCTGTTGAAGTCTTCGGGTTGCTAAGTACCCAGGTCTGGTTTGGGGTGTCGTCAAGTATGTAAGTTTGAATGGAGGTAAGACAACAGATGGAAACTTTTGATAAACCTTTAGACAAGAGATAAGGTTTAGAATAATTCGAGAAGGTGAAAAGAGTGGAAGCTACACTTAGGCTTCCTTGGGTACAAGTAATTTTAGGTAGTAATATTTTTCTTTCCAAAATAATTCTCTCGTAAAGGCCTTGGTGAAACAGGGCTGTTGAAGTCTTCCTTTTATAGCCTTAGTCTTCAGCTGGAATACTTGGGATTGTCGAGGCAGTAACTGAGTGGAATTGTCGATATTGAGTTGAGGTCTTCGAGGTTTCTTGCTTTATTGATACTGACGATCTTGGTATTTGCAGATCAATCACCTTGATGCTGAATGTTGAATATTTGAGATGGAAGCTCTTTCTTGTAGGTGCTAGCTAATCAGGTCTCACTTGGGTTCATCGTCAAGTATTTTGAACGGGTAAGAGAGAGTAGAGAAATCCTTGGAAAATCTTAAAATAGAGGGATGAGACTCAGAATATTTGAGAAGATACGAAGAGTGGAAGTCATTTTTGGACTTCCTTGGAAAAATATATTTTTGGTATTAATAGATTTTTAATCAAATATTTCCTTACTAACTAACGTCCATGCTAACTAAGGTCTGTTACAGTCAGGATGGCTCTGATACCAAGTCTGTGAGGACCCCGGATTAGGTATCCGAGATACTCGTTATGTTTCCTGCAACAATCCCATGATCAGTCTGTTGTTGCACATAACTCGAATTGGTATCACAGAACACCCATAAATACCGAATAAATTTACTTACGTGATTGAGGTCATAACTTCAACAGGTACTTGCAGCGGAAATCACCAAACAGCGTGGAGCCCAAGTCATTTGCCTTAACCCCACGGGCAGCTGACTGGGAAGCGCCCTAGTTCGCATTGACGTCATCGATCTCTCGGTCTTCAGCATACTTCTTCTTGAACTCTGGACATGGGAATATCCAGGGACACAGCCATGAGTACATTTAAGTACTCGCAAACTACCACCGAAATGAGCATGCACTACTCTTTTATTGTTTAAATAAAACTTCGTTTGCTTTGAAAACTCTATATCCTTGTTGAAAAGAGAAGGATATACTTTTGTTTATTAAAACCTTGTTTTGAAATCTCTATATCTTCCTTGAAAAAGAAAAGAAGGCTTTTAGAACTTTTCCCCATAAATCTATCTTTGTAAGAATTCTCTCTTAAAACTTTTTCCCGAAAATACATCTTTGTTGAAAAAGGTAAGAAGTCTCTTTTATAAATATTTTTCCCGGAAAATCACCATTTGTTTATTTCTCCAAAACTCCTCCTTTTCCGACCAGAACCATTCCTGGTCAAATTAGTTTTTCCAACAACCTTATACCAACCCCTTGGTATAGTTGCATAAAACAACGTCTCCATTTTCCTCTCAAATCTTAAAACATTTCCAAAACTTGCACATGGTCAGAGGACAGCCTCCCAATTGTCCATATCCGAGGACTCGGCTATTCGAATAGTTTTAACCCTCTGCAGAGGTAGCACGCTTTTAACCCACATCCATCCGGCAACTCATCGTGTCTGCCACGTCTCGCCATATCAGTTGTATGCGAAGTAAGTCGCCGGCCATAGCCTCTTATTTGCTCATGCTAGTATAGGATCCTTCCCATATGACACTTTCCATCGACACCCAGTCCGGTTTCCCGTCAGAAACCCTAAGTGTGAGGACTCATAGTTTTGTCCGGCGGTTTATGGTGGAACCTTCTATCCTCCCCACCAACTTGTGTGAGGACCCGGGTCAGGGGGTAGATCCTCGGACCATCCCCTCATGCATAACGGAGTCATCTCCGTCGATGAGGTATCCCATACTAATAAGAGCAAACTACATGACTACGCCTTTTCCCATATGTGGTAAATGTGGTCGCACAGGGTAGGATTGGTTTCCATAGTACTAGGACACTGTGCATTTTTCACAAACATCACCATTTTTCCACCTTTCCAACACAGCACCGACATCTCGTCGTTCCATAAACTCACAAGGCATTTCAAAGGAGTTTTGAATAAACAACATTGTTTTCCCATCCTAAAGTTTTATATAAACTACGACATAGGGTGGCAAAATAATATCCATATATTTTTGAAATGGGTTTTGTAATTCTTGCTTTGAGAGTAAACATATTATGAAAGTAGATGCATATGTTGGTAGTGCAAGCTCAGAGAATAGCTTGCCTTGCTCGGCAAAGTGATCTCGGTCTTGATCTTCAGGTTCAACAAATTTCCCTTCCTCAATAACTCCATTCCAAAGACCACTCCGGTAGTGTTTATGTCTAGCGTCGCAAACATGAGAATAACACCACAATCAATAAGCAAACCAAACCACAAGTGGCACACCGACAAGTAACCAACCGTAAGCGTCAATCTAATCGTTCGAGCAACAACTAGGATTTACACTTACGAGGGCCTCATATTGATCAGTAGTCTATCGCCTATACGCAAGCTAGGTACATCGATCACAAAACTATCTGAGGCGAAGGTTAACAACAAGCACCTCCCGTTGAACGGGAAATACTTCAGACAAAAGTTAGGTCACTAAATATTTTCTGTGAGTTAAAATATTATACCAAGTTAGGATATGATAAAGTGAAACACTAGGAACCTAGCAAAATTGGGTTTGCTCCAGAAATCATTACAGATTAATTTATAAAGCCCTTTTTAATTTTTGCCCTTTTTATTAATTTATTTTAAACAACACTACAAAATAATTATCCATGTTTGGAGACAAGCTGGAATATGAAGGTTATCACTTGCTAACCATTTTAATAGATCAAACTTAATTTTTGGATCATTAGTTTTAAAGATATGAATTTTCCCAATTTATTTTATATTCTGCCATTTTCTTTATTTTAATAAAACATTAAATAACTAATTTATTTGGATAGGTGAATTACACCAAAAGACAGGTTTTACTTTTCTGAACATTTTGGTATATCATTTGTAATTTTTGGAGCAGTAATTAAAAAGATATGCATTTTATAAACTTAACCTATTTTCTGTCTTTTCTTTTAATTCCCAGAGAAACGTGGTATACTTTTGGTACCGAGCCCGTGGCTAGCCAGAGCCACTGCCAGGCGGGCCCGGGTGCTGCGCTGGCGCTGACTGGGCTGGGTGTGGTTGCGCTGGCCACCGCGGTCGCTGACCGGTGGGGCCAGGCTGTCAGCGTGGATTAAAACAGAAAAAGGTGGGGATTGCATCCGCGAGGTTTCGAACCCGCGACGCGGCACAGTGCGGCGCGGATCGGTGGTGCTGACCACTGGGCCAGTGCGGTGCTGTTGTTAGTATACGGGCGCGCGTAAATAAGAGGAGTAGACGGTGACGGCGACGACGCGCGTGGACACGGCGATCACCGGCGGTGAGGTGCAAGGGTTCGACGTTCTACGGCGTTTGGAGGCCAACTAGTACTCGCACCCGACACGCACGAGTACGGGCTACCTAGTGGCGGCGTTGTGGACCTAATGGTCGCCGGCAAAAGCTCCGGCGACGAGGTCGTGCGGCGGCGAGCTGCGGACGACGACGGATTCTACGGCTACGCGGCGAACTACGGCGAACTGGGTTAAACGGAGATGTCCAGGAGGTGCGCCTGCTCACCCTCGATGCGTGGGTGCGATTCGTTGGTGCTGAGGTGGACGGGAACGGCGGCGAGCTTGCTCGAAGCGCGGCGGCCGGAGTTGGGGAAGACGCGGACGGGCTGCTCGATGCACGGCTCCCTTCTTCGATTCCTTGCACGGAGATGAAGAGGACGAAGAGGCGGAGAGGATAGCGGTCTCGGATTTGTTCGGGGCGCCCTAGAACGGCGGCGATACGTGCGGCAACGGCGAGCTCGAGCTCGGCCGAGGCTCGGTCATGGCAGAGGAAAATATCGAGGGAGGGGGCAGGGGAATGGACGAGTGGATGAGGGAGGAGAGGTGCGGCTCGGCGTTCTTATCCTCCTCACCGAAGCGGCAGAGGAGCGGAGGGGGGGGGGCCTGGGCGGCGTGCGACGCGCGGGAGGACGACACCGCGGCGTCGACCACGGGCTGCTACAGAGAAGACGCCACTTTTGCCGATAACCCCCTGGATTTCTTTTCCCTTTTACATCTAAGTCCTTTTACTGTTTCTTTTTATTTCTTTTAAAACCAGTAGTGTTTTAGGGATTTATTTGAGGTACTAAAACATTTTAGAAAAATTTGAAAATATTCCTGTGGCCTCCCCATTACATGTAGAGGCTACACAAAATTTGGTTTTTGAAAATAAAATGTTTTGAACAATACTTGTTCATAAGGTTTGAATATATTATTTTTGGATAAAACCAATTTGACAAATGGAAATATCTTTGTAATTGGAGATTAGATATTTTGGGGAGAGAGTAACATGATGATGAGATGGTTATCATCTCATTCCTGGATTTTATAAGATAAAGTAATTGTTATACCAAACTAGAGAATTAGGTAGAGAGGGAATTTAAATAAGATCATTTCTTTTAATCAAGAATTTTAATTTGAGGGTGTAAGTAATCATAGGGGTCTTGTTTTGTTCTCAAGTCACACTCCACCATTGTGGTCAGTGTGTTTTACTTTAGTGCTAGGCATAGCTGAGGAATTATCCTCACAAGCAACAAACACCACAAGATCCACAACACAAACATGACCACACAAATCAAACCACAAGATTCAATCATACCACCATTTCCACAATTAACAATGCTATCTTGTAGAAATGATCACCCTCAATTATGACAAGATGATGTTTTAAGGAGTATCTCAACTCATAACTTAGTAGTTTTCAGAAGATTTGATGAAGAGAAATATGTGGGGTAATATATTTCCCACTAGTGTTATTTTCAAATGGAGTAAAAATAAGAGTTTATAAAATGGGAGTTGTATACACTTGAAAATCTCAAGTTTAAAAGACAGATAGGAGATAGCATATAGATCTCCACATTTGTGGGAACACATAGTTTTGGAAATACTTTTACTTTCCCAAATAATGGGTATTAGTTTTGGTTGTTGCTAAACCAATTATCATTGAAATGGAGTTGGCCAAAATAAGAAGGGAAAAGATACATGGAATATTTTTCTTGTCATGACATGATCACCAAGTTAAATATATTTTTATATTGGTTGTGTCTTACTTTTACTAGTCAAACAATTTAAACAACAAGTCACACTAGGTTCAACATAGCAATGGGAAGGAAAACACAATCATCAGTGAAACATTTCAAAAAGTTTTTGTTGGTTCTGAATTTTGGGTCTTGTGAAACTAAGTTTTTCTTAGTTTCTAAATTTGGGATGTGACATTGAGGTGGGCAACGGCGACGCGGCACGCACGGGAGAAAGTGCTGGCGAGGACGGTCCAGGTGAGGTGGACGGGGACGCCAGCAACCCATTTTGCATGGCCTGCGTTGCATGGACCCGCTGATCGATGGGAGCATCAGATCGATCAGCAACATCAGGAGCTCCTTGAACAGGTGACGCCTCGGTTGCTTCCTCCAAAATTTCCAGATGTGCAGCACGACCCGTTCCTGCACCAGGATTAGGCAATAATAGAGGAGAATATGCAACATCATTAAATTGGTCAGGAGACACAGATTCGGATGGTGTTTGTGGTGGAGACATGGAGGATGGCATGTTGGAAAAAGGGAAAAGATTTTCATCAAAAATGACATCGCGAGAAATGTAGATCCAATTTGTGGGAACATGAAGGCACTTGTAGACTTTGTGAAGAGAACTATACCCCAAGAACACACATTTTTTCGATCAAAACTCGAGTTTGCGAGAATTATAAGGATGGAGGTGTGGCCAACATGCACACCCAAAGACCTTGAAGAAGGTATAATCAGGCGTTTCCTGAAAAAGACACTCAAGGGGTGATTTCATGTCAAGAACTCGTGTGGGAAGTCTGTTAATAAGGAAACATGCAGTGGAAAAGGTGTCATTCCAAAACCGAAATGGTATAGTGGCATGTGCAAGGAGAGCTAAGCCAGTCTCTACAATGTGACGGTGTTTTCGTTCTACGGTGCCATTTTGTTGATGTGTATGTGGGCAAGCAACACGATGAGTAATGCCAAGCTTCTCAAGAATGAATTAAGATTACGGTATTCACCCCCCCTCCCCCAATCTGACTGAACATGACCAATTTTATGATTGAGAAGCCGTTCAACATGTGCTTGAAAGAGTAAGAACACATTAAAGACATCAGATTTGCGCTTAATCAAATAAAGCCAAGTAAAACGACTGAACTGATCAACAAAACTAACATAGAAATTGTGGCCGCTCACAGAAGTTTGAGCAGGACCCCATACATCAGAATTAATAAGTTCTAATGGAGCCTTTATTACATGAGTAGAACGCGAAAAAGGCAATTGGTGACTTTTGCCTTGAAAACAAGCATCACACACTGCATTATTGGGATGACCAGACACGACTGGAAGTTCATGACGACTAAGAACACGCTGAACCACTAGAGAGGCCGGATGGCCAAGACGGCAATGCCACTGCTCGGGGACACACAGACGCCAGCAAAAACATTTTTGACAATGGGGGCATCAATGGATTATAGTCCACCGCGGCACCGGCCTCTAAGAACGATTCCCTTCATGGTACGATCCTTCACAAAAAGATCATCCGGATGAAATTCAACAAAAACATCGTTGTCTTGAGTAAATTTACGAACAGCTAAAAGATTGCGAGTAACTTCGGGAACATGAAGGACATTGGTGAGACGGAGAGATCTAGAAGTATGTGTAGGAATTTGAGATTGACCAATATTAACAATGCGCATACCTAAACCATCTGCTGTATGAATTTTGTCGGTGCCGTGATACGGTTCCTTGTGGTGCAGACGCTCCATCTCATTGGTGAGGTGATCAGTGGCACCCGTATCCGCGTACCAGGTCGGATCAACCGGGTAGGACGGGGTGGTGCCCTGCATGGCCATAGCCACTTGACGCTCAGTGTTCTTGTCGTTGTTGCCGATGTCGAGGAAGCTCTGGTTGAAGCGCTAGTAGCAGCGTGAGGAGACATGGCCTATGAGACCACACAGCTAGCAGACGGGTCGATTGTTGTTGTTGCGACCGTTGTAGACATACGAGGGTGGCGGACGGGAGTTGTTGGTGTAGTTCCCGCTAGAGTTCCCGCCTCCAGAGCGCGGCGGCTGCGGCGGCCGGCCACCACCCGATGGATTGGGGCGGTAGGGCTGCGGCTGTGGTGGCTGTGGCGGACGGCCACCGCCTCCATTGCCACCTCCACGAGCACCATAGTTGCCGAGTACTCGGAGTAGGATGCCACGGACCGCCGAGACTCCACGCGGTGCTCGGTGGCGAGAAGCCGCGCATACAGGTCGCGGATGGAGATCGGGTGTCGCGATCACCGACGACTTCGACGTGGGAGTCATAGTCGCCGTCAAGTCCCTTGAGGAGATAGGACGTGAACTCGGAGTCCCGGAGTGGCTGGCCGATGGAGGGCAGCGTGTTGGCCAATGCCTTAACTTTGTTGAAGTAGGCGGCGGCGGACAGATCGAGCTTCTTGATATCTGAAAGCTCAGATCGAATCTGATGAGAACGGGCATTGGATTGAGATGCAAAACTACCTGTGAGCGTGGTCCAAGCATCCATGGAGGTCTCGGCAAACAGCACCATCCCAGCCACGCCAGGACTCAGCGATCCATTGATCGCGGACAGTATGGCCGCATCTTGCTGCACCCACGTGGTGTGCGCCGGATTCGGAGTGGTGATCTGCTGATCACCGGTCCAAGTTGTGCTGGTAGCGGCAGGGCACTTGAAGCTCCCATCCACGTAGCCCATCAAGGAGTGGCTACGGAGGAGCGGCACGATCTGAGCATGCCAGTAGAGGAAGTTGTCATCGATGAGTTTTCACCGTGATGAGGTGACCGAACTAAAACGGAGACGACGGAGCGACCACGCCGGCGCTCATTGACAGAGCGAGGGAGGCGGAGGAGGCTAGTGCCGGAGAAGAACCCATGATAGCAGCGGCGGCGGCGGGGAAGTATGCGGCGGCGACGGCGGCGGGTGGGAAGATTGGATCGGTTTAGCAAACGTAGGTTTTTGTTAGCTCTGATACCATGTGATAAATTAGGGTATGATGGTTTGGGGAATAGCACAACGCACAAAGGGCGTGGCCTCCTGATATATATATATGGATGGAGAGTTACAATACACGTACAATACCAGTACGGTATATACAGAAATATACAAGGGAAATACAACTCTATCTAACAAGCAGCAGTATCAAGCGCGAAATCAAGAATTGCAAAACACACCTGAAAAGAGAGAAAGAGAGGCGGCGGCCTAGGGTTTCAACCCTAGCCGTCGCCGTCGGCGCCATCTGCATCCTCATCGTCACCTTCGTCTAAGAATTGACGGGTCCTCACCTCCTCTAGGTGCCGCTGGCACTAGGAGGGTTGGGGACCTCGGACATACGCAGGGCGCTACACAAAGGTACTTAATGTTAGAGCTTGGTTTGGTTGTTATCTTCTTCGTCAATTGAGATGGCATCGTCTGCAATAAGTGATTTTCCGCGCTTCGTTCGTCGGCGAGATCTCCTTCTCGACGTCAATGGTGGCTGTGGAAGATTAAGTTTGTTTAGGTATGATTCTTCAGATCTTGCTTCGCCAGATCAATCTTGGATTGTTTCTCATGGTTGCCGCGAGGAGGTTTGTCCTCGCATTATCTATCCCGGCTATTACGTCTTCGGCAATGGTGATTCGTTTTCTCGGCTCCCAACGACGTCGACAAAGTGGTTCGGTATTTGTCCCTGAAATATCAGTGGTGGTGCTCTTGCCGATGTTGCTTGATTAATTTAATGGCTGCGTGCGTGCACAAAGTCTTGGAATTGCGGCTCAAAATTAAAAGGGAAGAACCTTCGTTGGTATTCACATGTATGTGGTTTGGTGTTTTCGGCGTTGTTCTACGGCCGCCTTCAGAAAAGTACAAGATTGTGTCATGAAAAAAAAAGGGCTCGAAGATCTCTTAGATTTGCTCGTCTCTTTTAGTTTTGTTTTTGTAATCGATATAATCGTGTACTCTTTGTTGGTTTAATTATATGGAAAAATTCAAAAAAAAAGCAGCAGTATCAAGCGTCCACATATCGATCAAGCAAAGCCTGTTTGGTAGTAGCCTGATTAGCAATCTCACCTAGCATCCGCACACGTCGATCGGCCACCGTGGTCGCCAGTTCACCACCATGCCGTCGATTGCCAATGCCGCCGACAACGGCGAGATCAAGCCGCTGGAGCAGCAGCTGGTCTGCGTGACGGGGGCGGGAATCCCGGTAAGTACTAGAACTGACACCGTGCCTTACTCCAGGGTCTCATAATTTCAGTTTCCGTTGGACTGATCAAACGGCTTTGTTGGTTGTGTAGCTGATGGCAAGAACGCGCACCTGCTCGCGCTGGAGGGAGCAGAGGAGCGGCTCACCCTGTGCCGCGCCGACGTCCTCAACTACGACGGCCTCCGCGCCGCGTTCCAGGGATGCCACGGCGTCTTCCACGTCGCATCACCGGTCTCCAACGGCCCCGTCAGTCCGCTGCCTCACTTCTTGAAATTTTCTTGTACCTGCCAGATGGATCGCTGACTCGATTGCCTGTCTGTGATGGATGTCTACAGGAGCTGGTGCCGGTAGCCGTGGAAGGGACAAGGAACGTGATCAGCGCGGCGGCGGACGCCGGCGTCCGGCGCGTGGTGTTCACTTCGTCCTACGGCGCCGTGCACATGGACCCCAACCGGAGCCCCGACGCCGTGCTCGACGAGACGTTCTGGAGCGACTACGATTACTGCAAGCAAACAGGGGTATGAAGCTTCACCCTGCTCTGCTAGACTGCACCTCTGTACAATCACCGTGACATCTGTTGTAAACTTAACAATCCTTGGTGTACTTGTGCAGAATCTGTATTGTTGTGCGAAGATGATGGCTGAGATCACGGCCACGGAGGAGGCGGCCAAGAGGGGCCTGGAGCTGGCGGTGGTGGTGCCGTCCATGACGATGGGCCCCATGCTGCAACAGGAGCTCAACTTCAGCAGCAGTCACGTCGCCCGCTACCTCACCGGCGCCAAGCCAACCTACCCGAACGCCGTCACCGCATACACCGACGTCCGCGACGTCGCTCGCGCCCACGTCCTCGCCTACAAGCGCCCCGACGCCCGCGGCCGGTACCTCTGCATCAGCGCCGTGCTGCATCGCGTGCAATTCCTCAAGCTCCTCAAGAACTCTTCCCGCAATACCCCGTCACCGCCAAGTACGAGCACGACAATGGCGAAATCCATCAGTTTTACTTGCTTGATTACCGTGTGTCGCATGCTCACTGTGAATATTGTATGCAGGTGCGAAGATGACGGCAAGCCGATGGTGAAGCCGTACAAGTTTTCGAACCAGAGGCTCAGAGACCTGGGTTTGGAGTTCACTCCGCTGAGGGAGAGTTTGTACGAGACGGTGACGTGCTTGCAAAAAAAAGGGCCACCTGCCTCTGCCTCCTACCTCGGCGGCGCCAAAGCGTGCATACCTATAATACAAGACCGTGATAAGCTTCTTGGATCAAAATAAACAGGCAAAATCGAAAGCAAGAAATGAAGAACAAGATGGAATGTTGATTTGGGAGATTCGGCATGAAACTGTATATATTTCTACAAGTGCATAATGTGATGGGTAAAAACTAGGGTGATTCTTATTGATGAATGATAAGGTTTTATATGATTGATGCAGAAATGAGTGTCATGCCAGACTGATTTAAACAAAATTAGCATACTAGTGTGTTCAACATGAGGGGGGCGTTTACCCGGTATTTAAAGTGCATTTAAAACTCATACTGAAATGTAAAAAAAAAAATCCAGATAAAATGTTCGTGTATAAATCTAAACATTTTATGTATCACGAAAATTAACATCTATTGCGGTCTAAAAATACAAAATTCGGTGCTAAAGTAAGAATTTCACGAGATTTTTTGTTTTTACACCGGATTCCGCTGCAGCTTTCTCTCCAGCTAGCAATGTGAGACTAAACTTTTAGTCACATCCTTATCATGCATGAGTGAGTTAAATAAGTCTATGTGAATTGATTATTGCTAGAAAAATAAATGGCTGCCCAAACCACATGTCGATAGTATGTACACCTCCAAGCACTCTTCTGAAATCTGAAGAACTTTGTCAGATCTTCTTTCAAGAGTAGGCATCCAGTTCGTCAAATTTATAGGGAGCAACATTTTGACTCCCAAGTTCACCTGGTCCTGCTGAAAGGACATATTTTATGTCCCCCATGTTTTGTGTGTTAGGCAACAACACTAGGAATTATTTAATACGATGTTAAGTGGTGTAGGAATGAAAAGATATAATTACACTTTGCATCGAAACAATTATCGAAGAAAATGGAGTTTGCGGTTTGTCTGTCCAGGCCGGAGTCTCCGGCCTCAGGGGGCTCAGGGGCCGGAGTCTCCGGCCCATCCAGTTTCGCAGCGAAGCGTGCAACGCGACGGCAGCCTCGGCATCGGGGCCGGAGTTGGTCCGGAGTTCCTCCGGAGTCTCCGGCCTGTCCGGAGTCTCCGCATCTCTGGACCGGAGTCTCCGGCCCATCTGACTTTGCTGAGGGGCTGGTCCGGAGTGTCGTGGGTTTGTCACGTCAGGTGTCATAGATGACTTCGTAGGTGTGGGATTACGCGAGTCAAGCATCTCCGAGCTTGGGATCGCAGGAACAAAGATCAACACAGATTTACCCAGGTTCGGCCCCCTCAATGTGAGGTAAAAGACCTACTTCCTGCCTACCCTAGATTGGTATTGATATGATAATCGAGGTGTTACAATGGAGGCGATCCGATCTGGTACTCGCCGTATGAGCTAGGGTTTGGGGCTTGATAGCTTGACCCGCTCTAAGTCCTGCGAGTCCTCTTTATATGCACAGAGGCTCGCTAGGTTACAAAAGGAAACTTCCCCATAAGGAATACATCCACAGAGGCCTACTCGGAGACTACTTGGTCTTCACGTCCTCCGGGATTTGTCTTCTAGATCTTTCTCCTTATGGCGGTTCAATATTGGGCTTGTTCCCAAGTGGGCCTTCATCCGTGCGAGTAAGTTAAGTCGCACTGGGCCGCGGGTTAATCCAGAAAGTATTCCCCCGACATTAGCCCCCAAGCATGGCCTGAACTTCATAGTACTTCTTGATCTTGAATGCTTAGGCCGTGCTTTTCCTTGTTTCGCGGCTTATAATTGTACAGGTTTGGCCTTGACTCGCACCTGGAAGATCATCTGACTTCATGAGCTTTAGAGCATCCTGATAGCTTCAAAACTTGATGACGACCTATCTTCAAATTTTTGATGATAATATGATATAGCCCCCAAGGATTGAGAGGATGTTATGTGGTAATCATCTCAATTCTTCTCAGAGAACTCTGAAGGTCATCACCTGTAACTTGACATCATGAATAAAACAATTGTTAAGTTACAAGTAATTGTAATTGGTGTTGCCGTACTATAAGCAGTACATCGACCTCTAGTTAGGCCATCTGAATCCTTAAGTGGGCACTCGCGCGACTCAGTATTTCCCAGGAATATGTGTGTTCAGGGTCGAGAGCGGCCATGATAGGCAATCAAGCTCGATTGACGCCACACCCCAGTACTTTGGCCACATAATGCGAGTAGCAATCCAACTTAAGGTAAATTTGATAATTGCCAATAAATCGGCTGTTTCAGGGTAACAAAGACCCCAAGAAACATAATGATATTGCCATGATAGGCTAAGCTATGATAAGCTTTGATTATGATGACACATAAGGTCGCGCCTAGGTGGCAACCGAGTGTTATACATAGGGTTGGATCGCGCGTAGGTGGCGATCCATGGTGATACATGGGGTCGGTCGCGCCTAGGTGGCGACCAGAGATGATACAAAGTTTACGGCCGCGCCTAGGTGGCGGCCGATTTCTGATACAAGGGTCGATCGCGCCTGGGTGGCGATCAGATGTTGCATAGGTCGCGCCTAGGTGGCGACCAAAGTTGAAGTTCTAGCCCTGAGTGGCTGTGATGATACTCAGCTATAAAGCTGGAAAGGATGATGCTTGGCTCTGATTAGCCTTTTCTTATGTATAGTACGGTCGCAGGTGTGCGACGTTCCAAGGGCGAGGTGCCTCGAGACGATCCTCGAAATCATGGCGTTCGCTGCTTTCTTCCCTTACATCCAGCAGGTAGTACGACCCATTGTTTAGCTTCTTGCTGATGATGTAGGGTCCTTCCCATGGAGAGGACAGCTTATGCATTCCCTTGTGATCTTGTTTAAGTCGCAACACTAGGTCGCCTTCTTGAAAGGTGCGTGTTTTGATGCGTCTGGCATGATAGCGTCGCAAGTCTTGTTGATATACTGCTGACCTTGATGCTGCCAAGTCTCTAGCTTCTTCTAATGTGTCCACCGAGTCTTGCCGAGCTATCTCATTATCTGTCTCGATGTAAGCCGCAACTCTTGGTGAATCATGTATGATATCGCTGGGCATGACTGCTTCTGCTCCATAGACCATGAAATATGGTGTAAATCCTGTGGATCTGTTAGGGGTTGTTCTCAAGCTCCACAGTACTGCTGGCAGTTCTTCCACCCAACATCCTGGAGATGCTTCGACCTTTTCAATAAGGCGCGGCTTAATTCCATGGAGAATTTCCTGGTTAGCTCGCTCAGCTTGTCCATTGCTCTGCGGGTGTGCTACTGACGTGAGGTCCAATCTTATCCCATTGTCTGCGCAAAATATCTGTGTAGCCCCTTCAGAGGTGTTGCTCCCATTGTCTGTAATGATACTATGGGGGTAACCAAAGCGGAATATGACCTTCTTCAAGAACTTGACTGCTGTTTCAGCCTCGCAATCTCCCACAGGTTCTGCTTCTATCCACTTTGTGAATTTGTCCACCATGACTAAGAGGTGAGTTTTTCCGTTTGAAGACCGTCTGAAAGGCCCACCATGTCAAAACCCCATACGGCGAAAGGCCATGTAATGGGTATTGTGCGAAGTGCTTGGGCTGGCATATGATCTTGCCTAGCGTATCTTTGACATCCATCGCACACTCTGACAATTTGCTCTGCATCTGCTAATGCTGTTAACCAGAAGAATCCATGTCGGAACGCCTTTGCCACCAAAGATCTTGACGAAGCATGATGGCCACAATCGCCTGAATGAATTTCGTGCAAGATTTTTCGTCCCTCTTCTGGTGAGACACATCTTTGAAATGCTCCTGATACGCTGCGCTTGTATAATTCATTGTTGATGATTGTATAGGCCTTTGATCGTCGTATGATTTTGCGCGCCTCAATTTCATCGTCCGGCAGCACTCCGCGACTTAAATATGCCATGTATGGCTCTGTCCATCCTGGCTGTTCATGCAGGGCTGCGACTAAAGTTGAATCATCCTCTGGCTCTGCAATGTCAATTTCTGCTGGAGGCTTGACTGATGGATTGTGCAGTTCATCCAGGAAAACATTGGGTGGGACTGACTGTCTATTGGATCCAAGCCGAGACAGGGCATCCGCAGCTTCATTTTGTCTCCGATCAATATGTTCAACTTGGTATCCAGTGAAATGTCCAGCAATTCTGTCCACCTCTCTCCTATATGCAGCCATGTTTGCGTCCTTGCTGTCCCACGTTCCGGAGACCTGCTGTGCCACCAAGTCTGAATCGCCAAAACAGCGTATGCGACTGATGTTCATCTCCTTTGCTATACGTAGACCATGAAGCAGTGCCTCGTACTCCGCCACGTTATTTGTGCAGTTGAAGTGTATCTGTAACACATACCGCAACTTGTCTCCCTTGGGAGATGTCAGAACAACTCCAGCCCCCGAGCCTTGTAACTGTCTTGACCCATCAAAATGCATGGTCCAGTATTTGGTTTCTGCCATGCTGGGGCAACTTGGATTTCTGTCCAATCGTTAATAAAATCTGCAAGGGCTTGCGACTTAATTGATGTACGCGGCTCATAGCTGATGTGATGTGGTCCCAACTCAATCGCCCACTTAGCGACTCTTCCAGTAGCTTCTCGATTACGAATGATATCTGCCAATGGTGCTGAACTCACCACAGTTATTGGATGCTCTTGGAAGTAGTGCTTCAGCTTGCGACTCGCCATGAACACTCCAAACACCAACTTCTGCCACTGTGGGTAACGCTGTTTGGAAGCTGTGAGGACTTCGCTCACGTAGTATACTGGCCTCTGGACAGGGTATTCCTTTCCTGCTTCTTGTCTCTCCACAACCATGACAGCACTCACAGCGCGGGAATTTGCCGCTATGTATAGTAACATTGGCTCTTTATCTTTTGGAGCCGCCAGAACTGGAGCATTCGTCAATTGATGCTTCAAGGCTGTCAGAGCTTCGTCAGCCTCTGCGTCCCAAACGAAAGTGTCTGATTTTTTCAGCAGTCTGTACAAAGGTAGCGCTTTTTCTCCCAATCTTGATATAAAGCGACTCAAAGCTGCTACGCAACCAGTAAGCCGCTGTACATCTTTTATCTTTTCTGGCTTTTGGAGATCCATCACGGCCTTTATCTTGTCAGGATTGGCCTCAATGCCTCTTTCTGATACTATGAATCCCAATAGCTTCCCTGCTGGTACTCCGAAGACGCACTTTGTGGGGTTGAGCTTCATGTTGTATTTTCTGAGATTTGTAAATGTTCTGCCAGATCATCAATAAGATCCTGGCTGACTTGCGATTTAATCACAATATCATCCACGTAGGCATGAACGTTGCGTCCTATTTGCTCATGTAAGCAATTCTGAATGCATCTTTGGTAAGTCGCACCTGCGTTCTTCAACCCAAAGGGCATGCTGACGTAACAAAAAGCTCCGAAGGGTGTGATGAAGGACGTCTTTTCTTGGTCTTCCCTCTTCATCTTGATTTGATGGTAGCCTGAATAGGCGTCCAAAAAGCATAACAGCTCGCACCCAGCAGTTGAATCAATTACTTGGTCGATTCTTGGCAAAGCAAATGGATCCTTTGGACAAGCTTTGTTAAGACTGGTGTAATCGACGCACATTCGCCACGTACCATTCTTTTTCATAACTAATACTGGATTTGCCACCCACTCCGGATGGTATACCTCTGTGATGAATCCTGCAGCCAGCAAGCGAGCTATCTCCTCTCCTATTGCCTTTCTCCTGTCATCATGAAAACGCCGTAGTGGCTGCTTCACTGGTTTAGCCGCAGGGTTCACTTTGAGGCTATGTTCTGCTAATTCTCTTGGTACCCCTGGCATATCTGACGGCTTCCATGCGAAGATGTCTTTATTTTCCTGGAGAAAAGCAACGAGGGCCTTCTCCTGTTCTTCTTCCATGTGTGCTCCAATGCTAGTTTGCTTGGATGAGTCGCCAGGAATAAGATTTATCTGCTTAGTGTCCTGGGCCGCTTTGAACTTCATTGGTGGCTCAGCAGATGGCGTGGTAACCACACTCATATCGTTTGGGTCCACCTGCGACTTATAACCTTTTAGTTCTTCCGCGGCACAGGCGGATTCTGCGAAAGCCGCATCTCCTTTCTCGCATTCTATTGCTTTTTCTCTATCTCCGTACACTGTGATGACCCCTTTGGTCCTGGTATCTTCAACTGTAGGTACACGTAGCATGGTCTGGCCATAAACTTAGCAAAGGCCGTTCTTCCAAACAGGGCGTGGTATGGGCTCTGGAATTTTACTACTTCGAAGCTTAGAATTCACTTCTAAAGTTCTCTTCTGTTCCAAAAGTTACCCCGAGGGTTATTTTCCCCACTGGCCGTGCGGACCTTCCTGGGACAATGCCGTGAAATACTGTTGACGTGGGCTGCAAGCTGGAATCTTTGAGTCCTAGACGCTGGAAAGTATCGTAGTACAAGATATTAATGCTGCTTCCTCCATCCATAAGCACTTTGGTCAGCTTGTATCCTGCAACGTATGGTGCCACAACCAGTGCCAACTTGCCAGGTTCCCGTACCTGTGGCGGGTGGTCGTCGCGACTCCAGGTTACCGCGTGTTCTGACCACCTTAACCAAGCGGGTGTTGTTGGTATCACGGCGTTCACCTGCTGACTTCTCCGGCTCAATTTCTCTTCTCTTTTGGAGGTATCGATAACTATGGTGTGATACTGCCCCGTCTGTCTGGGGTTACTCGCGCCGTGCTGCCCAATGTTTGTGTTATGAGCCGCACTAGGGTTTCCTTCATGGGTATTCCCCCGTGTGTTGGCTCTCTTCCTTCCACTTTTTGTAATAATGGCATTGCGCCTTGGTATGGTCCGCTGGCCGTCCATCACCTGTCGCATGAAGGTCGCATGGCCGGTTGAACACTTCTTGCATATTGATTGGCCGGGAGCCGTATCCTCGACCCCTTCCACGCTGGCCTCTGAATCCTCCACGCGCATTGGCTACGAGCCCTGAGTGACCATCTTCGCTTTTGCGTTTGTTTTGACTCGTGTTGTTGTGGCTCGTTTGCTGCTGCTGGAGCTTGTTGGAGTTTTTCTTTCCTTTTGCAGCAACCTCCTCTTCTTCTCCGTCTGACGCGTCTCTGGTTTTGTCTGAGCTGGCATATTTGTTAGCCGCAGCCATCACCTCGCTGAGGCTTTTGACTTTATCCTTCATGCGACCCATTTATGAATCAGCGGCTCAAACTTGCAGTTTTTCTCCATCACCAGGACGGCTGAGCTTGGTGGTATATTATCTGAAGAGTGTATTATTTCTGCCACCCTTTTCATCCAATGGCGACTTGACTCGCCTTCCTTCTGGACACAGCGCTCTAAATCTTCTATATTGCAGAGTCGCTTGCAAGTTCCTTGGAAGTTCTTAATGAAGGCATCCTTCAGTTCCTCCCAAGTATTTATAGAGTTGGGAGGCAAATTTTGCAGCCATATGTGCGCTGCTCCTTCTAGCATCATGTTCAGGTAGCGTGCGCAGATCTCTTCAGATGCGTTTAGGATGCTCATGCCCATCTCGTAATTGTTAAGCCAAGTGGTTGGATCCATGCTGGCGTTATAGTTTGCCACCTTGCGTGGCCCTTTGAAATCTTCAGGAAAAGGTTCCGATCTGATCTTTTCAGTGAAACACGCTGGTCCCTTGAGTCGCGAGGACAGGGCTGTGGGTGCGCCTGCGGGGTTATCTGCGACTCGCTCCTGTTGCCTCTGTGCGACTCCTGACACGTCCTCTGGCGGCCTACTCTGGACGCTTCTTTCTGCCGTAATCCTGTGATTGAATGGTACGAGGGGCAGCTGTGCTTCGGCTTCCGCCCTATTGGCTTGTTGCAGGACTGCCGTACTTAACATCTGAATCGCGCGCCGCGCCTCAGCGTTGACCGGGTCATCGCCTGTTGGTACCATCTGTGTCAAGATATTAGCCGCAGCATACATATTATCGACAGGGTTCTGGTAATGGCCCTGTGGGGTGTGAAACCTCCTTGGTTGTTGCTGGGTCTCTTGATTTGTCGGTACCCTTCCTTCCGCAGTCGTCTGGATTCTTGTCCCTGCGGCTGGAGTGAGCGGGATTTCCACTGTTGGTTGAGTCGCGCGCAGCTGTGTTTGCGGGTCAACCTGTTGTTGAGTCGCAGCCAGCGCGGCTACTCTCTGCCGCTCCTGTTGGATTCCTTGGTTTATCTGATCGAGCCTGCGGCGCTCTTCTTCCATCCTTCGAACCTCATATAGGAGCTCGGCCCTGGCGGCCTCAATTTCTGTTGCACGGAGGGCGGCGTTCGGCTGACACAGGGACAAGAAGTGGGTTGCTTGGGGGTGCCGATGCCTCGGTTTCTCCAGCAGTCCCTGACGCACCTGCTCCTCCGGCCATGTAAACCGCGACTTGTGCCATCTCTTGATCAGGTGATGATGTGATTTCTGGTGGGTAACCCCAGCAACTTTCTTCAAAGGCAGGTATGATGGACCCAAACTCTTGCGAGTCCATGCTTTCCACGGATTCTTCCCCGTCATCGGCGACTTCTTCTATTGAATCGCCTTCCTGGACCGATCTAACGGACCTGCCACCGATGAAGCCGACGAAGACGTTGAAGGATCCGAACGGGTGACGTGGCCGGTCTCCAAATAATCTGCCTCTGGCCCCCAGCTTGAATCGTCGATGAGGGGTGTGCCATTGACCGTGATGATACGGCCAACAACAAGATCTTCAGCTCCCTTCATGGATCCTGCGCGGAACGTGACGCTCTTGACCGCAGGCCCCACGGTGGGCGCCAACTGTCGTGGGTTTGTCACGTCAGGTGTCATAGATGACTTCGTAGGTGTGGGATTACGCGAGTCAAGCATCTCCGAGCTTGGGATCGCAGGAACAAAGATCAACACAGATTTACCCAGGTTCGGCCCCCTCAATGTGAGGTAAAAGACCTACTTCCTGCCTACCCTAGATTGGTATTGATATGATAATCGAGGTGTTACAATGGAGGCGATCCGATCTGGTACTCGCCGTATGAGCTAGGGTTTGGGGCTTGATAGCTTGACCCGCTCTAAGTCCTGCGAGTCCTCTTTATATGCACAGAGGCTCGCTAGGCTACAAAAGGAAACTTCCCCATAAGGAATACATCCACAGAGACCTACTCGGAGACTACTTGGTCTTCAGGTCCTCCGGGATTTGTCTTCTAGCTCTTTCTCCTTATGGCGGTTCAATGTTGGGCTTGTTCCCAAGTGGGCCTTCATCCGTGCGAGTAAGTTAAGTCGCACTGGGCCGCGGGTTAATCCAGAGAGTATTCCCCCGACACGGAGTCTCTGGCTGGTCCGGAGTCTCCGGTCCTGCTGGCCGGAGTCTCCGGTCTAAGTGGCTGAAACGGCAAGTTTTCGGGGAGGGGTATAAATACCCCTCCTCCTACCTCCAGCCGGAGAGCTCGTCCAGATTAGAAGATCCACCATTATTGCAAGCTCAAGAATCACGAGATCTCCCAATCTCTCCACCCAAACTTGTTGATCTTTAGAGGATTGAAGGAGAAGGCCCCGATCTACTACTTCACCAAAGCGTTCTTCATTTCCCCTCATTCACTTGAGGGATTTAAGCCTAGGGTTTCCTCTAGGAAAACCTAGGCATCTTGTTGTTCTCACTTGCTTGTTACTTTTGTGTAGCAGGTGTTGTTGTGCTTGGGAGCCCCCAATCCTTTTGTGGGTTGAGCCTCAAGTTGTTGTAAGGGCTTCGGATTCCGCCTTGAAGGATTCCGATAAGGAAGGTGAACCGAGCTTTTGGGCAAGGTTCATCGGAGAATAGGGTGAGGCCATTTGTGGCGTCTTGAGTTTGATACTCACACCCCTCCAACGAGACGTACTCCCCTAAAAAGGAGAAACTCGGGAATAACTCTTTGTCTCCGCGTGCTTCCCGTTCGGTTACTCCTTTCTCGCTAGTTCTTACTTGTATCGTGCCTAGTATAGTGTTAACTTGTCATATAGGTAAATTCACCTTAGTTGCATATCTAGAGAATTTACCTTTGTATCAAGCCTAAACTCGAAAAAGAACTAAAAATTGAGTAGCACCTATTCACCCCCCCCCCCTCTAGGTGGCCATACGTATCCTTTCAATTGGTATCAGAGCAAGGTTCTCTTGTTCGGGCTTAACCGCCTAAGAGTAGTATGGCCCTTGATGAGCATGGAAATGAGATACCCGAGCTTCCTTCCGTGCCCACTTCGGTTTCCGTGGAGGACTTCAATTCCTTGAAGTCCAATATGGAAACCAAAATGGACAAGTTGCAAGAGATGATCATGCAACTCATGGAAGCGAAGGGTATCTCACCTCCACCCACCCCCCGTTCGTCGGAGGTTGACAAACCCGAGAAGGATGTGGGTGATGGGAAGAAAAAGGGGGGTGATCAAGATAAAATTGACAACCCAATTAAAACACCACCTAATGGTTCGGGAGTGTATGGTGCCGTTCCGTTCCCATACTCTCCCGACCCTATTATCCCTCATCCTCCTATTCATCTAAGGGGAAACCCACCTAAGCTAAATGCATCTTTGTTTACTAAATGGCAATCTTCTATGAGATCTTATGTGAACAGTGCTTCTATCGAGCTTTGGAGGATCATTGAGCAAGGGTATCAAGCCGTGGATGAATCCAACAAGACAAAAGAGAAGTAGTTGATTGTCAACTAAATGCCACCGCTCTTGACTTGATCCGTGATGCCGTGGAGAAGATGATATGTCTCACATCGAGCATTGCACCACCGCCAAAGAAGCATGGGCGTGCCTTGTTGAGGTGTATGTTGGAAATGAAAGCATGAAGAGAAACCGGTTTGAGGAAATGAGCAACAAGGCCGAAGGTTCTTCATGGAAGATGGAGAAGACCATGAGCAAATGTTCCGAAGACTCAAGTCTCTTGCCAATGCCTACAAAGCCCTTGGTGGGACTCATGTGGATGATGCTTGGGTCAAAAGGAAGTATGTGAATGCTCTCTTGCCCTTTGAAGGGGCCGACTTGAAGAGTCTTCAAGGAAGGCACAACTATCCTCAAATGACCTCCAACGAAGTCATGCAAGAGATGCAATCATTCAAGGTTCAAGCCAAGATTGCTCAAGACTCTCGTGCCCGAGCTATTGGAATGCAACAAGGAGCCTCTCTTGCTTTGAAGGCCAAGGTGGTTGAACACAATGAAGATCAAGATTGTGAAGATGTGTCCTCCATGGACCCCCAAGAACTCAAGAGCTCTCATAGGGACTATGTGGCTCTTGCGGCAAGGACCTTTTGGAAGAATCCATCCAAAGCCAAAGCCCAAATGGAAGAAAAGGCCAAATCTAGTGGCTTCAAGGATGGCAACCCAAAGTTGAAGACTTGTTTCAATTGCCAAGATAGATTTCACTATGTTGCCATGTGCCCCTATGAGAACCGTGAAGATCATGGAGGAAGGCTTGTTCTCAAGAAGACTTTATCGTCATCCCTAGCAAGAAACCCTTCTTCAAGAAGAAGAGGCCTCCTCCAAGAATGGTATTGGTGACAAGGGAGGAGTACATGTCCGGGGGTGAGAGTGATGAAGAAGAACCCACAAGTGAAGTGGCCGCTATTGCTATTGCTTCATCAACACCTTCATCCCTTTTCGAATCTCCCAATGAGAATGTTCCAATCAATCCGCCAAGTGTCTCATGGCCAAGGCCACCGAGGTATCATCTCCTTCCCCCTCCAAGACTATAAATGAAATGGATGATCTTATGAGTCTTAAAGTTAAGGAAGAAAATGTTGCTTTGGATCGTTTCTTGACTAACTTGCGAGGTGAAGCCAAGATTCGTTTCGAATCTCTCTTGAGCGATTATGGGCGGATTCAAGAAGAGCTTGATGAAAGGAAAGACTTGAAAAAGAGTATGCTAATGATATTGCTTCTCTCACCTTGGCTCTTGAGGAAGAGCATGAGCTTAGTGTTTCTCTTGAGGAGAAACTTAAAAATCTTGATGAGTCACAAAATGCAATCTTTTCTCAAATCATTAAAGAACGTGACCATGCAATTGCAAAATATAAGCTTTCCAAGAAAGAGAAGGTTGAATTTGGTGTTGGTCATGATAGACTAACCGAGGAGCTAGAGAAGCTCACCAAGGCTCACAAGGCCTTGGAGGGTGAACACTCTACTCTCACCAAGTCTTTTGAACAACTTCAAATTCAATCATCTAAATCAAATGTTGCTAGTTCCTCTACTACTTCTTGTGATCATGCAAATGTCATTGAGGAAAATGCTAGGTTAAAGAATGAACTTGCCAAGGCCTCTAGTCCCCAAAGTAAGCCTATTGTTGATCTTTTGCTTGCGCAAAAGCCACACATTGGGAAGGAGGGCCTTGGTTATGTTGCCAAGAAGAAGAAGAAGAACAAGAAGAAGCCAAGCCCGCACAAGCAAAGAAGACTACCATTGCGAGTAGTGAAGCCACAAGGGGCGACACTCCTCGTAGTGACTTTGCGGGACATGCTAACCCCAACTATATTCTTTATGTTGATTATTATGGGGATGTTTGTGCTAAATATGTTGGTCCTTATGATGGTTACATTGCTTACTCTATTTGGGTCCCTAAAACCCTTGTTGCTAACAAAAGAGGACCCATTGCAAAATGGGTACCTAAAACCAAGCAATGATTTCTTGTAGGACTATGCTTCCGGTGGGTCGAAATGGGTGATTGATAGTGGATGCACTAGTCATATGACCGGAAGCAAGGAGATCGTGACGGAGTTGAGAACAAGCATAAATCAAGCAACCGTCACTTATGGAGATAACTCAAAGGGAAAGGTATCGGGTCTCGGCAAGGTGGTAGTTGCAAGGGATATCACCCTTGTAAATGTCATGCTTGTTGAGTCCCTTGGTTATAATTTAATGTCCGTTCGTGCCGTTAATAAGATGGGTTTTGCCGTCCATTTTGATCTTGATATTGTGGTACTCATGTGGAGCAAGACTCTAAAGGTCGCTTACGTTGGGTATGTCGAAAATGAGTTGTTTGTGGTAGACTTTTCGGAGTCAACCAACTCTCAAACGATGTGCCTATTCGGAAAGGCCGACGTGGGATGGTTGTGGCATCGCCGCTTATCCCATGTCAATATGAGAACTTTGCAAAGTCTTCACAAGGGTGGCCACATCCTTGGACTAAAAGAGAATGTTTCTTTTTCTAGAGATCGTCTTTGTAGGGCTTGTGTTGAAGGAAAGATGCATGATTCTCCCCACCCACACAAGACCATCATTTCATCAACGAGGATTTTGGAACTTCTTCATGTTGATCTCTTTGGTGCCGTGCCTCAACCAAGTCTTGGTGGGAAGAAGTATTGCTTGGTGATTGTCGATGACTATTCAAGATTTACATGGGTTTATTTCTTCAAGTGGAAGAGTGAGACCCAACAAGCCGTCATTGACTTCTCCAATGA
Source organism: Poa pratensis (assembly GCA_947311845.1). Classification (NCBI taxonomy): domain Eukaryota; kingdom Viridiplantae; phylum Streptophyta; class Magnoliopsida; order Poales; family Poaceae; genus Poa; species Poa pratensis. The sequence continues at coordinate 5,670,888 of CAMZMU010000126.1, forward strand.
AGTGCAACGTCAACACAATGTTCCTATATTGGCCATTAGAAGTGACAATGGCTCCGAGTTCAAGAACTACACCCTAAATGAGTTTCTTAGTGAAGAGGGAATTCGTCATCAATATTCCGCTGCGTATACCCCTCAACAAAATGGTGTAGCCGAGAGGAAGAACCGGACCCTTATGGATATGGCAAGATCTATGTTGGCGGAGTTCAAGACCCCACTCTTCTTGTGGGCCGAGGCCATCTCCACGGCATGTCATTCATCTAACCGCCTCTACTTCCGCACGGGCAAGAAGTTCACTCCATATGAAATGCTTACCGGCAACAAGCCCAATATTTCCTACTACCGGGTGTTCGGTTGTAAGTGTTTCTATAAGATTAAAGGTTATCGCTTAACTAAATTTGAGTCTAAAGCTTTTGAGGGTACTTTTGTTGGTTACGGTGCCGAATCCCACACTTATAGAATCTACGACAAGACCTTCGGGACTATTGTAGAATCTTGTAGTGTGGAGTTCGATGAGAATGACGGCTCCCAAGTGGCGCAATTTCATGTTCGTGATGTAGATGATGAGGAACCTCAAGATGCAATAAGGCGAATGGGCGTGGGATTCTTTCGCCCAATCGAGATTTCTCATGAGGCGCCTCAAGAAGGACCAAGCTCCACCCATGTGGAGCAATCATCATCACAAGTGGACACCGCACCATCCGATGGAGCAAATGAAGCACCAAGCCAACAACAAGTTCAAGACCCTCCTCAAGTTGATCAAGTTGCTACGCAAGAACCAAGTTCTCCAATTATTGATGCTAGCCATGATCAAGACCAAGGTCCATCTTCCCCTTCAAGTGATGAAGGTGTGCATATTGAAGACCAAGGTCATCATTCCGGTCAAGACGGGGACACAAATGATCAAGATGATCAAGATGAACAAGATGATCAAGAAATTCCTCCAAGCTCTCGTGAGGACATCAACACCCGTCGTCGTGCAAGAAATGTCAAGACCTTGTTGAGAAGGCAACACCTTTTGGACAATATTATTGGTGATTTGAAGGGCAAGGTTGTGACTAGAAGGCAATGCGCAAACTTTAGTGCCCATCAAGCTCACATATCCTTGGTGGAACCAAAGAAAGTCTTTGAAGCTATTGAAGATCCGGATTGGTTGGATGCTATGCATGAAGAGCTCAATAACTTCAAGCGCAACAAGGTGTGGAAGCTAGTTGAGAAGCCAAAAGAGTGCCGCAATGTTATAGGCACTAAATGGATTTTCAAGAACAAGCAAGATGAACATGGCATGGTGGTGAGGAACAAGGCAAGATTGGTGGCTCAAGGGTTCTCTCAAGTTGAAGGCATTGATTTTGGAGAGACCTATGCTCCCGTGGCTCGCCTTGAGTCCATCCGTATCCTCCTTGCATATGCTTCTCATCATAATTTTATCTTGCAACAAATGGATGTGAAAAGTGCTTTTCTTAATGGTCCACTCAAAGAATTAGTATATGTTAAGCAACCACCGGGGTTTGAGGATCCCAAACTCCCTAACCATGTCTACAAGCTCGATAAGGCACTCTATGGCCTTAAACAAGCCCCACGTGCGTGGTATGAGCACCTTAGAGAGCTTCTAGTAGACCGTGGATTTGAGGTTGGGCAAATCGATCCCACTCTCTTTACCAAGAGAGTAAAAGGGGAGCTTTTCATATGCCAAGTCTATGTGGACGATATTATCTTTGGCTCATCTAACAAAGCTTTCAATGATGAATTTTCAAAGCTTATGACCGATAGGTTTGAGATGTCTATGATGGGAGAGTTGAAGTTCTTCCTTGGTTTTGAGATCAAGCAATTGAGGGGCGGGACTTTCATCTCTCAAGCTAAATATATCCAAGACATGCTCAAGAAATTTGATATGGTTGGTGTTAAGGAGAAGCGCACTCCAATGGACACAAAGGTTCATCTTAAACTCAATCCAAATGGTCTTGATGTCGACCAAAAGGTATACCGTTCCATGATTGGTTCTTTGCTCTATCTTTGTGCATCTAGACCCGATATTGTGTTGAGTGTAGGGGTGTGTGCAAGGTACCAAGCCGCTCCTAAAGAAAGCCATGATATGGCGGTCAAAAGAATCCTCCGATATTTGGCTCATACCCCAAAGTTTGGTTTGTGGTACCCTAAGGACAAGGTTTTCTCTCTTTGTGGGTACACGGACTCGGATTGGGCCGGTGATCATGATGATAGGAAGTCCACTTCCGGGGCTTGCCAATTTCTTGGTGGTTCCTTGGTGAGTTGGTCTTCCAAGAAGCAAAATTGTATATCTCTCTCCACCGCCGAAGCCGAGTATGTGGCCGCCGCAAGTGCATGCACCCAATTGTTATGGATGAGGCAAACTTTAAAGGAATACGGTGTCATTTGTGACAAAGTGCCTCTTTTATGTGACAATACAAGTGCTATCAATATTGCCCACAACCCGGTGCAACATTCAAGAACCAAGCATATTGAGATTCGTCATCATTTTATTCGAGATCATGTTACCCGTGGTGATATTGAGCTAAGCCATGTTTCTACACAAGACCAACTTGCCGATATATTCACGAAGCCTCTTGATGAAGCAAGATTCACTTATTTGAGGAATGAGCTAAATATCGTGGATTCAAGGAGCGTGGCTTGACTATTTTGCATACACACCTATGTCTTAACTATCTATTGTGTTTAGGTGTAGGCATGGACATAGGGGGAGTGCGGTCCTAATACATTGGACTATCCCTCCCCCCATTATGCCGATAGTAAGATTTCATTTGCTTTTCTATTTTCAATTCATGAAAATGTGAGCTTAAATGACGAGTGTTGGTTGTGAACCCAAGATACATCTTCGCGGTGTCACGCCATAATCTCATACATGGTGGCCTAGGCCACCGCCCTCCTCTTGGTGAGGAGTTGGATTTTATTTGGGTTTAATGGACTTATTTGGGTTTTCTAGACCTTTATTTTGTTTTGGGGAGAAACTCTTGGAAATTGGCCTTTATTGTTTGGATCTTGCAAATTCCAAGTGTGTATCCATCCATCAGTGACTTTGTCTCAATCCCAAGCCTTTCCTACCTCAAAACATGCTCCTCTCGCGCACATACATGTCCACACTAAAATCTGGCGTTTTTGGAGCAGTTGGGTCCGGAGACTCCGGTGTGTAGCACCGGAGACTCCGGTCTTGCCAGAGTCTCTGCCCTAAACCTGGAAAACTCCGGCTCAGGCCGGAGACTCCGGTGTTTAGGCCGAAGACTCCGGTCTAAGCGTTTTCACAGGGCTCCTAAAGGGGATCGGGGTGAGGAGTTAATTCATAACTCCTCACACACCCCCGACCCCAAACTCCTCCCTGCTCGCCTCCACCGCTCCAAGATCGCCTCCGACTGCTCCCCGCCGCCGGAATCCGCCGTGCCACTGGCCTCCCCCACCGCCGGGGAACTTCCTCCCCTTCGTTGGACCTCCACCATGAAGGACACGGGTAAAACTTCTCTCTTTCTCTAGGGTTTCAACCTAGATGTGTTTTGGAGAGTAGTTTGCTTCGTTTTTCGTGGTGTAGAACCTTTGTGTTGGCAAATGCAGTCTCTAGAAATTAGTTGCAACGAATTCCCCGTTGATTTGACCTACGTACATCGATTTTTCCAGCCCCAGGGCGGGAGACTCCGGTCTCACTGACCGGAGACTCCGGTGTGGCCGGATACTTGATACGTCCAAAACGTATCTACTTTTCCGAACACTTTTGCTATTGTTTTTCCTCTAATTTGTGTGATTTGAATGCAACTAACACGGACTAACGCTGTTTTCAGTAGAATTGCCTTGGTGTCTTGTTTTTGTGCAGAAAGTCAAAGTTTTAGTAAAATTCCAGAAAAATTCCAGAAATTCTATTTTCCAGAAGACCCACGGAGCCAGAAGACGAAGCGAAGAGGGTGCACAGGGGCACCACACGCACCTAGGGCGCGGTTGGGCCCTTGCCGCGCCCAGGGGTAGTGTGGCCACCCTGTGTGGCCCCCGACGCTCCCCTTCGGATTACTTAAAGCCTCTGACCTAAAAACTTCGGGGGAATCGACGCTTTTTCCAGAAACCTTCCAGAGCTCCGCCGCCATCGAAAACCCTATTCCGGGGATCAGAAACTCCGTTCTGGCACCCTGCCGGGACGGGGAATTGGAGGAGATCATCGCCATCATCATCACCGCCACCTCTCCATCGACCATCCATGACTCCCCCATCCATGTGTGAGTAATTCTCCGCTGTAGGCTGAGGGGATGGTAGGGATTGGATGAGATCATTCATGTAATAGTTGTGAGATTTGTTAGGGCATGGTGCCTAGTATCCATCGGTAGTGCTTATTGTCATTGTTGCAACTTATTATGCTTAATGCTTGTCACTTAGGGCCCGAGTGCCATGATCTCAGATCTGAACATGTTATTGAATCATGAGAATAATTATTGTTTTGGATCATATCTATAAGTTGTATACACACGTCACTGTCCGGAACCCGAGGCCCAAAGTGACAGAAATTGGGATAACCGGAGGGGATGGTTGCGACGTGAGGATCACATATGTTCACGGATTGTTAATGCTTTGCTCCGGTGCTTTATTAAAAGGAGCACATTAATTACCAGTAGTTTCCCTTGAGACCCCGCTGCAAACGGGCTGGTAGGACAAAAGATGTTGTGCAAGTTTCTCATTGCGAGCACGTACGACTAAATACGGAACACATGCCTATGATTGTTTATTACTTGGATACCTTATTATTTATCTGCAATTGCCCTATGTATGACTATTTCATGGATTATCTCATCCATGCAGCGCCCGTTCATCCATCCCTATGCCTACAGTATTTTATTCCTGCTGTCTACTCCAATTATTACTACTGTCTTTATTTTACTGCTGCTATTATTTCACTACTGCTACTGTCATAAAACTGTTGCTACTGATAAACTGTATCGAGCAAGTCTACTTCCAGGTGCAGCTGAACTGACAAATCATCTGTCAAGGCTTATAAACTCCTTGTCCTGGTTCGTCATCTTCATCTCCACATGGAGTGCAGTGGCAGCTCTATGTGCTGCTAACTCCAGATCTTCCATTTGTAGATCTGTCAGGTTTAGTTTCTCACGATCCTTTCCACTCCAGTGGGGTAGTCCATTAGCGTTACGCCTCCCGAAGCGACGGTAGGGAGAGTTTTGGGGCAGCATCTCGTAGAATTCCTCACAAATACGTGATAGTGCCTCATGTTTTGCTAGCAGAAGACCAGTCTCCCAGGTGGTGTACACCCTTCTGTAGACTAACGCCTCGGTGGAAATCCTGGTAGTACCAGGTAGGATCTCTGTCTCAATCTCCCAGCGTTGCCTATCAGTTATCTCTGAGGGTATCATCCTTATTTTGAAAGTTGGGGGAACCAAATCCAGCACTCTGCAGATACCATTCAGTTGAACACCAAAAGGACAAGTCGCGCTGTCTCTCGGAATCTCCATGAAGGTGAAGGGAACCATCTAAACTGAATTTGAGGAAACAAGATTAGATCAAGTGTTACTAGAATAAATTCAAAAGAAAAGGAGGAAACAAGATTAATTTTTTTATAGTAGAATAAATTAGCTTTTAAATCCTATGGCCAAACTATTTCTATCCAGACTTTGGGTTTCGAACCTACAGGCAACACAATGCTCTGATACCATCTGTAGCGTACCTGCACTTAGAAATTGGCAAGGTACCTGTGTATAGTGCAAACCCCTGGATCGATTCATTTGCACACACAGTCTAAGATGAAATATCACAACATTGTATCAATTATTACACGTGGATCCAGTACTTGGAAAAATATTCGTTACAACTTGCATAGCTCGAAGCTAGCTTTAAAAGAGTAAAGCAGCGGAAATTTATTCTTCATGGAGTCTCCATCATCTTCATGTGCCACAGGCAAAACATGTTGGTTGCAGACTCGAAACCCTTAACGAAACTCACTCGTCGTCAGAAAAATCTGCAACAAATAAAATTTTGCAACAGAGTGGGTCAGATACCATTAAAAATGGATCTGGCAAGTGACACTATGTGGACACTTAATGGAATAACTCTAATAACCTATATGCATATTCGCCTGGTGGAGTTCAAGGCTATTTTGCATAAAGCCAATTTTTGCCTAACACTTTGTAAAACTTTTCTTCAAAATTTGAGACAAGTATGGCATGAAATCCATAGTCTCGTCTACTCTTGTTCACCATCAAAATTTTACTTAAAGAAATTGAGATGTTGGGAGCCTCCGTTGACATCCTTGATCAGCTGCTTGAATTGTCCGTAACCGGGGACACGGCTAAGTACTTAGTTTTAACTCTGCAGAGGTTGTGCACTTTCACCATTAGACCCAACAAACCCAAACTATCCTCAAGCACTCAATTTGTGCTAAGGAAAAGGAGAGAGTTGAGACGATACTTTTCAGAAGCATATTCCCCATCCCATACTGGCTTGACCCGTTCCACCTACATCCTCTACATCTGCTTGTCAAGCCGGGAGGAGTCCACTGATGTCTACGCACGATTCTATTCTTGTAGACAGTGTTGGGCCTCCAAGAGCAGAGGTTTGTAGAACAGTAGCAAGTTTCCCTTAAGTGAATCACCCAAGGTTTATCGAACTCAGGGAGGTAGAGGTCAAAGATATCCCTCTTAAGCAACCCTGCAATTAATATACAAGAAGTCTCTTGTGTCCCCAACACACCCAATACACTTGTCAGATGTATAGGTGCACTAGTTCGGCGAAGAGATAGTGAAATACAAGTGATAGGGATGATTATAAGTAGTAACTGCAATCTGAAATAAAGATGGCAGCAAGCAAACATGTAGCAGAACTTGATGTAAACGGTGTTTCAATGCTTAGAAACAAGGCCTAGGGATCATACTTTCACTAGTGGACACTCTCAACAATGATCTCATAATTGAATAAATAAAAGCTACTCTTAAACACTCTCTTGTTGGATAACAAACACCATTCATTGTGTAGGGCTACAAAAGCACACCTCAAGCCGGAGTAAACAAGCGCCAAAACGTCATAAAGGAGTCACACACGGTGCACACACTGTCACCTTTACACCGTGGAGAGTACCGGAGTTCATATTAAAGTAACCTCTAGATTGCATAATAGATAAAGAGTAACATCTACATATTCAACTAGATTAGCACAACTGAACACAAGTAAATACTACTCGGGATTATTCTCCTTCTTGATGAAGCAAGAGTACTATGCGTAGGGCTGCAAAAGCACTCCTCAAAGTCTGAGTAAACAAACACCACAATTCCCAAGAACAAGCCATGATAAATATCTAAATTATTCGTAGAGTCACACAAGTACCCACACTGTCACCTTGATACCGTGTTGTCACAATGACTCCAGAAACTAGACAAAATCACTTGAGTAGCATAAACATTATTAATGTATTCAGCGATACTAGCAATACACATGATCACATAAAGATCACACCATGGGAGAGAGAGATGAACCACATAGCTACCGGTAGAGCCCTCAGCCTCGGGGGAGAACTACTCCCTCCTCATCATGGGAGTCAGCAGCGGCGATGAAGATGGTGGCGGTGGTGTCGATGGAGATGACTCCGGGGGCAATTCCCCGTCCCGGTGGCGTGCCGGAACAGAGACTTCTGTCCCCCGAAACTTGTCGTCGATGGCGGCGGCGCTGCGGAACCCTTGGTGGAATATGACTTGGTGTTTTAGGGTTTTCACGCCTCGGGAATAAATAGGCGAAGGGGCGATGTCGGCGGACCCCCGAGGGGCCCAAACCACCTGGCGGCGCGGCAGGGCCCACTGCCGCGCGAGCCTGTGTGTGGGGACCCCGGACTAGCTGTCCGAAATACCCGATTATGCTTAAAACAACGATCCCGTGATCAGTCTGTCGTTGCACATAATCCGAATTGGATACCAAAGTTTACATCCATTACAGTACCGAATAAAAGTCTTACATAAATGGTCATTTAGACCAAGTTCTTACATAGGTGCCTTCATGGGCCAAACCAAAATATATCAGCGGAAGCTACGGCGTAGTAGACATCATATTCTAACGATGACAACCCGACAGGCAGCTGACTTGTGGAATCCTTAGTTGGCGTAGAAGTCGCCATATTCCTGCTCTGCGTAGTGTTCCTCCTCGTAGTCTGGCTAGGACAATAGCCAGGGACGAAACCAATATGAGTACATTTGAATGTACTCGCAAACTATCCCAACATGAGTATGCACCAGTTTTATTTTAGTTGACAACTTTTCTGATTTAAAACATCTCTATATCTTTATTGAAAAAGGTAAGAAGAGCTTTATAACTATCTTTAAAGAAATCACCTTTTTCATCTGTTTTTCCAAAACTTCTCCTCTTTCCGACCATAGCCCGTCATGGTCCACTTTCATCCAACCACCTCATACCGATCCGTGGTATAGGTGTAGGAAACAATCTCCACTCCATTTTTCTTTTAAAAACTCAAAGCCTTTTTAAAACTTGCACAAGGTCTTAGGACAGTCTCCCAATTGTCCATATCCGAGGACTCGGCTATTCGAATAGTTTTTAACACTCTGCAGAGGTAGCACGCTTTTAACCCACATCCATCCGGCAACTCATCGTGTCTGCCACGTCTCGCCATACCAGGTGTATGCGAAGTAAGCCGCCGGCCATAGCCTCTTATTTGCTCATGCTAGTATAGGATCCTTCCCATATGACACTTTCCATCAACACCCAGTCCAGTTTCCCGTCAGAAACCCTAAGTGTGAGGACTCATAGTTTTGTCCGGCGGTTTATGGTGGAACCTTCTATCCTCCCCACCAACTTGTGTGAGGACCCGGGTCAGGGGGTAGATCCTCGGACCATCCCCTCATGCATAACGGAGTCATCTCCGTCGATGAGGTATCCCATACTAATAAGAGCAAACTACATGACTACGCCTTTTCCCATATGTGGTAAATGTGGTCGCACAGGGTAGGATTGGTTTCCATAGTACTAGGACACTGTGCATTTTTCACAAACATCACCATTTTTCCACTTTTCCAACACAGCACCGACATCTCGTCGTTCCATAAACTCACAAGACATTTCAAAGGAGTTTTGAATAAACAGCATTGTTTTCCCATCCTAAAGTTTTATATAAATTACTACATAGGGTGGCAAAATAATATCCAATATTTTTGAAATGGGTTTTGTAAATCTTGCTTTGAGAGTAAACATATTATGAAAGTAGATGCATATGTTGGTAGTGCAAGCTCAGAGAATAGCTTGCCTGGCTTGGCAAAGTGATCTTGCTCTTGTTCTTCAAATTCAGCAAACTCTCCTTCCTCGATATATCCGACAACGTTCTCGTCTAATTAACAAACAAACAATACAAACAATCACTAAGCTATACAAGCAATCACCTCAACATAACCATCATTAACATCACAATTGGCTACTGCACACATCAAACTACACAATTTGGTTTTCAATAAATTGAATTAAACATTATTTAATTAAGTCCAAATTATGGCAGAAACTAGTTATTCATGTTTAATTCCACAACTTGAGTTCTGTTGGTCACAAAAATACAAACTAAAATTCTATGGAAAGCCACTGATGTGTAGAATACAACCCAATTTGAATTGGACCATTTGGAGTTACCAAACTCCCTACACATTGGATTGAATCCAGTAGCTTAATAATCAAGTTTTAGCTACCAATTAAATTATATTGTTCCAAAAATTAAACCCTTTTAGGGGTAACTAAACATGGATATATGTGAGCTAACAAAATTGGTCCTAACTCATTTGGATCAACTAATAAACATATTTGTCTGTTTTAGTCCAGAAGGGTTTATTTTAAAGTCAGCAATTAATATTGCTTAATTAATTCTACCAAAATTAGGGGAGCTAACACAAGGCAGTACTAAGCTAGCAAAATTGGTTTGGAATTATTTGGACTAGCAGAGTATCAGAAACAAACAAGTTTAGAATTTAAACCTTCTGTGGCATTTTCAATAATACTTTTTACTCATTTAATTAAATGACATGAGACCAATTGTGTTGGTTAAACAATTTCATAAGCTTTCCAGAACAGTTGAGTTTGATTTATTTGGATTTCTAAATCTCGAGATATTGAATTTCAAAGTTGGATCCAGTACTGATTATTCAGAGAAGTTTGAAATTCGAAAATTCCCTCCTCTGGATAATGTTGAAATCCCTGACGGGTGGGTCCTACCCGTCAGTGACTCAGCGAAACGGTACGCGCGCGAGGGAAAAGATTAAAATTATGACAGTGGGACCCACATGGCAGTCTAACTTAATACGAAGCGGTACGTGGCCGTAGATCTTCGATCCAACGGCTCACGGAGGCCGCCATCGGCGACGACCTAAAACGAGCGGCGCTGCCGCGCCGGCGACGGCGAGGTGGATGAATCTCTCACCTAGAGGGCTCGGGAGGTCGTGGAGATGATGCAGATCGACGGCGGTGGTGAGGTGGAAGCTTCTGGCCGAGTTACACTTGCTGGGGTGGAGTGGTTTGTCGGCGGCGCGGTCTCCGTCTTCCTCGGCCACGGACAGCAGCTCCGGCGAGGTTCCACGGCCGCGTCTGGGCACTGATCAAGGGAAAAAGGATGCGGTGAGTGCGGTGAAGCAGAGGGAGGTAAGTGCAGGCCAAAGAGGGAAGAATGGGGCAGTGTGGCGTCGTGGCCACGACGGACCTCGACGGCGGCAGTGGCTACGGCACAGCACGCCCTCCTGGCGGTGCACGGCGAATTGAGAGGGGTCAGTGAGGGAGTGGGGTGGTGTGGTGTTCGCAGAGGGTGCGGGGGTGGCTTTATAGCGCGGGATGCGGCGTACGGTGGACGGAGTGCACGGCGACGTCCACGGCGACACGGCGGAGATATTTCTCCCCAATCCGACGCGGCGGTGCGAGGGACGTGGAGACGAGGCGTTCACCGGGGTCCGGACGTGTTCTAGAAGATCTCGGCCAAGCGCGGCGTGTCGGGGAGCAGCGAGCTGGGCCAATTCGGTCGACGACGGCGAGCTCGCCACGGCGACAGTGGAGGGAAATCGAGGCGAGGGGCGGCGTAACTGCCCTCCTCTGCGGCGCCGCGGCTGCAGAGGCACGGGGGCGAGGGGGTGCGCGGCCAGGGGGGGCCTGGGGAGCGCGGAAACGGCGACGACGGTGGTGGCGACACGGCGGCACGTCGGGGCGAGGGAGAGAGGTAGGGGATGACGTTTTCGCAGAAAACCCCCTGCCTCCTCTCTGCTTCTTTTTTTATTTCTGTTTTAGTCCTTCTGTTAAAACCAGAAGGTTTTCTAGGATTTAATTAGTGCATTTAAACATTTTAGAAAAATTTGCAAAAATTTGTGGGGCCTTCCCATAATGTACAGAAGCTCCACAAAAATTGGCATAAAATAATAAAATGTTTTGAAACATTTTCTTTTATAGTACTTTGTTTATGTTATTTGAATTTATTTGAATTGTTTTTATTTTAGAATTTCAAAACTAGTTCAAAAATATATTGGAAGAGGGGAAAGTGGTAGGAACAAAATGGGGAGTGTTTATAAACCCACTCCACTGAATTTTGTTTGAAACCATTTGAAATTCTTACTTGGAGAATTTGTGGAATACAAATGTCACTTTTATTTTTCTTGCTTTATTTGCTATTTCAATTCTTTTCTTTTCTTCTTGCTTTTATTAGAGCAAACAACAAACCACTAGCAAGAAGGAATAACACAAGCAACAAAATTAAACCATACAAGCAATAATTTGCAAACAACACATAATAATTAACAAAAGTTTTTGTTGGCTCCCAATTTTGGAATATAATATTGATTAATAATTTTGGGATGTTACAATCCTTCCCCCCTTAAATAAATCTCGTCCCGAGATTTGCTAGGCTTCGGTTTTAAGGAGGTCTGGGAATTCGCTTCTAAGATAATCTTCGCGTTCCCAAGTTGCTTCTTCTTCAGAGTGGTTAGTCCACTGGACTTTGTAAAACTTGATCGCACGTCTTCGGGTAACACGAACATCTTCTTCGAGAATTTTGAGGGGTCTCTCACGATAAGTCAGGTCTTGGTTCAGGTCGATGGAGAGGTGGTCGATGTTTTTGAAAACATCAGGCTGGTCAGGAACTTCAAGACACTTCCGGAGCAAGGAAATGTGGAAGACATCATGATAATCTCCTAACTCCTGGGGTAACTCCAGCTGATAGGATACTTCTCCTCGACGAGCAATGACCTTGAAGGGTCCAATATACCTTGGTGCTAACTTTCCTTTGACATGGAAACGCTGCATTCCCTTGAGGGGTGTCACTCGGAGATACACATAATCTCCGATACTGAAAGTGAGATCACGGCGCTTGGTGTCAGCATAACTCTTCTGACGGGATTGGGCAGTTTTGAGACGTTCACGAATAAGCTGAACTTGCTCTTCAGCTTCTCGGAGGGTATCTGGTCCGAACAATTTGCTCTCTCCGGTATCGGACCAATTCAGGGGTGTACGACACTTCTTGCCGTAAAGGGCTTCAAAAGGGGCCATTTGCAGACTAGACTGATAACTGTTGTTGTACGAGAACTCTGCAAACGGAAGACAATCTTCCCACTTGGAACCATAGGATAGAACACATGCGCGAAGCATGTCCTCTAATATCTGGTTCACTCGCTCAGTTTGGCCATCGGTCTGGGGATGATAAGCTGTGCTAAAGGCTAACTTGGTTCCGAGGGCTTCATGAAGGGATTTCCAGAATCTTGAGGTGAATTGCGTGCCTCTATCAGATACAATCTTCTTAGGCACACCATGCAGGCTCACTATTCTGGAAATATACAGGTCTGCTAACTGAGCTCCGGTATGAGTGGTCTTGACAGGAACAAAGTGGGCAACCTTGGTCAGTCGATCAACGATGACCCAGATTGAATCATGGCCTCGGTTGGATCTTGGAAGTCCGGTAATAAAATCCATTCCAATCTCATCCCACTTCCACTCGGGAATTTTCAAAGGTTGAAGCAATCCAGCGGGTCGCTGATGTTCAGCCTTGACTCGCTGACAGATATCACACTTGGCTACGAATGAACCAATCTCTCGCTTCATTCCATGCCACCAAAATCTTTCTCGAAGGTCTTGGTACATTTTGGTTCCGCCGGGGTGGATTGAATAAGGGGTCTCATGGGCCTCCTTCAGGATTAACTCCTTAAGTTCCGTGACATTGGGCACACAGATACGGTCATTGAATTTCAGCACTCCTTCAGCATCTTCGGTAAAACCGGGTGCTTTGCCGAGGGAAATTTCTTCCTAATTCCCTCTATGCTTTCATGACCTTTCTGGGCTTCTTTGATTTGATCCATCAGGGTTGGGGTTAACTCTAATTGGCGAGATAACCATGGCTAACAAGCTCTAGTCCAAAATCTTGGAAGTCTTTGAACAAGGCTGGCTGTTCGGCTTGGATCAGGGCATTCAGGGTGCAAGGTTTGCGACTAAGGGCATCGGCAACTACATTAGCCTTTCCGGGGTGATAATGGATTCCAATATCATAATCCTTGATTAATTCCATCCATCTCCTCTGTCGCAGGTTCAGATCTTTCTGGGTGAAAATATACTTCAAGCTTTTGTGATCTGTATAGACCTCGCAGCGATGTCCCGCAAGATAGGGACGCCACTTCTTAAGAGCAAAGACACAGCAGCTAACTCCAAGTCATGGGTTGGGTAATTCTCTTCATGCGGTCGCAACTGCCGGGACAGGTACGACACAACTTTGCCTTCTTGCATCAGAACGCAACCAAGTCCGAGGCGTGATGCATCGCAATACACGTCGAAACTCTGGGTGACGTCTGGCATGATCAGGATTGGGGCTGAGGTTAGTTCTTCTTCAGTTCTTGGAAACTATCCTCACACTTCTGAGTCCATTCAAATTTCTTGTCCTTCTTCAACAGTTGGGTCAGAGGTTTGGCTATACTGGAAAATCCTTCGACGAACTTGCGGTAATAACCGGCAAGTCCGAGAAAGCTTCGGATTTCAAAAACATTGGTTGGGGATAACCAGTCAAGAATGGCTTGTATCTTCTCAGGGTCAACAGAAATTCCTCCAGCGGATACAATATGTCCAAGAAATGCCACTTCACTGAGCCAAAACTCACACTTGCTAAGTTTGGCATACAGTTGGTGCTCTTGGAGGGTCTCCAAAACTAGACGCAGGTGTTCAGCATGCTCTTCTTCGGTCTTGGAATAAATAAGGATGTCATCAAGGAAAACTACCACGAACTTGTCGAGGTACTCCATGAAAATCTTGTTCATGAGATTCATGAAATAGGCTGGGGCATTGGTCAGACCAAAAGACATCACGGTGTATTCAAACAACCCGTAACGAGTGGTGAAGGCGGTCTTGGGAATATCTGTCTCTCTGATCTTCAACTGATGGTAACCTGTCCGAAGATCGATCTTTGAAAAGACTCGGGCTCCGTTCATTTGATCGAACAGATCCTCGATCTTGGGAAGAGGGTACTTGTTTTTAATGGTCACGTCATTCAGCTTGCGATAATCCACACACAGGCGTGTGGTACCGTCTCTCTTGTCCACAAAAATAATGGGTGATCCCCATGGTGAAGCGCTTGGGCGGACAAGACCTTTGCTTAGCATATCAGCCAACTGTTTCTTCAACTCAACCAGTTCTTCCGGATTCATCCGATAAGGCTTTTGGGATATGGGGGATGTTCCTGGATAAGCTCAATTATGAACTCAATATCCCTATCTGGCGGCATACCAGGCAATTCTTCTGGGAAAACATCCTTGAACAGATGAACAACACGGATCTCATCTAGGGCGGGTCGAGCTATGCTCTCATGGCAGCCTGGGTGAGGTTGACTAGTTTTAGACACATACTCCACTTCTACTTCTTTGTCGGTGGTGATGGATACAGCTCTTCTGGCACAGTCAATTCGACCATGGTACTTGGCTAACCAATTCATACCGAGTATAACATCGATGCCTTGGGTTCCCAGAACAATTAAGTTAACTGGAAACTTTCTCCTTTGATCTCAAGGGGTACATCGGAGCAAAACATCTGGTCTCTACGGTGGATTCTGGGATTTGGATGACCATGGGTTTGGGTAAGAGGCTCTTAACTAAACCTCCCTTAGCAACAAATTCTTGGGTAACAAATGAATGGGTAGCACCAGAATCAAACAGAACAGTTGCAGGTACTGAGTTGACAAGGAACGTACCCAGCACAACATCCGGAGCATCCTGAGCTTCTTCAGCATTGATGTGGTGCAGACGACCCTTGGCAACAGCAGCATTTCCGCGAGGTGCGGCATTCTTGCCATTTCCATTTCCATTGCGGCCTTGACCATTGTTCTGTGCCGGCGCATTGGGGCGCTGGACATTCCTCTTGGGATTGGGACATTCTTTGGAGTAGTGACCCTTGTTGCCGCATTCAAAGCAGATCACATTGGGATTGCGGTGAAGTTGTTGAAGTTTCCTCCGGGACGGTTATTGTCATTGGGACGGTTGAAGTTGTTTGGGCGGTTAGGGTAATTGGGCGTGGAGCTTGGGGTGGACGATAGGCAGGCCTGGTGTTCTGCTGAAAGATACGAGGTTTCTGGCTGCTCGAGCCTTCCTGAGCATTCATCCTCCTCTTGCGACCTTCATACATCGACTTGCGCTTGGTCTCCAGCTGGATGGCTTTGTCCACAAGTGACTCCAGATCACGGAAGTCATGGATAACCAAAGCACACTGAAGTTCATCATGAAGTCCACTCATGAAACGCTCCATCTTCTTCTCTTCCTTGTCGGTGTCATCAGGAGCATACCGAGATAAGTCGGTAAACTCCTCAAGATAACCGACCACATCTCTACTTCCCTGCCTCAGTTTGCGGAACTCATCCTTCTTCCTCTCAATAAGTCCGTAAGGAATATGCTTCTTGCGGAACTTCTCCTGGAACTCAGCCCAGTTGATGACATGACCAGCTGCTGGAGAGCTTGGTAGTTTCCCACCAAGCTCTTGCAGGTCCAGCGAGATAGTGGGTTGCATACAGCACTTTCTCATTTTCTCCCACAGCAGCAACTTCAAGATTATTGCCGATGGTGCGAAGCCAATCATCGGCTTCTAGTGGGTGAAGTCCCTTGGAGTAGGTGGGTGGGTTGGTCTTCTGAAAATCACCCAAGGTAGATCGCTGGTTTCCATCACCATTGCCGTTACCACCATTGTTGTTGTTGTTGTTGTTGTTGTTATTGTAAGCGGCTGCGAGTTGTTGTAAGGCAGCGAGATGAGCTTGGCGCTCTTGCCGGGCATTTTCACGCTCCTCCATGATAAGTGCGAGAAGTTGGGTGGGGGTTGGGTCCGGTGGTGGTGGTGCTGATCCTGATCCTTCCGCATTGCTGCGACGGGGTGGCATCCTGAAGCACACCGGGTATAAGAGACAAGGCAAGAAAAGTTCGACTAAGGGAAAAGATGATCTCTCAAGCGGTTGATTAATCCTAAGAGTTATATGAAAATAGTTCACACAATTTAAACAAGACAAACATACTTATATTTCACAAACAATACATCAAGAGTTCACATCAACATCAAGCTTACAACCTCAAGCTTACAACATAATATCTGGTTTCCAAAAGAACCACTGCTACTACTCGACTAGCTATAGGGGGTCAACCTAATCCTGCGGTAGTGATCAAGTCACTCGCCTACTGAGGTGGAACCTCCAGCTCTAACACGTCAGCATCTGACTGGTAGGCTGGCTCCTCGGGATCCTCCTCCTCGTCCTCGAGAACTGGCTCGAGTGGCTCCTCCTCCTCGTCAACTAACTCCTCCTCATCATCCTCCTCCTCACAGTCCATCTCCTCCACGAAGTCATCATCGTCACTGAGGAAAGCGTCGTTCTCCTTGCGGAGATCCTCGCCCTCCTCCTCCATCTCGTCAGTATGGTGCTCAAGATCCTCAATCAGTCCATCCTGCTCTGCCACCTTCGTGCGGAGCTTCACGATAGTCTTCCTCAGCTGGGCCCTCTTCCTGAGAAGAGCAACCTTCTCCACCATCAGCTTCATCTCGTTCTCGCGAAGCTCAACGAGCGACTCGCGGTCGAAGTGGAGCTGAATCCTAGTGCGCAACAGATCATCCTGAGTGCACTGAAGTAAGATCTCCATGTCCATGATGTAGCTCCCAAACATCGGGTGGTAAGGTGAAGGAGTAGGGTGTCCATCACAGTTGCGCCTCCCGTAGAACCGGAACGGGAGTCTACTAACTCCGCCTTGTGCTCCTCACAAAGTCGGGATAGCATCCTCTGTGTAGCAGTACAGAGACCGTCAACCCAGGTGGCCTCCTTGGTGGTGAAGATGAGTGTCCGGGAATTGGGAGACTTGATGTTCCTGCGAACTGACGATCTGATGAGCCAGCTCAGCCTTCCAACACCGTGAACATCAATCTGAGCTCCCTCAAACTCTGGAGCGGGGCGACCTAACAGCTTGGTCAACTCGAACAAGTCCCTCTCAAACGTCAGCTTGCTGTCCTTCTCCAGCTGAACGAACTCGGTCCAGTGGAGTGCCATCTACAGTTTTTAAGCAAAATTTTAAGTTAGTTAGATGACAAGTAATCAAAATTTTAATATAGTAGGGCAACAAGTGAGTCAAATTTTAAACTTAATGAGAGGTGTACAAAATTTTAGGGATACTAAGGAAAATGTAACATTTAATGAGAGTAAAATTTTGCATAAGTAAGAGGATTGGAGATAAGCAATTTTCGAAAATACTTCATTCCTTTCTTTTTAGAAATTCATCTTTTGTAACATTTGACAAACGACCATGCTAACTAAGGTTTCCTAAAGTCAGGATGGCTCTGATACCAAGTCTGTGGGGACCCCGGACTAGCTGTCCGAAATACCCGATTATGCTTAACACAACGATCCCGTGATCAGTCTGTCGTTGCACATAATCCGAATTGGATACCAAAGTTTACATCCATTACAGTACCGAATAAAAGTCTTACATAAATGGTCATTTAGACCAAGTTCTTACATAGGTGCCTTCATGGGCCAAACCAAATATATCAGCGGAAGCTACGGCGTAATCGACATCATATTCTAACGATGACAACCCGACAGGCAGCTGACTTGTGGAGATCCTTAGTTGGCGTAGAAGTCGCCATATTCCTGCTCTGCGTAGTGTTCCTCCTCGTAGTCTGGCTAGGACAATAGCCAGGGACGAAACCAATATGAGTACATTTGAATGTACTCGCAAACTATCCCAACATGAGTATGCACCAGTTTTATTTTAGTTGACAACTTTTCTTATTTAAAACATCTCTATATCTTTATTGAAAAAGGTAAGAAGAGTTTATAACTATCTTTAAAGAAGTCACCTTTTCATCTGTTTTTCCAAAACTTCTCCTTTTCCGACCATAGCCCGTCATGGTCCACTTTCATCCAACCACCTCATACCGATCCGTTGGTATAGGTGTAGGAAACATCTCCACTCCATTTTTCTTTTAAAAACTCAAAGCCTTTTTAAAACTTGCACAAGGTCTTAGGACAGTCTCCCAATTGTCCATATCCGAGGACTCGGCTATTCGAATAGTTTTTAACACTCTGCAGAGGTAGCACGCTTTTAACCCACATCCATCCGGCAACTCATCGTGTCTGCCACGTCTCGCCATACCAGGTGTATGCGAAGTAAGCCGCCGGCCATAGCCTCTTATTTGCTCATGCTAGTATAGGATCCTTCCCATATGACACTTTCCATCGACACCCAGTCCGGTTTCCCGTCAGAAACCCTAAGTGTGAGGACTCATAGTTTTGTCCGGCGGTTTATGGTGGAACCTTCTATCCTCCCCACCAACTTGTGTGAGGACCCGGGTCAGGGGGTAGATCCTCGGACCATCCCCTCATGCATAACGGAGTCATCTCCGTCGATGAGGTATCCCATACTAATAAGAGCAAACTACATGACTACGCCTTTTCCCATATGTGGTAAATGTGGTCGCACAGGGTAGGATTGGTTTCCATAGTACTAGGACACTGTGCATTTTTCACAAACATCACCATTTTTCCACTTTCCAACACAGCACCGACATCTCGTCGTTCCATAAACTCACAAGACATTTCAAAGGAGTTTTGAATAAACAACATTGTTTTCCCATCCTAAAGTTTTATATAAACTACTACATAGGGTGGCAAAATAATATCCATATATTTTTGAAATGGGTTTTGTAAATCTTGCTTTGAGAGTAAACATATTATGAAAGTAGATGCATATGTTGGTAGTGCAAGCTCAGAGAATAGCTTGCCTTGCTTGGCAAAGTGATCTTGCTCTTGTTCTTCAAATTCAGCAAACTCTCCTTCCTCGATATATCCGACAACGTTCTCGTCTAATTAACAAACAAACAATACAAACAATCACTAAGCTATACAAGCAATCACCTCAACATAACCATCATTAACATCACAATTGGCTACTGCACACATCAAACCACACAATTTGGTTTTCAAATAAATTGAATTAAACATTATTTAATTAAGTCCAAATTATGGCAGAAACTAGTTATTCATGTTTAATTCCACAACTTGAGTTCTGTTGGTCACAAAAATACAAACTAAAATTCTATGGAAAGCCACTGATGTGTAGAATACAACCCAATTTGAATTGGATCATTTGGAGTTACCAAACTCCCTACACATTGGATTGAATCCAGTAGCTTAATAATCAAGTTTTAGCTACCAATTAAATTATATTGTTCCAAAAATTAAACCCTTTTAGGGGTAACTAAACATGGATATATGTGAGCTAACAAAATTGGTCCTAACTCATTTGGATCAACCAATAAACATATTTGTCTGTTTTAGTCCAGAAGGGTTTATTTAAAGTCAGCAATTAATATTGCTTAATTAATTCTACCAAAATTAGGGGAGCTAACACAAGGCAGTACTAAGCTAGCAAAATTGGTTTGGAATTATTTGGACTAACAGAGTATCAGAAACAAACAAGTTTAGATTTAAACCTTCTGTGGCATTTTCAATAATACTTTTTACTATTTAATTAAATGACATGAGACCAATTGTGTTGGTTAAACAATTTCATAAGCTTTCCAGAACAGTTGAGTTTGATTTATTTGGATTCCTAAATCTCGAGATATTGAATTTCAAAGTTGGATCCAGTACTGATTATTCAGAGAATTTGAAATTCGAAAATTCCCTGTTCTGGATAATGTTGAAATCCCTGACGGGTGGGTCCTACCCGTCAGTGACTCAGCGAAACGGTACGCGCGCGAGGGAAAAGATTAAAATTATGACAGTGGGACCCACATGGCAGTCTAACTTAATACGAAGCGGTACGTGGCCGTAGATCTTCGATCCAACGGCTCACGGAGGTCGCCATCGGCGACGACCTAAAACGAGCGGCGCTGCCGCGCCGGCGACGGCGAGGTGGATGAATCTCTCACCTAGAGGGCTCGGGAGGTCGTGGAGATGATGCAGATCGACGGCGGTGGTGAGGTGGAAGCTTCTGGCCGAGTTACACTTGCTGGGGTGGAGTGGTTTGTCGGCGGCGCGGTCTCCGTCTTCCTCGGCCACGGACAGCAGCTCCGGCGAGGTTCCACGGCCGCGTCTGGGCACTGATCAAGGGGAAAAAGGATGCGGTGAGTGCGGTGAAGCAGAGGGAGGTAAGTGCAGGCCAAAGAGGGAAGAATGGGGCAGTGTGGCGTCGTGGCCACGACGGACCTCGACGGCGGCAGTGGCTACGGCACAGCACGCCCTCCTGGCGGTGCACGGCGAATTGAGAGGGGTCAGTGAGGGAGTGGGGTGGTGTGGTGTTCGCAGAGGGTGCGGGGGTGGCTTTATAGCGCGGGATGCGGCGTACGGTGGACGGAGTGCACGGCGACGTCCACGGCGACACGGCGGAGATATTTCTCCCCAATCCGACGCGGCGGTGCGAGGGACGTGGAGACGAGGCGTTCACCGGGGTCCGGACGTGTTCTAGAAGATCTCGGCCAAGCGCGGCGTGTCGGGGAGCAGCGAGCTGGGCCAATTCGGTCGACGACGGCGAGCTCGCCACGGCGACAGTGGAGGGAAATCGAGGCGAGGGGCGGCGTAACTGCCCTCCTCTGCGGCGCCGCGGCTGCAGAGGCACGGGGGCGAGGGGGTGCGCGGCCAGGGGGGGCCTGGGGAGCGCGGAAACGGCGACGACGGTGGTGGCGACACGGCGGCACGTCGGGGCGAGGGAGAGAGGTAGGGGATGACGTTTTCGCAGAAAACCCCCTGCCTCCTCTCTGCTTCTTTTTTTATTTCTGTTTTAGTCCTTCTGTTAAAACCAGAAGGTTTTCTAGGATTTAATTAGTGCATTTAAACATTTTAGAAAAATTTGCAAAAATTTGTGGGGCCTTCCCATAATGTACAGAAGCTCCACAAAAATTGGCATAAAATAATAAAATGTTTTGAAACATTTTCTTTTATAGTACTTTGTTTATGTTATTTGAATTTATTTGAATTGTTTTTATTTTAGAATTTCAAAACTAGTTCAAAAATAGTATTGGAAGAGGGGAAAGTGGTAGGAACAAAATGGGGAGTGTTTATAAACCCACTCCACTGAATTTTGTTTGAAACCATTTGAAATTCTTACTTGGAGAATTTGTGGAATACAAATGTCACTTTTATTTTTCTTGCTTTATTTGCTATTTCAATTCTTTTCTTTTCTTCTTGCTTTTACTTAGAGCAAACAACAAACCACTAGCAAGAAGGAATAACACAAGCAACAAAAATTAAACCATACAAGCAATAATTTGCAAACAACACATAATAATTAACAAAAGTTTTTGTTGGCTCCCAATTTTGGAATATAATATTGATTAATAATTTTGGGATGTTACACTGTGGTTTGGCCACCTCGTGGCTCTCCTTCGTCTCTCCTTCGGACTCCGTGTACGTGCTGGAAAAATAGGGACTTGGCCTTTTGTTTCGTGCAATTCCGAGAATATTTCCAGAAGTAACTTTCTGAAACAAAAAACAGCAGAAAACAGGGAACTGGCACTGTGGCATCTTGTTAATAGGTTAGTCCCAGAAAATGCATAAAAGTGATATGAAGTGTATATAAAACATGTAGCAAATGGTATAATATAAGCATGGAACAACATAAATTATGGATACGTTGGAGACGTATCAAGCATCCCCAAGCTTAGTTCTACTCGTCCTCGAGTAGGTAAAACGATAACAACAAATAATTTCTGAGGAGACATGCTTTCACGCAATCTTGATCAATAAATTGCATGGCTCATGTCATGAATGAAGTGACTCAAAGCAATGGTCTATAGTTTGCTAACAAATAGATAAAGAGTAAACAATGAATCATATAAGCAAAAACTTTTCATGAATAGTACTTTCAAGACAAGCATCAAAAAGTTTTGCATAAGAGGTAACTCATAAAGCAATAGATTCAAAGTAAAAGGCATTGAAGCAACACAAAGGATGATTAAGTTTCAGCAATTGCTTTCAACTTGTAACATGTATATCTCATGGATAGTTGTCAACATAAAGCAATATAACAAGTGCAATAAGTAAACATGTAAGAATCAATGCACACAAAGTTGACACTAGTGTTTGCTTCTAAGATAGAAAGGAGTAGGTAAACTGACTCAACATAAAGTAAAAGATAGGCCCTTCGCAGAGGGAAGCAGGGATTAAATCATGTGCTAGAGCTTTTTAAGTTTTCGAAAGCATATAGAGAGCACAAAATAAGTATTTGAGAGGTGTTTGTTGTTGTCAACGAATGGTAGTGGGCACTCTAACCCCCTTGTCAACCAGACTTTCAAGAGCGGCTCCCATGAAGGACGTTATCTCTACCAGCAAGGTAGATCATCCCTCTTCTCTTTTGTTTACACATGTATTTTAGTTTCTTTATAGATGACACTCCTCCCAACCTTTTGCTTACACAAGCCATGGCTAACCGAATCCTCGGGTGCCTTCCAACATTCACATACCATGGAGGAGTGTCTATTTGCAAATTAAGTTGCTTACTGATAAATCAGGGCAAAACATGTGAAGAGAATTATTAATGAAAGTTGTAATTAATTGGGGCTGGCACCCCGTTGCCAGCTCTTTTTGCAAATTATTGGATAAGCGGATGTATATGCCACTAGTCCATTGGTGAAAGTCTGTCAGAAGTAAATGACAAGATTGAAAGATAAAACACCACATACTTCCTCATGAGCTATAAAACATTGACACAAATAAGGAGTAATAAAGTTTTGAATAGTTTAAAGGTAGCACATGAAATATTTACTTGGAATGGCAGGAAATACCACATAGTAGGTAGGTATGGTGGACACAAATGGCATGGGTTTTGGCTCAAGTTTTGGATGCACGAGAAGCATTCCCTCTCAGTACAGAGTTTAGGCTAGCAAGGTTGTTTGAAGCAAACACAAGTATAAACCGGTACAGCAAGAATCACATAAAAACATATTGCAAGTATTATAAGACTCTACACTGTCTTCCTTGTTGCTCAAACATTTTACCAGAAAATATCTAGACCTTAGAGAGAACAAATATGCATCCCAAGTCTCAACAAGCTCTACGGTAGTTCTCCACTACTAGGCTTTAACTACATGATGCAAGAGCTTAAACATGATCTACTTGAGAGCTCAAAACAATTGCAAAGTATCAAATCGAAACAAGACAATGATCTACAAGAATGCATATGTCTTTTCCAATACCAACTACTACATGTAGCATTTTCTTTCTTCCAAACAAACACCAATCAATTTATTTAAACATAAACTCTCCAAATGATAATATAATGCAGCAAGAGAGTATTTATAAACAAGTGCTAACAGCTCGAAGAGATGCATGAAAAACAGGAGCTAAAAGCACTGCAGTAGCTAGTTAAGAATACTCAACAAATATAAGTGAAGAACATGAGTATTCACATGAAAAAGCGGAGCGTGTCTCTCTCCCACACAAGGATTGCTAGGATCCGAATTTATTCAAACAAAAACAAAAATAAAAACACACAGACGCTCCAAGTAAAGCGCATAAGATGTGAAAGAATTAAAATATAGTTTCACTAGAGATGACCTGATAAGTTTGTTGATGAAGAAGGGGATGCCTTGGGCATCCCCAAGCTTAGACGCTTGAGTCTCTCTGAATATGGTTGGGATGAACCACGGGGGCATCCCCAAGCTTAGGCTTTTCACTCTTCTTGATCACATAATATCACCCTTCTCGCTTGATCCTTGAAAACTTCCTTCACACCAAACTCAAGACAGTTCTCATTAGAGGGTTAGTGCATAATCAAAAATTCTCATATTCTGTAATGATACAATCAATCCCAAAGCTTCTGGACATTAGCTACAGCCACCAATGCTTTGTGGAGCAAAGAAATCCACACAAACACAGTAAAAGAGCGAATGCAAAACAAAAGGCAGAATCTGTCAAAAACAGAACAGTCTGGAATGACGAATTTTTTGAGGCACTTAAGTTGCTCAGATGGAACAGGTCCAGTTTAATGAAAGTTGCGTACATATCTGAGGAAGATGCGTGATTTTTTGTAGAATTTTTAGAATTTTCTCAGGAGATAACTCAAATCGTGACAGCTAAAAATCTGTCTCTGCGCAGAAATCCAAATCTAGCATCAACTTTCAATAAAACTTTACTTGGCACAACAATGCAATAAAATAAAGATACAAAGGAGTTGCTACAGAAGTAACAAGCACCTTGACTCAAAACAAAAGAAAAGCAAAAATAACAGAAAATAAAAACAATGGGTTGTCTCCCATAAGCGCTTTTCTTTAAAGCCTTTTAGCTAGGCATAGTGATTTTTATGATGCCACATAAAGATGAGAGTTGAAACATAAAAGAGAGCATCAAGAAGCATATATAAAACATGTTTAAATCTAACACTCTTTCTATGCATAGGAGTCTTGTAAGAAAACAAGTCAATGAAGAACAAAGTGACTAGCATAGAAATGCAAAACAAGTGTAACTTCAAAAATTTCAACATAAAGAGAGAAGACTTAATATTATTGTGATATATGAAATCGTGTCTCCCTCTCTCATAAGGACCAGTAGGTCTTAAAGTACCCAGCAAATAAAAGCAAATCAAGAGAAAGCTCAAAACCTTCATCATAAAGAGAGTGTTTTAGTAACATGAAAATTTCTATAACCATACTTTCCTCTCTCAAAATAATTTTCAGCGGCATCATGAATAAACTCAACAATATAGCTATCACATAAAGCATTCTTATCATGATCCACATGCATAAAAGTATCATTACTCTCCACATAAGCATAATCAATTTTATTAGTAATAGTGAGAGTAAAACACAACCATCATTGTATTCATCATAAATTGCAGGCATAGTATAATCATAATAAACTTTATCCTCCATAGTAGGTGGCACCAAAATACCACTATCATTATAATCATCATAAATTGGTGGTAAAGTATCATCAAAAAAATTTTCTCCTCAAAACTTGGGGGACTAAAAAATCATATTCATCAAAACCGACTTCCCCAAGCTTAGACTTTTCCATAGCATTAGCAATAATGGTGTTCAAAGCATTTATAGTAATAACATTGCTACCATCATGCAAATAATTTTCCATAGGTTTTTTAATTTTCTCTTCAAAAGCATCATGTCCTAATTCAAGATAAATTTCATAAAGCTCTCTAATTTTTTTGTTGTTTTCCATTAAGCCTAACTAGTGAAAATAAAAACAAGAAACAAAAAGATATAATTGCAGAATCTAAAGGAAATAACTTCGAGCACTCACACACTAGCAACAATACTAGATAATAGCTTTGTAGCCAGAGGATGTGAATACCTTTTACCTTACCTCCCCGGCAACGGCGCCAGAAAATAGCTTGATGTCTACGCACGATTCTATTCTTGTAGACAGTGTTGGGCCTCCAAGAGCAGAGGTTTGTAGAACAGCAGCAAGTTTCCCTTAAGTGAATCACCCAAGATTTATCGAACTCAGAGAGGTAGAGGTCAAAGATATCCCTCTTAAGCAACCCTGCAATTAATATACAAGAAGTCTCTTGTGTCCCCAACACACCCAATACACTTGTCAGATGTATAGGTGCACTAGTTCGGCGAAGAGATAGTGAAATACAAGTGATAGGGATGATTATAAGTAGTAACTGCAATCTGAAATAAAGATGGCAGCAAGCAAACATGTAGCAGAACTTGATGTAAACGGTGTTTCAATGCTTAGAAACAAGGCCTAGGGATCATACTTTCACTAGTGGACACTCTCAACAATGATCTCATAATGAATAAATAAAGCTACTCTTAAACACTCTCTTGTTGGATAACAAACACCATTCATTGTGTAGGGCTACAAAAGCACACCTCAAGCCGGAGTAAACAAGCGCCACAACGTCATAAAGGAGTCACACACGGTGCACACACTGTCACCTTTACACCATGGAGAGTACCGGAGTTCATATTAAAGTAACCTCTAGAGTGTATAATAGATAAAGAGTAACATCTACATATTCAACTAGATTAGCACAACTGAACACAAGTAAATACTACTCGGGATTATTCTCCTTCTTGATGAAGCAAGAGTACTATGCGTAGGGCTGCAAAAGCACTCCTCAAAGTCTGAGTAAACAAACACCACAATTCCCAAGAACAAGCCATGATAAATATCTAAATTATTCATAGAGTCACACAAGTACCCACACTGTCACCTTGATACCGTGTTGTCACAATGACTCCAGAAACTAGACAAAATCACTTGAGTAGCATAAACATTATTAATGTATTCAGCGATACTAGCAATACACATGATCACATAAAGATCACACCATGGAGAGAGAGATGAACCACATAGCTACCGGTAGAGCCCTCAGCCTCGGGGGAGAACTACTCCCACCACATCATGGGAGTCAGCAGCGGCGATGAAGATGGTGGCGGTGGTGTCGATGGAGATGACTCCGGGGCAATTCCCCGTCCCGGCGGCGTGCCGGAACAGAGACTTCTGTCCCCCGAAACTTGTCGTCGATGGCGGCGGCGCTGCGGAACCCTTGGTGGAATATGACTTGGTGTTTTAGGGTTTTCACGCCTCGGGAATAAATAGGCGAAGGGGCGATGTCGGCGGACCCCCGAGGGGCCCAAACCACCTGGCGGCGCGGCAGGGCCCACTGCCGCGCGAGCCTGTGGTTTGGCCACCTCGTGGCTCTCCTTCGTCTCTCCTTCGGACTCCGTGTACGTGCTGGAAAAATAGGACTTGGCCTTTTGTTTCGTGCAATTCCGAAAATATTTCCAGAAGTAACTTTCTGAAACCAAAAACAGCAGAAAACAGGGAACTGGCACTGTGGCATCTTGTTAATAGGTTAGTCCCAGAAAATGCATAAAAGTGATATGAAGTGTATATAAAACATGTAGCAAATGGTATAATATAAGCATGGAACAACAGAAATTATGGATACGTTGGAGACGTATCATCCACGCAACTTAATCCATCTAGCCAGAGCCCATATGACTAATGGCTGCACGGTAAGCAACTTCACTTAGAGAAACATTGGTCCCTTTAATCCTGGGTGGCAATCCACAAGTGAATAAACACTCAACTCTGACAGCCATGCAAGCCCAAATCCACCCAGGTGGTAAATTAACTTAGTAGAATTTAAGCTTTCAATAAAAAGAATTTGCAGAGCACCAATAATTCTACTAAGTTATCATTGGGGGTTCTAGACACAACTAGTGTAAAGGTATGGTGGGTTTAGCATATAGCAATAATACTATCCAACACATGGATATAAGGAAATACACTAAGTAATGCATATAAAAATATTTAGGAAATTTCATGGGGGTGTGCCACTTGCCTTGGCAACAGGGAGTGCAGTAGTAGCAGTTGCAACAACCTTCGTCTCTCTCCGAAATTTCTAACACATCAAACAATTCTCAATAAATATGCAGCCAAACAATACTTAAGAAAATATGACATGCATGAGATGCAGAATGATACAAGGAATTATGATGTGAATGACATACAGAACAAACTAAGGAAAAAGACATAAAATAACCTAATCCAATTGGCTAAGGAAAGGTCAAGGTTGAGCAAAAATAAACTTGATAAAACGACAACTTGAAAAGTAGAAAGGCTTCTTCAAGTCTTCACATGTTTGATCTTCAAAACATCTTCAACTCCTTTGTAGTTTCATTGATCTTCAATGGTCTTCAATTAGCACTCTAGAAACTTAGTCTTAAACACCAAGGACTTGGTCTATGTCCACAGTGAAACAAAAATAGAAAGAAAGAGAAGATAGAAAGAAAGTAGTTGGTCTTCCAAGAATCTTCTCCAGACTTCCTTGTAGCTTTCTCCTTGGTGTGTTGACTTCTTTGAAATTTGTGGACTTGATGGTTCTGCAGACTTGGTGATGTTGGCAGCACCAAGGTTGGTCTTGAATATAACTTAGCCACCATGAAGTAGGAAGAAAAGAGAGAAAGGAAGGAAAGACTTAGAAAATTGTAGGTGGTTGGTCTTCATGAACTCTTCTTGATTTTCTTCTAAGTACTTTTACTTCTTGGAGATGCTTCTGGAGTCTTGTTTACTTGGCTAAGTCCTTCATTGGTTTCCACTAATTCTAACTTAGTGGTTTTCGACTAGGAGGGTCAAAAGGACTAACATGCATCCTCAATTTTTTTTCTAAGGAGGAATGTCATGTAAGAAGTGCAAAATATTTCTAAGGACTAGAGATGCATGCCATGCCATGAAATTATTCTAAGTTAATGCAAGACAAGTAAGATGTTCCAAAAATAACTAAGGACCAAAGATGTCAAACAATAAGTCAAAACAATTTCTAAGTAAGGGTTCATAAAATAAGGTTTTGGTATTTTTCTAAGGATAAATACTTTAAAACAATAGTTGATAAAATTTCTAAGGACAAACACTTGTCAAAAATAACACTTAGGAAAATATTCTAAAACAACTAATTTTCAAGATGCTAAATTTTTCTAAGGAGAAGGTTTAGCACTTTTAAGATGTTGAAATTTTTCTAAGGAAATAATGTTGTCAAACTAATTATCAAATATTTTCTAAGGAAGAAAATTACTTTGTTTGGAGAGGCAAATATTTCTAAGTACCTTTTGTAACTAAAGTGATCAGAATATGACTAAGTCATTTTATTAATCGAATATATGAAGAAACATAATTTTCATTAATTTTTATTATTAAAATAACACCTAAAAAGCATTTAATCAATATTAATTACAAAAATCATTGAAAATACTATTACAAAAATAGTAGAGTATTCCTACGGCCAAGTATTAATTAAACAAAGTTAAAGCAATTGGATTTGCCCAAAAATCAATTTTTAAATTTAAGTTAAGTCAAATTTATTTAAACAACCATTTTTAAAATTGAACCAAAATAAGTTTGACAAAACATAAAACTAATTATGCCAAAAGTTTCTACGTGTCATAAGCTTTCCAGAAATATAAAGTTTGCAAAAATTGGCCGAGCCAATAAAAAGTAGTGATAGATCTAATCTATCGGGACCTATCTGCAAAACCACCAATTAAAAAGAAAACAGAGAAATTCTTCTCCCTGCTGGCGCTGACGTGGCTTTGACCGCTTGACGTGGCGCTGACTTGGCGATGACGAGGATGCTGACTGGGCGTCGACGTAGCTTGCTCTGATTCGCCCGTACCAGCTCGGTAAGTCATCTAATCTAGGCCGTACATCCTAGATCCAACGGCTCCGGGCATGTTTGACCTAAAACAGCGGCGCGGCCGGCCGGAGAAGCTCCGGTGGCGGTGGTTTCATTGCCGGAATTTCACCGGAGAATGAAACAGAGAGAGAGGGGAGGCGGGGTTCATACCACGGGGTGCACGAGGTCAAGGCGAGGTCGAGGAAGGGTTCGCGGTGGACGGCGCGGTCTTCTTCTCCCCGTATCGCTCGCCGGAGGTTGTCCCGCGGCGGATGGTGGAGGTCGATGAAGCGGGCGTCGATCTGGTGCACGCAAAAAGTGCGCAAAAGTGTCAGGGAGGTGCGTCAGGGCACGGAGAAGCGCGGGGGAGAAGCGAGAGGTGCTGAGAGGGTCGAGGATCACCGGCGGCTTGAAGAAACGGCGGCGGCAAATGGCGGCACGGCGGCGGCGATTGTGAGCAGCCTGGTGGCGCTTTTGCTAGGGTTTTTGAGGGCTTTGGGAGCGGAGATCGTGGGGGTTTATATGGGGGAAGAGATTGCGCTAGGGTTCGTTTAAACGAACGAATTCGTTCGGATTTTTCGGGATAGGCTCGGAGTTCTTTTCGTGCACAAGAGGTTGAAGACGTCGACGTCATCGTTGGCGTCACGGGGTGGGACCCGCTTGTCGGTGAGAGAGAGAGCGGCCGCTGGCGGGCTGGGCTTGGGCCTGATGTTCGCTGCGCGCGCGAGGGTTAGCTAAATGGGCTCGGCCCAATTAGGCCAGGCGTCTAGTTTTTCCACGAAAACGTTTTCCTCTTTTCTGATTTATTTCAAAACCAAATAACTTTTGAATTATAAAACCAAATCAATTCAAACCACTTTCAATAATTTTGTAAAAACATGCCCCACATATTTAGTATGACTTGGGGATATAATTTACAGAAATTTTATATTTTAAATTCGAAATGGTTTGGATAGTATTTGTAGAAGCTTTGCCAAAATAGGGTTTTGAAATATTTTCTCTAATTTTCACAATTCGAAATTAACATAATACAAACATTTACAGAACAATTAAAGAAAAGTCAAAATATTATATAGGACATAAATTGTCCTTTTGATATATTTTCTCAAATATGTTTCCAAGTGGAATTAAAATTCCCACTTTTGAAATATCCAAATGCAAATAATGCTATATGATGATGAATGCATGCATGATTTTTCTTTTCAAAGCAAAATACATAATAGTTTTCAAAAGTTTTAAATTTTTCTGATTTTTCAACTTTTTGAAAAACCTGGGATGTTACATACTACCACCCTTAAAAGGAATCTCGTCCCGAGATTCGGGAAGGCTAGCAAAAGGGTGTGACTGGGATATCTCGGTGGGCTACCACCCTTAAAAGAAAATCTGTGTTGGCAGTCAACTTCAAGATGTAAGCATGATTGATAACATACCATTCACCAAGCTAGGTTCCTCAACCACTTCTTCCACATTGATGTGGTTTACATATCCTTTTTCAAAAGGCTTTGACTTGGCAGCTTCTTCGGCCTTCTTCTTTGCTGGGCATTTATTGGCGTAATGACCCTTGTTCTTGCATTTGTAGCACATCACCTGGCTGATTGATGGGCACTCATTGGCGTAATGACCCTGGTTCTTGCATTTGTAGCACATCACCTTGCTGATGTCTTTTCTGGTAGGGGTTGTTCTGGGGCTTCTGGTCTGGGCACTCAGTAGAGTAATGTCCTTGCTTCTTACAGGTGTAGCAAGTGATATGGCTGATGTTTTTCTTGTGATCTCCATTGCTTCCCTTGAATTTACCCTTGGGCTCATGATGTTTGAGGTGACTCCCTTTATTATGGTGATTCCCCTGTTTGTGACTATGGTTCACCTCAGGAGTATGGTGTCTCTTGAATGAAGGCTCAGAATGATGTTTGTTAATACTCAACTTTCCCTTCATATTTCCAGTCTTCCTGATATTATCCTCCAGTATGATTGCTTGGTCCAATAAGGCCTGATACTCCCAAGCATGTGTGACTGTGAAAGGGACTTTCATCTCGTCGCATAGTCTCTTGAGAAAATTTTCCTCCCTCTTTTCCTCGGTATATATGCCTTCAGGGGCATAACGTGACAGTGCATAGAAATCATCTCTATACTCCTTGAGTGTCCTGTCCCCTTGCCTCAGGTTTAGGAACTCTTCTTGCTTCACGTTCAACATGTCAGGGGAACTGTAAACACTACAAAACCCTTCCTTGAACTCTTTCCAGGTTAAAGTTTTACATGTGTGAGTGCTATAATAAGTTTTCCACCAACGAGCAGCAGGTCCTTCCAAGAGATAAGATGCAAAAATTACTTTCTCCGTGTCGGTGCACTCACAAATTATCAGATCCTTTTCTACTGATCGTAGCCAGTCGGTTGCCGTAATTGGCTCATTTGTAGAGTGAAACATGTTAGATTCAAGACTTAAAAATTTGTCAAATCTATCATCCATGGCCAGGGGTGGTGGTTGTTCACGTTGATTTGTTTTGATCTGAGTCATCATGCTCATCAGCTGGGTTTGTGTTGCCATCATCTTCTGCAACATTGCTTCAACGTTGTTGGTGTTGGTGTTGTTGTTGTCTTCAGGTGCACTATGGGGAGACATCTGTGGGTTTTGGAATAGATAAGTACAAGATAGAAAGATCTAAGGGAAATATTTCTACCCATACAAGCATTCACATAACACAACACAAACATGCTCAAAACTAACTTTAAACTTTCAAACTTTTCTCTTGACTTCAAACCAAGGTAACAACGGATGTTTTGAAAATACAAGCCTAAGTACTGCCATACCACAATTTGGTTGGTCAATAATGAAAACTAACGTCGTCTGACAAAATTCTAGGGTTGGTGGGTGACTACTCCTTCTGGCTCCTACTGGAAAACTCTGTGGAGGCCTTAGTCTTAGGGCGCTTCATCCTTGAGTTCTCCTCTTCGGATGCCTCCCTTGCGACTTGGGCACATTGCTCCCAAAGGGCTGCTATCGTTGCTTCTTATCTGTCGACCTTGTTTAGCAGCTTCAAATTTTCAGCTTCAAGCCTTTGAATGGTCGTCTCACGCTTCTGCTTCTGAAGTTCTTCGGAGACTAATATTTCTATAGTGGTCTCGATCTCCTTCCTCTGCTCCTCAATCAACTCCTTGTCCTGGTCCGTCATCTTCATCTCCACATGGAGTGCAGTGGTAGCTCTATGTGCTGCTAACTCCAGATCTTCCATTTGTAGATCTGTCAGGTTTAGTTTCTCACGATCCTTTCCACTCCAGTGGGGTAGTCCATTAGCGTTACGCCTCCCGAAGCGACGGTAGGGAGAGTTTTGGGGCAGCATCTTGTAGAATTCCTCACAAATACGTGATAGTGCCTCATGTTTTGCTAGCAGAAGACCAGTCTCCCAGGTGGTGTACACCCTTCTGTAGACTAACGCCTCGGTGGAAATCCTGGTAGTACCAGGTAGGATCTCTATCTCAATCTCCCAGCGTTGCCTATCGGTTATCTCTGAGGGTATCATCCTTATTTTGAAAGTTGGGGGAACCAAATCCAGCACTCTGCAGATACCATTCAGTTGAACACCAAAAGGACAAGTCGCGCTGTCTCTCGGAATCTCCATGAAGGTAAAGGGAACCATCTAAACTGAATTTGAGGAAACAAGATTAGATCAAGTGTTACTAGAATAAATTCAAAAGAAAAGGAGGAAACAAGATTAATTTTTTTTATAGTAGAATAAATTAGCTTTTAAATCCTATGGCCAAACTATTTCTATCCAGACTTTGGGTTTCAAACCTACAGGCAACACAATGCTCTGATACCATCTGTAGCGTACCTGCACTTAGAAATTGGCAAGGTACCTGTGTATAGTGCAAACCCCTGGATCGATTCATTTGCACACACAGTCTAAGATGAAATATCATAACATTGTATCAATTATTACACGTGGATCCAGTACTTGGAAAAATATTCGTTACAACTTGCATAGCTCGAAGCTAGCTTTAAAAGAGTAAAGTAGCGGAAATTTATTCTTCATGGAGTCTCCATCATCTTCATGTGCCACAGGCGAAACATGTTGGTTGCAGACTCGAAACCCTTAACGAAACTCACTCGTCGTCAGAAAAATCTGCAACAAATAAAATTTTGCAACAGAGTGGGTCAGATACCATTAAAAATGGATCTGGCAAGTGACACTATGTGGACACTTAATGGAATAACTCTTATAACCTATATGCATATTCGCCTAGTGGAGTTCAAGGCTATTTTGCATAAAGCCAATTTTTGCCTAACACTTTGTAAAACTTTTCTTCAAAATTTGAGACAAGTATGGCATGAAAATCCATAGTCTCGTCTACCCTTGTTCACCCATCAAAATTTTACTTAAAGAAATTGAGATGTTGGGAGCCTCCGTTGACATCCTTGATCAGCTGCTTGAATTGTCCGTAACCGGGGACACGGCTAAGTACTTAGTTTTAACTCTGCAGAGGTTGTGCACTTTCACCATTAGACCCAACAAACCCAAACTATCCTCAAGCACTCAATTTGTGCTAAGGAAAAGGAGAGAGTTGAGACGAGACTTTCAGAAGCATATTCCCCATACCATACAGGCTTGACCCGTTCCACCTACATCCTCTACATCTGCTTGTCAAGCCGGGAGGAGTCCACGCAACTTAATCCATCTAGCCAGAGCCCATATTACTAATGGCTGCACGGTAAGCAACTTCACTTAGAGAACATTGGTCCCTTTAATCCTGGGTGGCAATCCACAAGTGAATAAACACTCAACTCTGACAGTCATGCAAGCCCAAATCCACCCAGGTGGTAAATTAACTTAGTAGAATTTAAGCTTTCAATAAAAAGAATTTGCATAGCACAAATAATTCTACTAAGTTATCATTGGGGGTTCTAGACACAACTAGTGTAAAGGTATGGTGGGTTTAGCATATAGCAATAATACTATCCAACACATGCATATAAGGAAATACACTAAGTAATGCATATAAAAATATTTAGGAAATTTCATGGGGGTGTGACACTTGCCTTGGCAACAGGGAGTGCAGTAGTAGCAGTTGCAACAACCTTCGTCTCTCTCCGAAATTTCTAACACATCAAACAATTCTCAATAAATATGCAGCCAAACAATACTTAAGAAAATATGACATGCATGAGATGCAGAATGATACAAGGAATTATGATGTGAATGACATACAGAACAAACTAAGGAAAAAGACATAAAATAACCTAATCCAATTGGCTAAGGCAAGGTCAAGGTTGAGCAAAAATAAACTTGATAAAATGACAACTTGAAAAGTTGAAAGGCTTCTTCAAGTCTGCACATGTTTGATCTTCAAAACATCTTCAACTCCTTTGTAGTTTCATTGATCTTCAATGGTCTTCAATTAGCACTCTAGAAACTTAGTCTTAAACACCAAGGACTTGGTCTATGTCCACAGTGAGACAAAAATAGAAAGAAAGAGAAGATAGAAAGAAAGTAGTTGGTCTTCCAAGAATCTTCTCCAGACTTCCTTGTAGCTTTCTCCTTGGTGTGTTGACTTCTTTGAAATTTGTGGACTTGATGGTTCTGCAGACTTGGTGATGTTGGCAGCACCAAGGTTGGTCTTGAATATAACTTAGCCACCATGAAGTAGGAAGAAAAGAGAGAAAGGAAGGAAAGACTTAGAAAATTGTAGGTGGTTGGTCTTCATGAACTTCTTCTTGATTTTCTTCTAAGTACTTTTACTTCTTGGAGATGCTTCTGTAGTCTTGTTTTCTTGGCTAAGTCCTTCATTGGTTTCCACTAATTCTAACTTAGTGGTTTTCGACTAGGAGGGTCAAAAGGACCAACATGCATCCTCAATTTTTTTTCAAAGGAGGAATGTCATGTAAGAAGTGCAAAATATTTCTAAGGACTAGAGATGCATGCCATGCCATGAAATTATTATAAGTTAATGCAAGACAAGTAAGATGTTCCAAAAATAACTAAGGACCAAAGATGTCAAACAATAAGTCAAAACAATTTGTAAGTAAGGGTTCATAAAATAAGGTTTTGGTATTTTTCTAAGGAAAAATACTTTAAAACAATAGTTGATAAAATTTCTAAGGACAAACACTTGTCAAAAATAACACTTAGGAAAATATTCTAAAACAACTAAATTTTCAAGATGCTAAATTTTTCTAAGGAGAAGGTTTAGCACTTTTAAGATGTTGAAATTTTTCTAAGGAAATAATGTTGTCAAACTAATTATCAAATATTTTCTAAGGAAGAAAATTACTTTGTTTGGAGAGGCAAATATTTCTAAGTACCTTTTGTAACTAAAGTGATCAGAATATGACTAAGTCATTTTATTAATCGAATATATGAAGAAAAATAATTTTTATTAATTTTTATTATTAAAATAACACCTAAAAAGCATTTAATCAATATTAATTACAAAAATCATAGAAAATACTTTTACAAAAATAGTAGAGTATTCCTACGGCCAAGTATTAATTAAACAAAGTTAAAGCAATTGGATTTGCCCAAAAATCAATTTTTAAATTTAAGTTAAGTCAAATTTACTTAAACAACCATTTTTAAAATTGAACCAAAATAAGTTTGACAAAACATAAAACTAATTATGCCAAAAGTTTCTACGTGTCATAGGCTTTCCATAAATATAAAGTTTGCAAAAATTGGCCGAGCCAATAAAAAGTAGTGATAGATCTAATCTACAGGGACCTATCTGCAAAACCGCCAATTAAAAAGAAAACAGAGAAATTCTTCTCCCCGCTGGCGCTGACGTGGCTTTGACCGCTTGACGTGGCGCTGACTTGGCGATGACGAGGATGCTGACTGGGCGTCGACGTAGCTTGCTCTGATTCGCCCGTACCGGTTCGGTAAGTCATCTAATCTAGGCCGTACATCCTAGATCCAACGGCTCCAGGCATGTTTGACCTAAAACAGCGGCGCGGCCGGCTGGAGAAGCTCCGGTGGCGGTGGTTTCATTGCCGGACTTTCGCCGGAGAATGAAACAGAGAGAGAGGGGTGGCGGGGTTCATACCACGGGGTGCAGGAGGTCAAGGCGAGGTCGAGGAAGGGGTCGCGGCGGACGGGCGCATTCTTCTTCTCCCCGTATCGCTCGCCGGAGGTGGTCCCGCGGCGGATGGTGGAGGTCGATGAAGCGGGCGTCGATCTGGTGCATGCAAAAAGTGCGCAAAAGTGTCAGGGAGGTGCGCGAGGGCACGGAGAAGCGAGGGGGAGAAGCGAGAGGTGCTGAGAGGGTCGAGGATCACCGGCAGCTTGAAGAAACGGCGGCGGCAAATGGCGGCACGGCGGCGGCGATTGCGAGCAGCCTGGTAGCGCTTTTGCTAGGGTTTTTGAGGGCTTTTGGAGCGGAGATCGTGGGGGTTTATATGGGGGAAGAGATTGCGCTAGGGTTCGTTTAAATGAACGAATTCGTTCCGATTTTTCGGGATAGGCTCGGAGTTCTTTTCGTGCACAAGAGATTGAAGACGTCGACGTCATCGTTGGCGTCACGGGGTGGGACCCGCTTGTCGGTGAGAGAGAGAGCGGCCGCTGGCGGGCTGGGCTTGGGCCTGATGTTCGCTGCGCGCGCGAGGGTTAGCTAAATGGGCTCGTCCCAATTAGGCCAGGCGTCTAGTTTTTCCACGAAAACGTTTTCCTCTTTTCTGATTTATTTCAAAACCAAATAACTTTTGAATTATAAAACCAAATCAATTCAAACCACTTTCAATAATTTTGTAAAAACATGCCCCACATATTTAGTATGACTTGGGGATATAATTTACAGAAATTTTATATTTTAAATTCGAAATGGTTTGGATAGTATTTGTAGAAGCTTTGCCAAAATAGGGTTTTGAAATATTTTCTCTAATTTTCACAATTCGAAATTAACATAATACAAACATTTACAGAACAATTAAAGAAAAGTCAAAATATTATATAGGACATAAATTGTCCTTTTGATATATTTTCTCAAATATGTTTCCAAGTGGAATTAAAATTCCCACTTTTGAAATATCCAAATGCAAATAATGCTATATGATGATGAATGCATGCATGATTTTTCTTTTCAAAGCAAAATACATAATAGTTTTCAAAAGATTTAAATTTTTCTGATTTTTTAACTTTTTGAAAAACCTGGGATGTTACAGGCTCCCCTTGTGTCGAATCAATAAATTTGGGTTTTACTTTCCTCGAAGACTGTTGCGATCCACTATACTTGTGGGTCATCAAGACTATTTTCTGGCGCCGTTGCCGGGGAGCATAGCTCTATTTATAAGCTCACCAGGGAGTCATACTGCTCGCTGCAATTCATTCATCATGGGTAAACCTCGTGATGACAAGGTTCGCATATTGCCATCCACTACAAGGAGAGGTACAACTCTGAACACTTCTGCTGCTCTTGATTCACCGTCTGTTATAAGTCAACTTGTCACACCACCACATGCACATGCTTCACGTGCTGCTACTTCTGCTGAATCTGAGAATGTTTCTTATGAATTTGATGATGCTTCTACTGTGTTTGATGAAAGAGGTTCACTAGGTTCTTTTTTCGATGCTACAATTGCTAAATCTAAACAACTTGAAAATACTGAAACACCTAATGAAACTCCTGTTATACCTGCTTATTCACCTGAAACAAGAGAAACTACTAGTGATGATCTTGAGGAAACTTATGTTGAACTTGATGATGACTTTATTGATGAATGCATGATTTGTGATACCTCTAAAGATGTTAATGCTATTAAAATCTTCTTCAAAGACGTGCTGTCAACTATAAACTTTCTCCTGATGCTAAATTCGCTACATCTCCCATAAATATAAAAGATAAAGATTATGATTTCTCTGTGGACTTGTCTTTTATAACTATTGCTGAGAAAGAACCTTTTCGAGGA
Organism: Poa pratensis; assembly: GCA_947311845.1. NCBI lineage: Eukaryota > Viridiplantae > Streptophyta > Magnoliopsida > Poales > Poaceae > Poa > Poa pratensis. The sequence continues at coordinate 5,709,378 of CAMZMU010000126.1, forward strand.
ACTGAAAATGAAAGTGCTGTAGAACATATGAACACTCTCTCTACTCTGAGTAGTTTGTTTTCTGATGATATTAAGAAACGCAGTTACTTTGTTACTAAAATTTTCCCTTTCTCATTGAAAGTTGAAGATAAAACTTGGTTTAATGATTTATCTCCTGGATCTATTGAGAGCCCGATGGGTTTAGTCAATGCTTTCTTTCAGAAATATTTTCCTGCTAGTGCTCAACATGCTGCTTTATAGAAAATCTTTAACTTTAAGCAAAATGAGGGAGAGAAAATGCCTGAATCTTGGGCAAGGTTTTGTTCTTTACTTAGAGCTCGGCCTAGACATCAACTAGCTAAAAATGAACTTCTTGATATATTTTGTAATGGACTAACTGTTGAATCTAGGACATACCTGGATAGTTGTGCTGGTTGTGTTTTCAGTAAAAGAACTCCAGATGAAGCCGAGGAATTATTGGCTAAGATAAGCCAAAATCATGATGATTGGACCCTGCCTGAACCAACTCCGGTACCTACGCCGAGGAAAAGAGGAGTAATTGAATTGAATGATGAAGAAATGAGAGAAGCCATGAAATCTCTTAAGGAGAAAGGTATTAAATCTGAAGATGTGAAAAATCTTCCTCCTATAGAAGAATTGTGTAAGCCAATTTCTCACTCATCTACAGTTGAGGTACACTCTCTCCAACGCTTTGATGATAGAGATATCCCTTATTCTAAACCTCCTGATCAATGCTTAGATGAGTTTGATAATTTCATTGTTAAGCAAAACAATTTCAATAGGAGAATAGAAAATAGCTTCATAAAGAATTCTCATGTCATTAATAATTTGCATGATGTTTTGGAAAGAACTTCTAATGATGTTAAAATACTCATTAAACATTTTCGTATGGTTCAAACTCAAATTGAGCAATTGACTAGAGTGCAAAAAGATTTGCTAGGTAATGCTTCTAGAGAAAATGATAAACATGCTTTTGGTATAGCAACTAGAGGTGGTGCTTCCACTCAGGATCCTTTATATCCTGAGGGACATCCTAAAAGAATTGAGCAAGATTCTCAACTAGTTAATGAAACTACTACCCCTTCTAAGAAGAAGAAGAAGAAGAAACATAAACATGTTAAGGAATCTCCTGAACCTATTAAAGACAATGAGCATGTTAATAATCCAAATAGTATATCTATCTCCGATGCTGAAACTGAGAGTGGTAATGAACATGCTAATGATAAAGATAAGAATGATGCTTCTGATAAAGAGGAAAGTGAAGAGGAACCTGAAAAGCATTCTAAAAACAAAAAGTACACTAAAGAAGATTTTCTTGCTAAGAAACATGGTAATGAAAGAGAACCTTGGTGCAAAAACAAATGCCTTTTCCTACTAAGAAACTCAAATCCAAGGAAGAAGAACATTATAACAAATTTTGTGAATGGATGAAACCTTTGTTTTTGCAAATTCCTTTGACAGATGCTATTAAGTTACCTCCCTATTCAAAGTACATGAAAGATATTGTCTCTAATAAGAGAAAGATTCCTAATGAAGAGATTTCTACCATGCTTGCTAATTATTCTTTCAATGGTAAGGTTCCAAAGAAGCTTGGAGATCCAGGTATACCAACTATTCCTTGCTCAATCAAAAATAACTATGTTAGAACTGCCTTATGTGATTTAGGTGCAGGGGTGAGTGTTATGCCTTTTTCTCTTTACAAGAGACTTTACTTGCAAAAATTGATACCAACTGATATATCTTTGCAAATGGCTGATAAATCTACTGCTGTTCCTGTTGGTATATGTGAAGATGTTCCTGTTCAAGTGGCTAATAATTGCTTGATATTAACTGATTTTGTTGTGCTTGAAATGCCTGAAGATGATAATATGTCTATTATTCTTGGAAGACCTTTCCTTAACACTGCAGGGGCTGTTATTGATTGCAACAAAGGAAAAGTGACTTTCCATGTTAATGACAAGGAGCATACTGTTTATTTTCCCAAGAAGCTGGACAAGATATTTGGAGTTAATACAATTACCAATCTTAAAAGTATCAAAGTGGGAAGTATTGATTGCCCTATATATGAACCTCATGAAGAACTTCAATATATTATGATTGGATCTATAGCTATACCATTTAAGAAAAGGAAGATGGATGGAAATCAACTTAATTATGAAGAATTGGAAGTATCAGAGGTCATGGGAGTCAACCGTGAAGACTCTGTGTTTCCCTCTATTTATCCATGCCATGAGTTTATGAATGCTGCAGAGATCTTGCAAGATTTCAACACTCTAATCTCTAATGCAGGGTTGGAACACTTTGTTGCTGATGAACCACATCAATATGTAAAGCTGACTATGTCGGTGGTTCAAAGTTTTAGGTTTAGTTGGAATTTGCCTACTCCCATGGTTCATTATAATATCTACAATAAAGCTATAGATTTGTCTCTTCATGATTTTTGTGCAGCTATTAAGGTACCACATTGGGGGTCTCATGAGAGGATTAGAGGTCAACCAAAGTATTTACAAGACCTCTACTCAGAGATTTGCCAAGGGAGAGATTTTACAGCCGAGGATGGTAAAATTCGAAACATCCAACTCCCATCTATTCGATATTTTGCCTACTACATTAGCAAATGTGTTCTAGCTAGGAAGAATGCAAGTAAATTATCTGTTTATGATTTGGCATTTCTTTCTGCTGCTTAAAATGTGATAGAACATAACTTGGGAGCTTGATTGCTTTTCGTCTCTCCACTAACCGTGAAAAAGGAGGGGTTTGTGGTGGTCTCATTGCTTCTCGTTTATTAGCCATGCATGGTGTAGGACCACATCATTTTGATATTCAGCTTCCCATTGAAAGACTTGATCTTAACTCTATGATTAGCCACCAATTTGTTTCTCGCTGGTCCACCATTGATAATCTATCCTATGAATTGGTTTTTGTTAAGAAGACTAGGTGGAGAACTAAAACTATGAACGCATAGTCTGTTTGCCTGCGCCTCTTTTGTTTAACCTTGATGTCAGGCAAGGATGGTCATTCTCGGAGGGAGACCTTGATGCATATATGGAGGAGCATGGCCTTCATGCGGATAGTGAGGGAAGAGGTCCTGAGGAGGACTTCATTCAGCCCTTCGACACGACGAGCTCTTCATACCAGTATCCTGATTATGGAGCTGCAGGCCCTTCTTCTTCACAGGATCCTGATTATGATCACGCTAGGTATGATCCATCTGGATGGAGTTCTGGGCCATGTGGATGATTAGTCTCCCACTTAGGCAAAAGCCTAAGCTTGGGGGGAGGTATGCCGACAAGTTCACTCATTTTATCATATTCATATCATGTCGGTACTTTGTATATCCATGTTTTAGTTTGTTTCTTTTCTTTTGTTTCTTGTGTCCATTTCATTTTCGCAAAACACCAAAAGACCAAAAATATTTCCTTTATTTCTCTTGCTTTTGAATTTGTAGTGCTAGTTTACTTTATTTTTCGTTTCGGTTTGTTATTCAAAAATCCAAAAAGATTTTGCTTTGTTTGCTTGTTTCTTTCTATGCTTGCTTTAATTCGAAAACCCAAAAATATTTGTTGTTCTTCTGCTGTTTTGTATAGTTGTTTCAGGAGTTCGAAAAATTTCCGTGGTTCCACTTGGGCTTGGTTATCATTTCACATCATTCAAGCCACACAAGTGAAAAGCAATAATGACGACTTACGACAATCGGATGTGGTAAAAGGCTGGTATGAACTCTATTTGTTTTTCATTTTTGTAAATATGCCTACTCATGTGAACATGCTTAGCTATCATGGTAGTGGTTATGTTATTTAATGATTGCTTAGTAGTTCATGTCTTCTTATGGTCAGTACCAAATTGCTAATAGTAAATAACATGTCATATAGATATTTACATGCATTGTTCTATTCGTAAAACGGTATGGCAGGATGGTATCCTCCTCTGAATAATTCACTTGATTCGACTTGGCACATGCTCACACATGTTATGACTGAAAAATAAAGTCAATTAAGCCTTGATGATCTATTTTGCCTCAGAGTTTTAGTATCATCTTTATGCCTCCGTTAATTTTATTTTGTCGCAAGCATGATTATGACCGTTATCGCTCTCGTGGTTGTCGCTTCCCAGTCTATTGCTAGCCTTCACTTGTACTGAGCGGGAATGCTGCTCGTGCATCCAAATCCTTTAAACCAAGTTATCCCAAAGAGTCCACCAAAAATTCCTATGCATGGTATTTCAAGCCATTCCAAGTAAATTTGCATGTGCTACCTTTAAAACTTTCAAAATATTTCCCTTTTTGTGTCAATGTTTACTAGCTCATGAGGAATTAGTGTGGTTATTCTTTATTCTATTTGTCAAATGGACTTTTACACCTGGACTAGCGGCATATACATCCGCTTATCCAATAATTTTGCAAAAAGAGCTGGCAACGGGGTGCCCAGTCCCAATTAATTACAACTTTAACCGCTTAATTCTCTTCACACTTTTGCCCTGATTCATCAGTAAGCAATGACAAACAGTGAAATACCTGAATGTGTGTAAACCAAAGAGAAAGAGGGATGATCTGCCTTGCTGGTAGAAATAACGTCCTTCATGGGAGCCGCTCTTAAAAGTCCGTTTGACAGGTAGAATACTGTTCTCACCCGCTACCATTCGTTGACAATTAACAAACACCTCTCAAAACATTTTTACCTCTGTTTTTAAAATAAAAAGCTCTAGCACGTGTTAATCCCTGCTTCCCTCTGCGAAGGGCCAATCTTTTATTTTTATGTTGAGTCACCATCCTTTCTTTGAGCACCTCTTCGAGAGCATAACTGTCGTTCTTAGTGTAATGTGCTTGTCCCAGGATACGATTAATTGAGGTATAACTATGATACTCTTATCTTTGATATTTTATATCTAGTCTTCACTTGAACTTCAGAGGTGCCTTGGCATTTATGTTTTGCCCTTCAAACAAAGGCAAGCGAGATACCACTTTGTCATATCTTTTTACGAACATTGCAATTCTTGTGGATAGATGTATGCTATGTTATTCATTCTTAGTACTTTGGTATCTTTTCATGATTTGCATAACTACTAGGTGTCATTATTTGCATGGTTCCTATTATGAATTGCCTAAGTTTGATCATATAGTAGGTATGTATACATCATATGAAGCAAATGTGTTCGTAAAAGTTTCTTTTATCGCACTCAGTTGTTAACTGAATTGCTTGAGGACAAGCAATAAGCTAAGCTTGGGGGAGTTGATACGTCCAAAACGTATCTACTTTTCCGAACACTTTTGCTATTGTTTTTCCTCTAATTTGTGTGATTTGAATGCAACTAACACGGACTAACGCTGTTTTCAGCAGAATTGCCTTGGTGTCTTGTTTTTGTGCAGAAAGTCAAAGTTTTAGGAAAATTCCAGAAAAATTCCAGAAATTCTATTTTTCCAGAAGACCCACGGAGCCAGAAGACGAAGCGAAGAGGGTGCACAGGGGCACCACACGCACCCAGGGCGCGGTTGGGCCCTTGCCGCGCCCAGGGGTGGTGTGGCCACCCTGTGTGGCCCCCACGCTCCCCTTCGGACTACTTAAAGCCTCTGACCTAAAAACTTCGGGGGAATCGACGCTTTTTCCAGAAACCTTCCAGAGCTCCGCCGCCATCGAAAACCCTATTTCGGGGATCAGAAACTCCGTTCTGGCACCCTGCCGGGACGGGGAATTGGAGGAGATCATCGCCATCATCATCACCGCCACCTCTCCATCGACCATCCATGACTCCCCCATCCATGTGTGAGTAATTCCCCGCTGTAGGCTGAGGGGATGGTAGGGATTGGATGAGATCATTCATGTAATAGTTGTGAGATTTGTTAGGGCATGGTGCCTAGTATCCATCGGTAGTGCTTATTGTCATTGTTGCAACTTATTATGCTTAATGCTTGTCACTTAGGGCCCGAGTGCCATGATCTCAGATCTGAACATGTTATTGAATCATGAGAATAATTATTGTTTTGGATCATATCTATAAGTTGTATACACACGTCACTGTCCGGAACCCGAGGCCCCAAAGTGACAGAAATTGGGATAACCGGAGGGGATGGTTGCGACGTGAGGATCACATGTGTTCACGGAGTGTTAATGCTTTGCTCCGGTGCTTTATTAAAAGGAGCACCTTAATTACCAGTAGTTTCCCTTGAGGCCCCGCTGCAAACGGGCTGGTAGGACAAAAGATGTTGTGCAAGTTTCTCATTGCGAGCACGTACGACTAAATACGGAACACATGCCTATGATTGATTTATTACTTGGATACCTTATTATTTATCTGCAATTGCCCTATGTATGACTATTTCATGAATTATCTCATCCATGCAGCGCCCGTTCATCCATCCCTATGCCTACAGTATTTTAATCCTGCTGTCTACTGCAATTATTACTGCTGTCTTTATTTTACTGCTGCTATTATTTCACTACTGCTACTGTCATAAAACTGTTGCTACTGATAAACTGTGTCGAGCAAGTCTACTTCCAGGTGCAGCTGAACTGACAAATCATCTGTCAAGGCTTATAAATATTCTTTGGCTCCCCTTGTGTCGAATCAATAAATTTGGGTTTTACTTCCCTCGAAGACTGTTGCGATCCCCTATACTTGTGGGTCATCAATACTCTGCCCCTGTGACCGGAGACTCCGGTCTAGATCAAATTTTTGGGAAATTTCTTCCAACTAGTTTCTTCTTTTGGCTTCCATGGACATGTAAGCTTACCCCATGCTACCTATCTACTCTTTTTTCACAGCTAACAAGAGGTACCCCTCGGGCTCATCTTCATCACACCCCAAGAAAGCTAAGAAGAAGTCAGGAAGGGATTACTTGGAATATGATGAAGACAATGATCGATATGTGCAGCGTGGTGTTGTTAGGCAGCAAACGGACTCTGATGCTCGCAGGGCTAGGGCTGAAGCTGCTCTCCAGCGCGAAGAAAGGCCAAATTTGACAACATCACCACTGTGAAGGACTTGAATAAGGAGGATTTCCGAACCATGAGGGCACATAACTTCTTTGATATGCCCAATAATTCAACCGATGGTCACTTTTGGAGGAAGGAGCAAGAGCTCATTATGAAGGAAATTTATGCAAATTTGGACCCCAAAGCCCTTGTGTGTCCTCAAAAACCATTGAGGCTTCATGTGTTAGCTCAGAAGCCATATTTTGTGGAAGCTATTTGGGTTGCTAGGAAGCTCGGTCTTGAGAAGCTCATCTCCACTCAACAAGACTATGACATTGAGATGGTCCAACAGTTCTTTGCTACCCTCCATCTTGGTTCGGAGGAGAACACCAAGATGACTTGGATGTCGGGCCCGGTCAAATGTGAGTCAACCTTTGAAGAGTTTGGGCAAGTGTTGGGTTATGCGTTCAAAGGTGCAACCGTGTCCGTTGGTCAAAGAATGCATGTTGAAGGGGTTGCTTATGATAAGAAGCTTCTTGCCCCTCTTGTTGCTAAAAGGGGTGCCGTTGCTTCCACCCACGCTCTCAAGCCCATCTACAACATCTTGATCCGCATGTTTCGTTGGAGCATTGCCCCCCAAGCGGGTAATACGGATGCCATCCGAGGAGCTCTTGTCAACCTTATGCATCATGCCCATAGCACTTATCTTGCCGGACCTAATTGCCAAGGGTATGAGATTGATGTCATGGATTATATCAAGTGTGAGATCAACATTGCTATCCATGAGAAGAAGAACCCCATGTATGCCCCTTATGTCATGAAGCTCATCCTCAAGAAGCTTCCTAAAATCGATCAATCTCGCTTCACGCAACACAAGTATGGATACCTCCAAGTCCTAGGGATTCACACTAACCCTCAAGCTTCCTATGAAGAGATAGAGGAGGAAGAAGCTCCAAGGGTTCGAAGGAAGAATGCCACTCCACCATCTTGGTCTAGTGGTGGCAAAGAAAGAGTCAACAATGAAGTTAAGCATCTCTCTTGGTTTCAAAAGGTCAAGCTTTGTATGAGGATTGCTTCTCACAAGGAAAACTATGATGGCTATGTTGAGAGGAAGCACATGCACTCTACTCAAAGAAAGATGCTCAAGGAAATGCGCAAGATCAACAATGGTGGCACTACTCCTCCTCGCCCTCAAGGTGTTCCCGAGTCACCACCGTCCGCTGCCACTATCCCTTATGAGGAATGGAATGCGGATATCTTCCCTTGGGGTGATTTTGAAGATGTGTCATCTATGCCTTCATCTTCTCGCAACACCGGCAAGGCTCCAATGCAATATGAAAAGAGTGATGGTGAAGAGTCCGAAGGTGAAGAGTCCGACGAGGAGGAGTCTAAAAAAGCAAGTGGTGAGGATGCCGACGAAGATTACGTGGATGAGTGATCGCTTCGGGACGCTTTAGCATCGCTCTTTTCCCTTTTTGGCGTTTCGATGTCAAAGGGGGAGAAGTAGTTCTATTAGGTTATCACCGTGGGATTTGCATGGGTCGGACACAAGCATGTGCGTTTACCATTTATTTGCGCTTGTGTCCATTTATCTTATGTCGTTGAACTATTTGCTTTGTTTTTATCGTGTGAGACTATGTTCTATTTGTGGTATGAGACTATTATGTTCTATTTGTGGTATGAGACTATGGATTTCACATTTATGGATTTCACATTTCCTATGGTTGAGATGATATTGTATTATGGTCTATAATTGTGCATTGGCCTCTATATCATATTATTATGCACAAGGTATGGTTACTTTTCATCTCAATTTTGTCTCATTTAATTGCAATTTATCTTGTTCCAATTATATCTTGTGAGTTACCTCTCTTCTACATGTTGAGCATTTGTATTCCAATGCAAATTACTTACATGCACACATGTAGGGGGAGCTTCTCTAATCATCTATGGAACTTGTCGATATTATTGTTTGAGCTATGTTGCAAATCCTAGTGTTGTCAACTAACACCAAAAAGGGGGAGATTGAAAGGACATATTTTATGTCCCCCATGTTTTGTGTGTTAGGCAACAACACTAGGAATTATTTAATACGATGTTAAGTGGTGCAGGAATGAAAAGATATAATTGCACTTTGCATCGAAACAATTATCGAAGAAAATGGAGTTTGCAGTTTGTCTGTCCAGGCCGGAGACTCCGGCCTCAGGGGGCTCAGGGGCCGGAGTCTCCGGCCCATCCAGTTTCGCAGCGAAGCGTGCAACGCGACGGCAGCCTCGGCATCGGGGCCAGAGTTGGTCCGGAGTTCCTCCGGAGTCTCCGGCCTGTCCGGGGTCTCCGCATCCCTGGACCGGAGTCTCCGGCCCATCTGACTTTGCTGAGGGGCTGGTCCAGAGTCTCTGGCTGGTCCGGAGTCTCCGCTCCAAGGACCGGAGTTTCCGGTCCTCCTGGCCGGAGTCTCCGGTCTAAGTGGCTGAAACGGCTAGTTTTCGGGGAAGGGTATAAATACCCCTCCTCCTACCTCCAGCCGGAGAGCTCGTCCAGATTAGAAGATCCACCATTATTGCAAGCTCAAGAATCACGAGATCTCCCAATCCCTCCACCCAAACTTGTTGATCTTTGGAGGATTGAAGGAGAAGGCCCCGATCTACTACTTCACCAAAGCGTTCTTCATTTCCCCTCATTCACTTGAGGGATTTGAGCCTAGGGTTTCCTCTAGGAAAACCTAGGCATCTTGTTGTTCTCACTTGCTTGTTACTTTTGTGTAGCAGGTGTTGTTGTGCTTGGGAGCCCCTAATCCTTTTGTGGGTTGAGCCTCAAGTTGTTGTAAGGGCTCCGGATTTCGCCTTGAAGGATTCCGATAAGGAAGGTGAACCGAGCTTTTGGGCAAGGTTCATCGGAGAATAGGGTGAGGCCATTTGTGGCGTCTTGAGTTTGATACTCACACCCCTCCAACGAGACGTACTCCCCTAAAAAGGAGGCACTCGGGAATAACTCTTTGTCTCCGCGTGCTTCCCGTTCGGTTACTCCTTTCTCGCTAGTTCTTACTTGTATCGTGCCTAGTATAGTGTTAACTTGTCATATAGGTAAATTCACCTTAGTTGCATATCTAGAGAATTTACCTTTGTATCAAGCCTAAACTCAAAAAAGAACTAAAAATTGAGTAGCACCTATTCACCCCCCACCCCCCTCTAGGTGGCCATACGTATCCTTTCACCTGCCCCTTTTCAAAATTCAAAACAAATATAAAACACTTCGAAAAACTCTGAAAACTATGGACAACAAATATATGATGTACTAAGTATGTGCAAAGTTTCATGGTGAAATGAAAAAATTGCCATGCAAAAAAACAGTACATATTGAATTTTTGGCAACAAACATACCACAAAATGAGCACTAATTTTTTTCTTCATATTTTTGAACTTCGAAAGTGGGCAGCAGGTGAGGTCGGGACTCAAAGTGGATTTTTCAGATTTCTAGTTCTACATTTTTGTTGAAAAATTACCAGAGGAGAAGCATTTTGTTGACATTTTCTGGTGACTTTTTTATGGGCTGGATACTTCGCTCCGTTTTTAAATGTATGATGTTTTAGGCGTTTCACATGTTGTCTAGATGCACTTATAAGTGCATGTACATACTAAAACTTGTGTAGATACATTTGTGTATATTTGAATGTGGACAAGGATAAATGCTAAAACATGTTATATTTAGAAACGGAGGGAGTACAATACTAATGTCGTTTTTGTAAGGAGACTAATGTCATGTACTTTGTTTTAGCGATTGAACAAATGTTTGTGTATAATAACGACATTTATGCTCAGCCTGACGTGTATGCTGGTCTTACGATTTGGGCCTTTATTTGCTTTGGGTCTTGGAGCAGGCAGAACATGCTCGGCTGTTCCTATAAGGGCCCATACAGCCCATCTGTTGCGGTTATACTCGGCCCTCTTTCACGATGGGCAGGAGGCTAGGCTCCCTCTCAGGTGCACCTCCGTACAACGCAAGGGATAAGCACGTCAGCATGTGCTAGAAGCTCCAAAAAGACTTGGGCGTCAAGACGAAGGAGTCGCCCAGTGACGTCGACTGGGAACATGGCCGGTGGGGCAGTTAGGTCCTGTCCGTCCCGCTTTCCCTAACGGTGGACGCCCTCACCTAACCAAGGAGGAATACTAGGACGAGAAGATGCCACGTCACCCCCAATAGGTAACCAGAGGGTTTTCCCGCCTAAAACCGCCCACACTCCTCGCGTGACCCCTGTGGCATCCCCTTGGCCTATAAAAAGAGGACCAAGGTCACCGAGGCAAAGGGATGACAAGTTCGGAGCAAGGCAGGACTAGACTAGAGCCGAGAGGGTAGAGAGAGAGGTGATCTCCTCAGGGCCAGGATCTGCTCTTCGTCTACCTCTAGCCATACACATTTCGGGTTCTTACCCGCGAACCACCTTGTAAGGCACACCATGATGAATACCTCAATCCAGACATGCAGGAGTAGGGCCGTTAGCCTCCAGGCGGCCTGAACCTGGGTAACTCTGTGTGTTGATTGCTTGGATCGTCGGTTCGAAGAGCTTCACATCTGCCACCCGTGTATTGATGTTACATGGAACAAGAAATACAAGTCGAGTATGTGTATATAAACAAAGAAAGTAAGAAACTAAAGATCGATATAGCATGCAGGGCTTTTAAAACGTAGATAAAAATACTATATGAAAATAGTTGACATTACATAATACTTACAGTCATACTTCTCTAACTTTGACGAGCCACGTATAAACATGTTCATGGATCTGAAAGAAAAATATTATCACCAATATAGTGTTACATTGTATTTATCTTAATTTTAGAATCATATAAATATATAAATAATGGTCAAAGTTTCGCCATGAAGACCGAGTCAAAGTCTAGAAGGTTTCGGATTTTTCAATTATATAAGTAATTTTGACGAAGAAACAGAGACCAAGATAATATTTCTAACTATTTATGTTTGTCTAACTACTAAAGATGACAAATTATTTTTCTTTAAGTTCAACAGGAAAATTTATCAATGTTAATTAACCTTGCATATTTATATAACATCATGCATAGTTCTACTCTATCGAGCTAATATTACTTGCAAACTGCACATAGTGGTGTTTTAACCGATGGCACAACAATTATTAGTTCATTTAGGTTGGTTTGATAATTTATTTATGATAAAAAATTTAAGTTCTATAACTGTATTATTTCTTATCATAAAATGTGATATCAATGAAACCATAACTTTATTTCTAAGACATAAATCCACTAAAGATGATACCACATTAGCGAGGGATGCCAAGCTAGTTGGATATGTAATATAGTATGGAATATAAGCACTATGAATGAACTTTAGAAATACTGACAAAGAATGATGTGTGGCTACAGATTACAAAAAAGATGAATTGCTTGTGTTTAAAAACACATAATTTGTTAAAATGCTTGGCGTAATCCACATAATTCAGTAAATTGCCATATCACGTCGAACAGATTTAAATTGGTCATATGCATTTTGGTCTCCATCTCATCGTGAGAACTGTGAACAATCAAAACGATTCATATTATTAACAAGTGCACGAGTATATCGGCACCTGCTAACTTATTTAGGGAGCCACTAGGGTCCGGAAGTTTCTTCGGACAAGACGATGGCCGCTAGATGCGTTCTAGGATCGTTTTGGGCTTGGGAGATTCCAATGCAAGTTATATTTAAACAAACTAAATTCTTAAGTCAATGCGAAAGTACCTTGTCATACATTCTTGAAAAATAGTTACCCCATTATTTACATGCTTACACTTGTAATACTCTGGTGTATACTTGTTACCTCATTTTTTTCTTAATGAAAAATACACAATTCCATGTTGAACCTCCAAAATCATCACCCCTTCTTCTTTTGTTGCAACAGCTTTCATGGTTAATCATCCAACAGGCTTATCGACCATGTGTCTTATGTATTATAGGTATGCGCGTTTCGGCGCCACGGTGACAGGCAGTGTCAAGTGGCCCTTTTTTTGCAAGCACGTCACTGTCTCGTACAAACTTTTCCTTAATGGAGTGAACTCCAATCCCAGGTCCCGTAGCCTCTGGTTCGAGAACCTGTACGGCTTCGCCATCGGCTTGCCGTCATCTTCGCACCTGCATACAATATTCAGATTGAGCATCCGAGGCACGAGATCAAGCAAGTAGCACTGATGGATTTCGGTGTTTCGTGTACGTACTTGGCAGTGACAGGGTACCGCGGGAAGAGTTCCTTGAGGAGCTTCAGGAAATGGGCGCGGTGCAGGACGGCGCCGATGCAGAGGTACCGGCCGCGGGCGTCGGGGCGCTCGTAGGCGAGGACGTGGGCTCGGGCGACGTCCCGGACGTCCGTGTAAGCGGCGACGGCGTTCGGGTAGGTCGGCTTGGCGCCGGTGAGGTAGCGGGCGACGTGGCTGCTGCTGAAGTTGAGCTCCTGCTGCAGCATGGGGCCCATCGTCATCGACGGCACCACCACCGCCAGCTCCAGACCCCTCTTTGCCGCCTCCTCCGTCGCCGTGATCTCCGCCATCATCTTCGCACAGCAATACAAGTTCTGCACATATGTCAAGTACACCGAGGATTGTCAAGTTCAGACTACAGAGTAAAGATCCGGTGTCATGGCGGTTGATGGCGCGGAGCAGAGTGAAGCTTCGTTCATACCCCTGTTTGTTTGCAGTACTCGTAGTCGCTCCAGCACGTCTCGTCGAGTATGGCGTCGGCGCTCCGGTTGGGGTCCATGTGAACGGCGCCGTACGAGGAGGTGAATACGATGCGCTGCACGCCAGCGTCCGCCGCCGCGCTGATCACGTTCCTGGTCCCTTCAACGGCGACCGGCACGAGCTCCTGCAGACATCATAGGCAGGCAACCGAGTAAGCGATCCATCTAATACGTATGTGCGCGGCGCGTCATGAAAATTGTCAAGAAGTGAGCAGAGGCAGTGTACTGACAGGGTCGTTGGACACCGGTGAGGCGACGTGGAAGACGCCGTGGCATCCCTGGAACGCGGCGCGGAGGCTGTCGTAGTTCAGAACGTCGGCTTGGCACAGCGTGAGCCTCTCCTCTGCTCCCTCCAGCGAGAGCAGGTGCGCGTTCTTGTCATCAGCTACAGAAACCAACCAGGCCATTTGATCAGTCAACCAGAAATTGAAACTAACTCCACCATCGAGATGAGATGAGACCGTGGAGCAACGCACGGTGTCAAGTGGTACTTACCGGGATCCCTGGCCGTTCCCCTGACGCTGTAGCCGCGGTGGAGGAGCTCCTTCACCACCCAGGATCCAATGAAACCTCCTGCTCCGGTCACGCAGACAAGCTGCTGCTCCGGCGGCTTGCTCTCGCCGTTGTCGTTGGCATTGGCAATCGACGGCATGGTGGTGGTGAGCTGGTGGTCGATGGATGTGTGTGGAATGGATGCTAGATGAGGTTGCTAGTTAGCTAGCTATGATCGGGCGCTTGATAAATGATGATGCTTCTGAAGTTCAGTCGAGCTGCTGTGTGTTGTGTCCGGTCAATCGACTCCCGTTATTTATATTGCTGGAGCGTGCAAGCAGAACAAAATAGAAAGGTTTGCAGCTTGGCGGGAAGCAAAACATACGGCCGGCTCGTTCTGGTTTGCAGACTGATCGATACAGCGACTGAACATTCAGCTGCGCGACCCCGGTGGGTTTGGGCCGACGGTGCGAGCGAAACCGACGTAAGCACACGGGAGATTCCGTTTCAGAGTGGGAATATTATTACGGAAAGGTCCACGAGTCTAGCGCGTCATCGTTACACGACAAATAAAGGTAAGCTGGTTTCTTCGTGCTTCGATTTTTTCTATAGAAGAAAACTCACGCATGCATACTCATACCACCGTCGGTGAGGAAGTCAGGCTACCGCAGGAGCCTCCCCAGGGCATTTTTTGCGCTGGTTGGACAAAATTTTCCCACTCGTTTCCCCCTGGACCTATTTTTCAGCCGGATTTGCCAAACTTTCATCCGGCATACCCAGGCCAAACCCAGCGCGTTGGGGGCAGCTGGGGCGCCGGTTCTATTATTTTCTTGCAACCAGGCCACCGTCAGCTCCCTCTCTCTCTCCTACCTTTTCCTCCAGGCCCACCATGTGCTCCCCCTCTCTCCTCTTTTTTCACCACCCACGCACGGAAAAAGCAACGCCGCGCCCAGCTCGTGCCGCCACCCGGCTTGCCGCCCCTACGCCCTGCTCCGCCCTCCTCGAGATGTTAGGGCGGCCTACCCCACCCGACCAAACGCTCTAGCGGTGAAATTCCTATCGAACCATGGTCCCAAGCTCGTGGATGTTAGGGCGGTGGCCCCGAAAGGTGGACTTCACGGACGTCTCCACAGCGAGCGACGTGGCGGTGGTGTTGACCTTTCTCTTTGGTCGTTTCGTTGGTGAGGAGCGGGCGGCGGGGAATCCTGGTGTTCGCGGCGCGCTTCAGAAAATGTGGCGCCCAGTTCGTTCGGGAGGCCTGGCTCGGGTGCAACGGGCGGTCCGAGGTACCGGGTGGGGTGCGAAGTTGTTTCTGGCGAAAGCTCAGCGTTTCGTTGAAACTCTCTTGGACGTGTCGCTGTGGGTACCTTCTCTGTGTTAGGGCTCCGGTGAAAACTTTTGACCATCTCGGTCGACGGTGGCGCACTACGTCGTTACCACCTTGGGGGTGTCGTCGTGGAGTTCCTGTACCACTCGGTCTCATTCTGGCTTCTTCGGTGGCAAGATTCGGTTCTCCTTGTACTTTTATGTTTATCTTTACTCTGCTTTGTAAGAGCATCCCCTCATCACTTTTGTCTCGGTTCGGCCGTCTGACTTTATTTATAAATCAGATAGAAAGCCAGCTTCGAGAGAGAAAGAAAAGTGATAGGTTTCTACCGCCCCCGTCGGCGAGGCCATGGCCCCCTCCTCCTGTGCCATCGGAGAGGGTGTGACTCCTACCCGCCTCGTCAACAACGAGTCCCTAGCTCTGATGTAGTCTCGAGGCTTTAGTTTAACTCACGTCTCTAATTGTTTAAAGTTGGGTGCATCATTTTGATGCAAAGTCTGGGTGTTTAACCTCCATTTCGGAAAAAAAAAACGTCTATTTTTCTTTGTTTACAAATAATAACACGTCTCTAAACCTTTGGTTCAACACCCAAGCATCTCATCTTCAAACCTAGTTCCATATATAACTTAAAAAATAAAAAATACACTAACTTTCAGTAAAGATCCACATCTCCAGGTGCAATTCTAGCCGACCGAGATTAGCAAAATCAATCGATAACTAGCAAAAGTAATCTTAATTTCTTTTGCTTGGTATTACTAATACTGGCTAGTGCTTGAGCCTAGAGATGCACAATTCCGGCAATCTCCCATTGAACTTGTCGGCTCAGATAGTGAACCTGAAAAGCCCGCTCTGACCTTTCACACCAATTTATAGTGAATCCTCCAGCGCACTCCTCCGCCGTTCAAAACAGTCAGACTAGTAGGTACGCAGCATAAGTGGACAAGTGGTACGAGTCCAGTTAACTGTTGGCTATGCTTCATGCAGCTGACGTTCAACAACAGCCGGCATATGCCTCGGAACCTAACGGGAACCGCCTGGTATCTGCCCCAGGTTTGAGATTTGCCGTCGCGGAGTGAGCTCTGGAAAGCGACTTGCGCCAGCCATTCCCCAAAGAGGCCAGGAGCAATTCGGGCTCTTCTTCCCACGAGGGCCACTCCGTGGGCTGTTCCCCAGCCGGCCCATACCAAAATGTCGGTACCTCACACGGTCGCACCTTTTTTGTTTTTTTGTCGCACCTTTGCGGCTCGAAACGGAAGGGAGTCTTTTCCTGCCGGCACAATGCCTCCTGTGAAATGAAAGACAAACTTGCTCAGGTGAAGACGAACTCTACCTCTAGTATTTTCTCTTAGATCGTATTGGACTCAGCAAAAAGGATAATCGAACAAATTTCAGAGAAACTTGCTACAATGCCCGTTTTGAATATATATATTGAAAAGCGTTTCAGAAAATTTCAAACAAATACCTCCATGTAGTCAACTATGCACGATAGTAGTGCAAATTTTCAATGTTAAATAACTTATATTTTGGGCTCAGAAAAAAGATAAACGAACAAATTTTAGAGAAAAAAGTTGAACTATTCACGCCACAGATCTGCATATTTGTCATGTTCGCTGAGGCTGTAATACATGGTATTTCGTATTTAAATCATTATACATTGGTAGATAAAAGTATTTACTGCATCATGGTGTTTTATTTTGAATTCGTTTGAAACTTTAAATTTAAATATTTCTAAAAAATTAAAAACGGACTACCCGTATCGCCGCTCTCTAGATGCTCCCAGTATAAGAAATGTGTCATAAATATATTTTAAAATGATAAAGAAAATCCAAAAATATTACATCTAGACATTCTATATGCACACATAAAGTTTGGCCAAAATATTTTTTTTTTGACATGTTAAAGGACAATTTTTGGTGTGCCAAAACTTTATTTGCACCCATATATTTTCTTCATAATTTAATAGGGATTTTGATTCATAGGATTATTAAACATATTCCTTCGCGGAGTCCCTTCCTCAATTGTAAATTGAAAAAATGCTCCTTAGGGAACTTTCTTTGAATACCAAGATTTTTGACATCTTAATTGAAAAAAAAGAGGATTGCAATTTTGGATTGTTTGACTCCTGCACAGGAAAATTGGTCACGTATCAAAAAAAGAAAAGTAACAAGAAAACAAAGCGTTTCTGTACTACTCCCTCTGCCAGATTATAAAAAGTTTTGGCACACTAGTTTAAGATTTTGTAGTGCAAGTTGTAACGGATGACGCGGTAGGTCGTGGAAGCACACACGTCAAACCGGACTTGTGGGCGTTTCAACGTGATCGATGGATTCCCCTCCGGAATGGAATCTTCGACCCCGGCCGGCCCAAACCCACCCATCGGGTCGGCACTGCCGCTGTATCAGTATTCAGTACCAGATAACCCAACGCGTCCGGCCCAATGTTTTGCTTCCCGCCAAGCTGCTCACGCTCTCCAGGTAGTAAAGTATTGCTTCGCAGTATGTTGTCGTACTACGGTACAAGTATAAGTAGTGCCGAAGATTGACCAGAGAGAACACACAACCAAGCTCCATCAGTTGGTCAGCAGCAACATCAAGCATCCACATATCGATCAAAGCAAGCTAGTTTGGTAGTAGCTAGCATCCACAAAGCTAGTTCAGTACCAGCCTGCAAAACAAAAACCCAACGCGTCCGGCCCTATGTTTTGCTTCCCGCCAAGACGCAACCGAGCCTTTCTGCTCACGCGCTCTAGGTAGTATTTGCATCGCAGTTTGTCCTGCCAGTACTAGCCACTATAAGTAGCGCTGAAGAATAACCGGAGAGAACACACAATTAAGCTCCATCAGTTGGTCAGCAGCAGTCACTAGTAGAGACAGGGACTTTCGTCCGGATTTTTGTCCCGGCCCCTTTCCAAACCGGGGCTAAAGGCCCGGCCACGTCGCCCAAAATAGCCCACGCGCCCCTCACCCCTTTTGTCCCGGTTCATTAGGGCCTTTAGTCCCGACTCGTGTCACCAGCCGGGACTAAAGGGGTATGCCACACGCTGCGGCCTGGTGCCCCCCTTTAGTCACGGTTGGTAACACGAGCCGGGACTAAAGGCCCGCGACGTTCCGGTTCCTGCGCGCGGTTTCGCTTTGGAAATTGATCAACAATTAAATCGCGTTGGACGCGCGCGGCCACACGGGGAAGATCACCGGCCGGCGGCGCCGGCGCGCGCTGTTCATCTCCCTCTCTAATTAGTATATATAATACACACATATATCTCCAATAAGCACATCTTCTCCGTAAGCACACACCTTCTTCCAAAAAGCACACATCTTCTCCCAAAAAGCCTACCCTCTCTTCCAAGATGGAGCCGGATCGAGTGTACTACTTCACCGCCGAAGAGATGCGTTTCAGGGTCACGGTCACTCTCCGTGCATCAACGGTGGAGCGTTGGATCCGCGCCGTCAAGAAGCAGTTCCTGGACGACGCACCGATCAAGTGTGTGGGCCTGGACTGCGAGTTCACCAACCCTCGCGCGGGTGATCAGCGTGCCGCCTTCCTTCAACTCTCGGTTGCGTCCGAGACTTTGGTCTTCCAAATATGTTGGGCTAATGAAGTGCCGCAGCTGCTCAAGGAATTTTTGCGGGACAACACCATCAGATTCTGCGGCGCGGCTATCCACAATGATAGGCGCATGCTGGAATTCTACAAAATTGACATTACCAACCCGTTGACCTCCAAAAGGTTGTCCCGAACCCCACCAAGAATCAGACTCCGAGTCTCTATGACCTGGCCAATGCTACTATTGGGACAAAACTTCCGAAGAAGAAGAAGGAGAATCAGAAGGAGAAACTTTCAGAAGAAGAAAAAGAACTAATATATGGTTGGGGCAACGTTCCATTGAGCTACGAGCAAGTGATGTATGCCGCTCTAGACGCTCGCCTGGGCTTCGAGATTGCTAGGAGGCACTGGAAGCTACGTGGCTACAATGGAAATGTTGATCGTCTCAACGTTATTGTTGATGAGTAGATGGTGTCGTGTGGTGTGGTGTGGTGTGGTGTGTGAGGGCTTCTATTGTACGAACTATGAATCTTCTCGGTGCTATATTGAATCTTCAAATGAGTTCTATTTGCAAATCTGCCGTATTAATTGATGTAGCTCACCCGTGCTATGTGTTATATTTCTCTCACACTCAAAACTGAAAACTAGTTTACCACATAGAATGTGGCCGATCTTGACAAAAAATGTTAGGGAGGCGGGAAGGGGAGGGGAGACTAACAAAACTATATATATTGGACCAAAGCTGCGGGTAGATATATGTTGTACATCCAGCTTATATTTTGACAGTACAATTCGAATGTGAATTTTAGTGCTGCGATAGACAAATGTTGTATCTCCAGCAAATATATACTTTATACAATATTTTCCTTTGAATATTTCACGAGTTTCACCACAACATTTTTGAAAGTTTAGTGAGATTCTTTATACAAGCCATTGTCCCAGATGAACCTCAGGTATGCTGCAATCGATGGATGGGTCAGCTACGAGATGTACCGTCAGTTGATGGTAATGCAAGATTTGACAAAGCACGTCATCTGTGTATGGATGTTCCTTACAAAGTCTTAAAACATACATAAGTAATGCTAACAAGGAAGTACTATTCATCATCTGTGTCCTCATCGTCGGTAAAATGTCGTTCATCATCACTCGTGCGTGTATCGCTGACGTGGCAGATGCGTGAACAAAACCCTGATGTGATCATATGAGCATGTCTCCGCGCATCAACGGTGGAGCGTTGGATCCGCGCCGTCAAGAAGCTCTACCTTCGCCACCATCCTCAAGGATTTCAGTGATGCGGCAACGGGTCGCCGGTGAACCCACCACTGGGGCACCAGCTGCCGCCGCAAGCAACAGGCCACCCGTACGCTGGTGGGAGCGTGGGTAGAGGTGGTGGGTACAAGAACTGCGACATCGAGAAATCGAAAGTGGGCTCTGGAGAGAGATAGCATCCCGCTGGAAGGAGTTCCATCGGAACGAACGGCGCGGATTATTTTATAAAACAGAAAATGGTTTTGGATTATTTATTCAAATTCAAACACTTTTCATGTTATTTTCGCTAGCCAAGTCGGTGTTAAGTAGGACCAGTTGCATGATGAACAAACAAAGTATAGACAGCGGAGGCCGAAACACTACGGGAATGGAGCAAGGCGCGACGGCCGGCCTCTACGCCGACGGTCAAATGCCTAATTATTATCTTATTTTATATTTATACTTATTTATTTATTAGTATCAATTATTTTACTACCGCACTCCGGCGAAGGAAACACACAAACTGCAACTGCTTGATCCAACGGCTCCCAAGCTCTCGAAGGAAACACACGATCCGCGTACTTGTTCCTGATTGGCTAGCCGAAGGGAGTCATTCGCTTGATCCAACGGCTCCCAAGCTCTCGAAGGAAACACACGATCCGCTTACTTGTTCCTGATTGGCTAGCTGGAGGGAGTCACTCGGAGAGGCGGGTCTATAAGAGAGGCAGGAGTACACTTCACATCCATCATTGGTAGTACACGGGTAGCAGAGAGCAAGATTTCTGAGAGGCAGGAGTTCCTAGAGCGGAGGCTGAAGGTGAACCCTCCCCTCGGTCGGATCCAAGCAGCGGCAAGGATCTCTGATGATTAGCAACATCCCCAACACTTGTTCGGACGGTTGCAGATCATCAGATATGTCTTGCCGCTGTTTGGATCGAAGGCCGATTTGCCGTCTCACGACCACGCGATGATTTGCCGATTTGCCGGTCAGAGTGGCCACTGGAGAAGGTAGGCAACTTCGATCCGACGTGGTTCTGAAAGGGGCATGGTTAATTTAGGTAGTGCTTGCGCATGGTTACCATCACTGGATAATATAGTTGGAGTAGTTAGAATAGGATGTGCTAGAATATGATAACTTAGTTAGAATAGCAAATAGAAGGTTGGTAGATGCCATATCTAGGTCTCAACCTTTGCTTTACATGCACATATGTTAATAGTTTGACATTTGGCCGTCGGCGTAGAGGCCGGCCATCGGCGCCTTGCTCCATTCCCGTAGTGTCTCGGCCTCCGCTGTCTATACTTTGTTTGTTCATCATGCAACTGGTCCTACTTAACACCGACTTGGCTAGCGAAAATAAGATGCATACATGGTTAATAGTTTGACTAGTTGACGGCAGAGGGTGAGGCCAGTTTTGAAAATGGCAAAATGGTTAATAGTTTGACTAGTTAGAATAACTAATTTATAAAACAGAAAACGGTTTTGGATTACTTATTCAAATTCAAACACTTTTCATGTTGAAAGTTTAGTGAGATTCAAAAATATGGAAAAGATAATAGTTAATGCATTTTTTAATTGAAAATGGTAAAATAGTTAATAGTTTGACTAGTTAGAAAAATTATTTTATAAAACAGAAAATGGTTTTGGATTACTTATTCAAATTCAAACACTTTTCATGTTGAAAGTTTAGTGAGATTCAAAAATATGGAAAAGATAATAGTTAATGCATTTTTTAAATGAAAATGGCAAAATAGTTAATAGTTTGACTACTTAGAATAATTATTTTATAAAACAGAAAATGGTTTTGGATTATTTATTCAAATTCAAACACTTTTCATGTTGAAAGTTTAGTGAGATTCAAAAATATGGAAAAGATAATAGTTAATGCATTTTTTTAATGAAAATGGCAAAATGGTTAATAGTTTGACTAGTTGATTATTTATTCAAATTCAAACACTTTTCAGGTTGAAAGTTTAGTAAGATTCAAAAATACAGATTTAAAGTTATATTATATACCATATTATATGATAATAACAAAAAATGAATAAAATATTTACAGATTTAAAGTTATATTATATACCATATTATGGATATATTATTTGTCAATTTGCGATTTACAGATTTAAAGGTATTAATTATGCCATATTATATAAATAAATGGCAATAAATGAATAAAATAGTTTTATTACTTATTTTATTTTCATTGGAATTCAATATTATTACTTATTTTATTGTTTACTTAAATAATTGTTTTTGGTTTTAAAAAATACAGACATGTGACACAAGGGTATAAGTATTGACAACAAGATACAATCAGATTCGTGGGACCACAGTAGGAAGGAGAAGTTAAGCGTGCTGAGGGTGGAGTAGTGTGAGGATGGGTGACCGATCGGGAAGTTTGACCAAGACTAGAATTTGACTAAAGATTAAGTGTAATTAGTGTGAAAAATGGTCCAAGTGAGAGAGTAAAGAGTCAAACAATTAGAAAAAAGAAATTGGAAAAAAATTGAATTTCTTTTTTTGAAAATGGATTATCTGCCGCGGCAGAGAAAGTGCCCAGAATCCTGCCGCGGCAGAGAACCTTTAGTCGCGGTCCGTAATACGAACCGGGACTAAAGTGGGTGCACCCGCGCGCGCTGCAACGGCCACGTGGAGCCCCTTTTGTCGCGGCTGGTAACCGGGCCGGGACAAAAGGGCTGGGCCTTTTGTCTCGCTTGGGTAGTCCCGGCTTGCCAACCGGGACAAGAGCCACTTACGGGCCGGGACTGGAGGCCCCTTCTCCACTAGTGAGTATTAAGCATCCACATATCGATCAAGCAAAGCCTGTTTGGTAGTAGCCCCATTAGTCGATCGGCCACCGTGGTCGCCAGTTCAGCACCATGCCGTCGATTGCCAATGCCGACGACAACGGCGAGATCAAGCCGCCGGAGCAGCAGCTGGTCTGCGTGACGGGGCGGGAGGATTCATCGGGTCCTGGGTGGTGAAGGAGCTCCTCCTCCGTGGCTACCATGTCAGGGGAACCGCCAGGAATCCCGGTAAGTAGTACTAGAACTGACACCGTGCCTTACTTCACGATCCCATAATTTCAGTTTCCGCTTGACTGATCATACGGCTTTGTTGGTTTGTGTAGCTGATGGCAAGAACGCGCACCTGCTCGCGCTGGAGGGAGCAGAGGAGCGGCTCACCCTGTGCCGCGCCGACGTCCTCAACTACGACGGCCTCCGCGCCGCGTTCCAGGGTTGCCACGGCGTCTTCCACGTCGCATCACCGGTCTCCAACGACCCCGTCAGTCCACTGCCTCACTTCTTGAAATTTTATTGTATCTGCTAGATGGATCGCTGACTCGATTGCCTGTCTGTGATGGATGTCTGCAGGAGCTCGTGCCGGTCGCCGTGGAAGGTCATCAGCGCGGCCGCGGACGCCGGCGTCCGGCGCGTGGTGTTCACTTCGTCCTACGGCGCCGTGCACATGGACCCCAACCGGAGCCCCGACGCCGTGCTCGATGAGACGTGCTGGAGCGACTACGACTACTGCAAACAAACAGGGGTATGAAGCTTCACTCTGCTCTGCTAGACTGCACCTCTGTACAATCACGGTGACATCTGTCTTTCTCTGAAGTGTAAACTTAACAATCCTTGGTGTACTTGT
Organism: Poa pratensis; assembly: GCA_947311845.1. NCBI lineage: Eukaryota > Viridiplantae > Streptophyta > Magnoliopsida > Poales > Poaceae > Poa > Poa pratensis. Next base: position 5,733,284 of record CAMZMU010000126.1, read on the forward strand.
GCAGAATCTGTATTGTTGTGCGAAGATGATGGCTGAGATCACGGCCACGGAGGAGGCGGCCAAGAGGGGCCTGGAGCTGGCGGTGGTGGTGCCGTCCATGACGATGGGCCCCATGCTGCAACAGGAGCTCAACTTCAGCAGCAGCCACGTCGCCCGCTACCTCACCGGCGCCAAGCCGACCTACCCGAACGCCGTCGCCGCATACACCGACGTCCGCGACGTCGCTCGCGCCCACGTCCTCGCCTACGAGCGCCCCGACGCCCGCGGCCGGTACCTCTGCATCGGCGCCGTGCTGCACCGCGCCCACTTACTCAAGCTCCTCAAGGAACTCTTCCCGCAGTACCCCGTCACCGCCAAGTACGAGCACCATGACAGCGAAATCTATCAGTTTTACTTGCATTATCCCGTGCTTCGAATGCTCACTCTGAATATTGTATGCAGGTGCGAAGATGACGGCAAGCCGATGGCAAAGACGTACAAGTTCTCCAACCAGAGGCTCAGGGACCTGGGTTTGGACTTCACTCCGCTGAGGGAGAGTTTGTACGAGACGGTGACGTGCTTGCAAAAAAAGGGCCACCTGCCTCTGTCTCCTCCTCGGCGGCGCCAAAGCGTGCATACCTATAATACAAGACCGTGATAAGCTTGTTGGATCAAAATAAACAGAGAACATCGAAAGCAAGAAATGAAGAAGAAGATGGAATGCTGATTTTGGAGATTCGGCATGAAACTGTATATATTTCTACAAATGTAACATGTAAAAACTAGGGTAATTCTTATTGATGAATGATAAGGTTTTATATGATTGATGCAGAAATGAGTGTCTTGCTAGTCTGATTTAAACAAAAGTAAGTATACTAGCGTGTCAACATGAGGGAGGCGTTTACCCGGTATTTAAAATGCATTTAAAACCCACACTGAAATGTCAAAAAGAATCCAAAAAAATCTTCAGGGATAAATCTTAACATTTTATGCATTCACGAAATCGTTTCACGAAAAACAACTTTTTTTGCGGTAAGACAAAATTTACTGCTAAAATAACACTTTCACAAGATTTTTTTGTTCTTTTTACATAGGATTCAAATTTATCGATTTTCCGTGAAACAATTATTTGAACACATAATATGCGAAGATGATTATTGCTAAACAATTAATGATCTGGCCTGCACCACATGTCTATAGTATGTATACCTCCAAACACTACTGAAGAACTTCGTCAGATCTTCTTTCAAAAACAGGCATCCACTTCGTGAGATATCTACTTTTACATTTTTGTGGAAAAAATACTAGTGGAGCCGCATTTTCTAGTGACATTTGTATGGGCGAGAGTATTTTCTACAGTATTAATGTCGTGTTTTTTTAAGGGGACTACTGTCGTGCTCTTTGTTTTAGCGATTGAACAAATGTTTGTGTATAATAACGACATGCATTTTTTTTTTTTGAGAATCTAATAACGACATGCATGCACAGCCTGACGTGTATGCTTGGTCTTACGATTTGGGCCTTTATTTGCTTTGGGTCTTGAGCAGGCAGAACATGCATGACTATTCCTATAAGGGCCCATACAGCCCATCTGTAGCGGTTATACTCGGCCCTCTTTCAAGATGGGCCGAGGAACCAGTTCTTGCGCAAATAATAAATACTTTCCCATCTAACCTTAGCCGCCACATGGTTCTACTTCTCCAAGTTCCTCGCCGGCGAACCCACCGCTCCCCTTCTCCTCCGATCGCCGTCCTGGCATCGTGAGGGGGAGGTGAGCTCTGGTCCTCGTTTGTGCGTGTGTTTTGTCCTACGTTTTTTCTAGGTTTTCGAGTTTCCTCCGTCGGCGTCATGGTGGGGCGGATGCTGATGGTCTTAGTAGGAATAATGGTCTCCCAGCACATGCTCCTGCTCGTCGGACGTGTTGCTGGCGTCGACGAGAGGCTTGTGGTGTCCAAGCTGTTGGAGCGACTTGGATCTGGCGTTGCGTCTTGGCGTGGCGGCGAGGATGAGTTGCTCTTGGAGAGCGGTGGTGTTGACTGGTGTTGAACTGCGGAAAACAGTGGAGGATCCAACCACCTGATAAAGAGCGGGGTGGCGTTGGCCCTGGATCCGGCGTTGAAGAGGCTGGAGGGCTCCTCCGGCCGATGTTATTTACCGGGCTAGATCCAATCTTACGGGGCTAGTGGCTGTTGCGGGTCGTTAACGCCAGATGGCTAGGTGTTTTTTCAGCGTCAAGATATGGACCAGCTGATGGTGCTCTTCTTCTCTGGCGATGGCGATGGTTTTGGGTGCTTGATAGCTGCGGCGAGTGCGGTATGCAGCAGTACAACTGCTTATATTCTCCTAGTTTTGTGTTGTTTATATTCATACCAAATCCGTATCGTTGCTATTATTATGAATACAAGTAATGTATGCCAACGGGCGTATATCGTGAAAAAAACTAAAAAATAAATCCATCATGTATTCTCGTGTCGTGATAGCGATGGAAGAGCTCATCCGAAGTACAGAATCACAACATAGAGTTGCCGAGTGATGAACTGCCTCTTTTGCCATTGTATTCGTATGGTCTGGTCAGCTTTGGCCTCACGTTTCCTGCGTCCAACTGAACCTTCTTCTTTTTCTTCTCTGAACAAAAATGGCTAGCTTTGTTCTCATTTCCCGGTGGACAGGCGAGCTACCTGAAGCGCCATTGCTTTCTGCTACCTGCTGCTACATACCGCCGAAATTTAGGCTCCTGCCAGGCAGGCAAGCAAGCACCTGCAAGGAGCCAAGAAAACTGGATTTAGACAGCTTCTTTCATCCATACACATACAGCTTCCTTCCATGCCTTCATGGCAAGACCATCCTCTAAACTGCAACCCTAACTACAGAATTCCAGTTCCATCCATGCAGGCAGACAGACAGATAGAGTTTCCCTCCCGGCAAATAAACCGAGTTTAGATATACACCTCAGTCGTTGGTTAGATGCCACGCACTACTACAGCTGATTAGGTGACAGTTTTGTTAATGCAGTTTGAAGTTTCTCCAGATCTAATGAGGATAGCTAGCTTCCAAGGTCGGAGATTAGTACGTAGTATATTCTTCACGTACGGGGTCAATCGGATTAGGAGTAATCTAGTGTTACTGTATTTCTTGAGCCAGACTGCCTGACCAGTTCAGTGAGCTTGACTACCCACATGTGGCCATGTGTCTGCTAAACTAAACCCTTGCTGCGTGCCGGGCCCGGGGTTCAAGGCACCTAAACAACCAAACAGACAAGCTGGTCCTTGCACGCATGTGGAACGAAGGAAGGAAGCTCGAGTTGTTTAAACAGCTCCAGTAGTACTATTGTTTTCTTAGTCCTAATCTTAGAGAAATCTTAGTGGATCTAGGCCGCGAGAGCGACTACTGGGAAAGAGGAGATGTATGGTTTTAATTGGCTGTAGTGGTTAATTAGGAGACGACGTGCTCAGCGCTTGAGCACCCGGAGGAGGAGCGCGACGGCCGGGCTTGGCGCTAGCTACACCAATGTCGGCTTGTTGGAGCTGGTTGCTTCCATCTGCATCTCCCATCTCTGTCATGGTTTCTACAGGTTCGACGGCCAACTGCTGAATTCCAGATCAGAGCTCCATTTTTCTCTCGGAATTAAAACCACAGATATCATGCCATGCGGGATACGATACGATCGAGAAACATGGCGTGCGTGTCGACGTCGAATCCATGTGGCCCGCCCGCCGGAGTGGGTCTGGATTTGGACCTGAAATTTCGAAAATATCCTAGCAAGAATATCCGTCTCCTGATTGACAAGTCAAAGTGTACACCGCATTCAGACACCTACGGCGCGCGGTCTGAATTTGGGCTTACGTGGATCAGCAGCTATCATCGCTTCTTTTTCCCGGCCGGGAGAACATGTTATGTCATGTTCGTCTGCAATTCCTTTCACCACATGCGTCTTTCTCCTCGACACGCCATCGAACCCCTATCCTCGACGGCGACGCCGGGAAACTGTGAGTATTTGCCGCTCAAAGTCCGACCACGTACATAGCGGCACAACACAATTGCCATACGATGCATTGTTATTCTATCCGCTATGATCCTGGTACCTTCTATGATGTTGCGACCTCCACCTCCACCGCATCGCCGCAGAAGTGAGAGCACCAAAATTATCAAAGCCACTCGCATGTATTGCCTTTTGTCATTCTTAAGTGTGGTGGTTGTATTCTCTTAATAAAATAGGTCTAACGAATCCACGTGACTGAAAAAAATATAACCAAAATTTTATTGTGCTATTTTTGCTTAAAATAACAATAATTTTGATATTATTTAGGAATGCCAACGCAAACAAATAACAATAATTTATACTTTCATTTTTGTGACATCCTTTTCCTAACGGAGGGAGTATTAATGTATCGTTGGCTGACCTGTAAAAGTCGAAGAGGAAATGAAGAGTTGACAAAGAAAGAACCAACAAACAAGCACGATGACCCAAGCGACACCGAAATGGTTCGAGGACACAAACCACTTGATGAAACCTTACGTGCTCTACAATTCTATTAATAACATTCCACAGCGATCGCGCCTCTTGTATAGAAACCTCTATCGAGGCATTCGTTACACTCTTTTTCTTTAGAACACTCTCCTAAGATGGTTAAGGATACCACAATTTCTACGTATATTTAAGTGGCATAGATTAATTTGTGGTAAAAAAATCGATGATTGTCATTACTTTGCTTATATTTAGTGAAGTGTGGTTGTTCCAAACTAAATTTAGAAAACTAATATTTTTTGTGAAAATAGAGTGTAAGTTTATAACCAGAAACCACATTTATAGTGATGAATAAGAGAATCGTAATAGATAAAGTATCTTAATATTTACACTTTTACCGGCCGAACATCTGCAATCCGTAGTCCGTCATGTTGTCAGTCAATATCTCGAGTCATCTGGAGAGCATCTTCCGGTAAGATATTAAGATTACTCTTACAGTATTATTATTTTGCTTTTGCCCAAAGCATATGCCAGTCATGTAGTCAACCGTGGAACACCGCATTAGCGCGGCACCCTGAGTAAAGTAAACCTAATTAAGAAATAACCTGAGCAAAAAACTATACTAGCTAGGAGCAAAGGGTAGTGAACATCAGAACATGGCAGCAGTCGAGGCACGCTTGCAGCGTCAGTCCAGGCGATTACCATGATTGGTGACAACTCGCACAAGAACAAACAATCATGCCATTCGGAGCAAGCCGAGGAGGATCACACAAACCAGCTCAAAAGCAAACACACTTTCCTTTCTTTTCAATTCTTCTCCCAGTTAGGCCGCCCTAATCAGTGCCCCGAAGCTTTTGCACAACTCAACTCACATAAAAAATCTGCAATACTGGCATTATTTTGAGGCTCAAATCCGAGAAGAAGAGTGATACTGTAATCACTCCAGGGCCCGGGAACACCATGGTCGCTTTCTGATGAAGCGAGTGAGGGCAGCCGCTCACTCATCTCCTCTGTAACTGCCTCCAAAACCTGCCACCCATGCTCGTTGGCACCGGCAGACACGCCGTGAACACACTCCATCGGCTGCCATGTCACACCGTGCACATGAGCAACCATCTCCATCCAACAGGATTAGTAGGGCGCAACCTGCGGCAGACGAGCTGGTGAGGCCAGCATTGAAAGCTGCCGCTAGCTAAACCATCTCCGGCGGCATGGGCGGCCATGCCAGCCTCGCCATGGCTGCACGAAGATGGTGCAGTCCAGCCTCTGGTCGGCTTCGTGGCACAGTGCCCCTCCCCATCTCCAGTTCTTCCACTGGAGCTGCTGCACATGGAATGGAGGGAGACTGGAGAGGTAGGTCTTCTCCTCTGCTACTGGCATCTTCAGGTCCAAGCTACCAGATAGCAAACGCTGCAGTACTGAACAATTGTGCCTGCCAGATGGGAAGTGATGCCGGCTCGAACGCCGAACCGAGACCAAGAGGATCTCATGCCCCCTATGATGCTGACTGACTGACTGACAGCCAGGAGCCAGGTTAGCAAAAGCTTTAGCTAATACAACCAGGGAGGAGAGCACATTACATTACACTTTGGTCAAAAAGCCATCTCCCGTTCGCGGCAGCAGCAAAACATCTTTGCCCAAAAGGAGCGTGAGCATGAGGATCAGTGTGATGATGATGATGCTGGACTGATGGTGGTACCTGGAGGGAGCATCGAAAGAAAGAACGAAAGATCCTCTTTGCTATGCAGCGTTGTTCCCGCGTTTTCTGAACTCCGTTTGTTTGCTCCAAAGCAGTGGAGATCAGGGTGGATAGGATATGCAGCAACAGTAATGCAGATGCACTTTACCCAGAACGGGAGCAACAGCTAGTGCTGAAAAAACAGTGCTGGTCTCCAGTGGACATGGATGAAACGAGCCACAAATATAAATGCAAAATCACAGAGATGCCGCAGCGGTCAGTTATCTAAATCCAGCAATCAGGATGCACAGGCTGGCCCAAGAGGGGAGACATGTTTATCTTACTTCCGGAAGCACCTGTGCCGGGTTATAAAAGTGAAGCATCTGACAGGATAAACATGGAGGGCAGCGAACCAGCATTTCTAGTTCTTGGTTAATTTTACTGTCAGACCAACAAACAGAACACCAACAAATTCGATTCACCATTTTCATTCAGTAAACAACTAACAAACCATGAAAAAAAGATCCAACAAAAGCGACGAAATCATCGACAGTCAAGAATCTAAACCAAGTTTCAGTAAATTCAGGTGCCCACAATTGAGCACAAAATGACACAACAGTTGAAACCAGATAGCAACACTGCACATGGAATCAATTGATAGACAGAAAAAAAATATTAGGAGAGACAGCTTGCACAGATGAGTTACATAAATCAAGCATAGGGAATTCATACTGAATTGGCTTGCCCAGAGGGAAGATATGTCATGATAGATGCAGAAGCACCTCTGCTTATGAAAGTGCCCTGACACAGATAAAATGGGAACAGCAGTGAGCCAGGCATTTCCTGTTCTTCGCTAATTTTACTAGCAGACCATGAACCTGAAGCATTGCCATTTCTCACAGCCTAGACCAAGTTTCAGTAAACTCAGCGCCCACATTTAGGCAGATTAACACAGCTGAAACCCACGTTTCATAGTCTGAGATGAGCCGTGGAGCAACATGCCCACAATAACAAGTAGCAACCACAATGACCAACATTTACTGACGGCAGCTCATACATACATAAATGCATCAGACTGTCTCCCCGTGAATAGCACAGGAAAAAGCTCTTGTTCTTCACAAGAGAGCTTACCAACCTTATAAAATTACCCAAATCTGAGACTTCAAACCACAGCACATAATCAGGAAAATCTACCCTACAAGCTAATGTACATATATCCATGATAACAAGCATGTGGCATGCTGATCAACATTTACCGCGGCTTATGCACATAAATGCATCAGACTGTCTCCCCGTGATCAGCACAGGAAAAGCTCTTGTTCTTCACAAGAGAGGTACCAACCTGATAAATTACTCAACCATTAACATATACCAAGTTGATCTGCAACAAGATAAGACACTATCCATTTGCATCCACAAATTCAGCTTTGGAAGAACACAAAGATCACATGGCTAAAACTGAGCCACATTGGGCTGCTCACATTGAGATTAGCACAACGAATTGAACGAATTAACAAAGAGCAGTAGAAACATCTCAAGACATTGTTAAAGAACTCTCCAACATGCTAATATAATATCCATTATGTCCACGGAAGACCAACTGTATGTACACCTAAGCACACCAAGAACTAGTTGCATATGATGATCCCATTAGGCCAAACCCGAAAAAACTCTAGACAAAAGATAAAACTTATAGATGAATACTAGACACAATAACGAATCCAACTGACTGACATATTAACCTGGCCGCGCATATTGACGGACAAACGAACGAAAATTGGCAAACTCTTTTAGTTTTAATTTAACCCATACTGACTGGATAGGCGATCACGAGACGGTGGGCTTCACCGGCACCGGCTTGGAGGACTCGCTGCCGAGGACTGCTGCAGACGATGACATGCCGTTGACGGCCGAAGGATACTGAGGGAGGAGGCCGGTGTAGTAGACTGCGCGGCCATTGCTGTCGTACGCCACCTGCGGGTAGGCCGGAGCGTTGGACATGGTAGGAGCAGGGCCGTTGCCGTTGCCGTTGCCATTGCCACTGTGCGGCGCGACGGCGTAGTAGGAGGTGCCGGCGGGGTTGTTGCTGGCGTAGTAACCATGGGGCGGCGCCGGGATGTAGAAGAAAGGTCCATGGTCAGCGCCAGCGCCAGGGGCAACAGACCCATACCTGCCCGGCACCGGCAGGAAGGCTGATGATGTATGCGCGACCTGGGGATTCTCCTGGAACTTCGGAACGTAGTACTCTGGTGGGGCTGTGGTGGTGGCGGCGGCAGGAGGGTAGGCGCGGGTGAGGGAGTCGTCGCTGCCGTTCCTCGGCAAGGCCACCGTGACTTGGGAAGCCGGGGCGAACGGAGCAGGAGCAGGAGCTGGAGCTGGTGGTGACTGCTGGGCGGCAACAACCGGAGCAGGAGATGGTGGTGGCTGCTGGGTGGCAACCTGAGCAGGAGCTTGTGGTGGCTGCTGGGGGGCAACAGGAGCAGGAGCTTGTGGAGGCTGCTGGGCGGCAACAGGAGCAGGAGCTTGTGTTGGCTGCTGGGTGGCAACCGTGGCATGAACTGGCGGTGCCTGCTGGGTGGCGTTGTCGGCGAGCTGGAGCTTCTCATGGATCTGGCGATGGAACTCCGTGGGCGAGACGGCGGGGGCGACCATGGCGTTGTCGGCGGCAGCGAGGTTGGGGTTGGGGAGGCGGTCTTCATTTTTGGTGGGGATCTCGACGGGGACGTTCTCCCTGATCGCCGGGGGCTCGCCGGCAGGGTCCTTGACCTTGACCGCGGCGGCGGCACGAAGGAGGCGCGGTCGAGGCCGAAGAGGAAGTCGAGGGTCTTGGGCACCATCATGGACTGGGGCACCGCCGCCATGGTATGCACCGCGAGAGGGGGCGACTGGACCTGAGGTGGTGGTTGTTGCTGCTGTGGCGTCGGGCTGGCGGACCTGAGGTCGAGGTACCACTCGCGCTGCTGCTCCTGCTGCTTGGGCGGCTCCGGCGTCGGGGGTGGGGCGAGCGGGAAGAGGAAGACCCTGAGCCTGGGCGTGGTGCCGCCGCGCGAGGACCCGTTGCCGCCAGATCCGGGCGGGGCGCGGAAGAGGTGGAGGCGGTCGTACTCGATGAGGAGGTGTTCGAGGTCCTCGTCGTTGGTGACGGAGACGAGCGCGTCGAGGTCCTCGCCGGGGAGCTGGTACTTGACGCAGAGGTCGGCGCGGTGCGTTCGGCGGCGAGGGCGGCGAGGCGCGCGGCGAAGTCGGGGAAGCGGAGCGGGCGCTCGATGGAGAGGATCTTGGTCTCGCCGTTGACGTAGGAGAGCTGGTTGTCGTGGGGCCTCGGCTGGATGCGGCCCCCGTAGCTGACCATCAGCCGCACCCTCGCCGGCGGCGGGGGCTGCGCCGCCACCGCCCCCGCGTCGGAGCGTTGGGGTTGTTGTCGTGGTTGGCGTCGTCGGTGGCGGCGGCGGAGAGCGGGGAGGAGTCGCCGGAGTCGGCCATGGCGGCGCGCGCGGGCGGGGGCTAGGGTTGGCGGTGGTTGGGTTGGGGGATGGGGGAGAATGGAGGCGTTCGATATAAGGTAGGCGCGGCGACTAATCTGCGATTAGCGAACTGTTAGCGGAGGCGATGTTGGGATTAGGGGTTGTATTGTGGAAACAAACGGCCGGGTTTGGAGGGACTCGTCGTGTTGACTGCGGAAATGGTGGTTTTGGCGGGCTGCGGCGGGAGATGCGTTGGCGACAGTTGGGATGCGCTCGCTGGCCGCGAATGCGTGTGCTGCTGCGGTGGGCCCAGGCTTGCCGCTTTTGCGCTGCTTTACGGTTTCTACGTTTCTTTTCTCTATCATCTTTTTCCCTCCACCGGTTTGGAACTGGAAGCGCTGGGTTCACCCGGAGGGATGCGCGGTGTCTTCGTCAGGGTCTGAGAAGGTTTTTCTTGCTCCAGGGGATGAAGCTCAATGATATATTCCAGCCGTATCAAAATGTAAAATGTTTTAAATGTTTTAGTTTTTTGGTACACATGTATCTAAACTTTTTTTGTGTGTAAGGTTCACACGAATCTTGCATTTAAACATGTCTAGATACATCTGGACTAAAAAAGTCTAAAAAATCTTACATTTTGATACGGAGGGGGTATTTGTGAGGTGGGAATGCCCGACTCTACATGTATCCCGTCATTTTATCCAAATTCAGTTTTTTCTGAATCTTTGCGGAACAATCTGTTCGCCAGCCCCATAAAATCATTAAACCTGGAAGCGCCGCTCGAGCTCTCCTCATTTCTTCATCGCCACGTCGGTCGATGCTTCCTTCCAAATGTGTCCGGCCTACATTTGCCAATTGGGCATCTTTCTTCAAGGATGAACTCAATGGTGTGGATTGTGTTGCTATCCCGCCGCACGAGATGGTAAATAGAGATTGAATGGTGCATTTGAGACCGCTTAGGGCGGCTATGGCAAAGTTGACTTACAATCACCATTGATCCGACTCTATGGGGCTTTTACTCATGAAATACTCATGGAGCGTACTACATACGTTGGGAAATTGGATAGATGTGTCGATTCACGGTCCACCATATCTTACCGCTTTTCTCCGATATTATGTTCTCCTCCTTGTGTTTTTGCCATATTTTCCTTCAGATACTTAGAAATGCTTGGTCCACCAAGAGGTGTGGGGTCTCAACTAAGGTTGCGATGGTTTTATTCTTGATTTTGGAATGGGAAAGTACATTGTTTCATATGTCCACGTCGTCTCTCCTCGGTGATTTGGTAAACAACGTTTGATGCACATACATAGATCGATGTTTTGACTTAACCGACCTTTTTATAGTTTCACTTGTCGTGCTATTATGTCGCGTAGAGAGGAGATACGATTTGAGTCTAGTAACTGACACTATGAAGGTTGTGATCGGAACATCATTGTACTTCCGCCTAACATGAAAAGTCACCTTCCTAGCTGTGTTTATTTCTTTCATAGTCAAACTTTCACCCGTGTTTTGGTCGATGGCTCTCCGAACAGGGTACATGCCTCGAGGGAAGTCACGAAGAACTAGTGCCACATTGTTTCAGCACGTACCATACCGTGCGGATCGAATGATGACGTGAGCATGGAGAAAGGGTGATGCGTCGTAACACATATGAATATTGCACAGTTGATTCTTACAAGGGAGCGCTAAGCATTTGTCTCAAAATATAGGAGATGGTTATATGGAAAAACATAGTCTATATGTGCGTGAAACGTTAGAAATGACAATGTGGTGGATTAAAATCCATGGCCATCATGCAACCATCGGCATCGAGTAAAAGTCATGCTGACAGTCACCTACAAGCAAGGAAGTCCATCATAATTCATGCATTTTCTTTTCTTCTTAGCATCCCAAGTCTTCTTGGTCGGGCAATTCTTCCTTTTTCATACAGATCAGCACGCCATGACATGTTAATTACATTTTTTTTTCATCTACTTCGTTTCAGGAAAAAAACCTATAAAAAATAGATAAGCTGGCCTATTATAAAATTGTTGTAGTACCAGTTTAGGTGGAGTCTTCCGGTGGTGGTGTTCAACGCCGTGGACGTAGCGATTTACTCCAGAGAAGAGATGGGTTGAGCTGGTTGCGTTCGCCGGTGCCGTGGTGGCTGTTTGTCCTTTTGCGGAGCTGCCTTGCACGGTGCGATGGTGACAACTGTACCGTGCGACTCGGAGGGTAACGATGGCACCAAAGCCAAATTCACACCAACGAACTCGCGCCAAGCTCCGTTTTGGCCATGCCCGTTCCGTTCCTCGCCGCAGCGTGTACCCCTGACCTCGATCGCTGCCTAGCTAGCTGCACACAGCTGGCATCGTGATCATGGCGAGTTTGGATGCATGGTGCGTTTCCGTGGGCGGGGCACCCACTCGCACGGGCACGCGAATGCAGGGCGTACGTACGCATGTACGTGGTGGGCGCCTCGCACTACTCTCTACTTTGACGGAACCCTCCACCAGAGCCAGCCGGTGAGTCGCCGCGGTAGAAATGTGCCACCGCGCCGTGCCCACGACGACCTGGACCTGGACCACGCCGTCGCGCATGGACACCACAGCACAGGGAGGAGTTAATTCGGCCAGCCAACGTGTTAGGCGATCCAGTCCAGGCGCACTGGAGATACATACGGTCGTTTCTTTCTCCTGGTCAAGATCTGGTGGTGATCGTGCAGTGCAGGCGCTGGCGCCCACCTGTTTGCTTCTTTGTCCTGGCCCCCTGAGCCCGGCTCAGTCGGATCTTTGTTACCCACGACCATTTCCCGTGACCCAGCCCGTCTGGCTGCGTCGTCGGCGACAGAATTCACCGCCTGCCGCTTCCACCACTCATGTACGCACAGATCTGAGGCACTGCTGTGCTGCATGCGGCCAAACCAGCCGTCAAACGTGAGACCACCAAAGGCGCCCATGGGTTACCACATTGCCATTCACTCACTGGCCCCGTCATTACTTAATGGACGTGGCTCCCTCCCAGAAGAAAAAGTTAAACAGGAATCGTAACTACGCTACGGCGCACTCCACTGACAAGTGGGTCCCGTCAGAAATAATGCAACCCCCAAAGTAGAGTACGGGCCCACGGTTATGTACCTAATACTATACGTAGTAGTACATGGGTTTGTTGCGAATCGCCGCCGGATAATGCTAGCCCAACTTTTTTTTTTTTTGCGATAGGCATGCTAACAAACTTAACTGATCGCCTATTACTACATGCTAAAGCATATCGAGAGTTGATTTGTTGGTTTCTTCTGTGATGTCCAAACCATGCGTGATGTTGCATCTCTATACTGGAGTAGACCTTGAATTAACCATGTCATATATTCGGGCTCAACTAAGTTTAAGACGCACGCCCCGTCCCTCGCGTCGCTCGCTCCGAGCGACTCGGGGGAACCCTACCTCTCCAGACCCACTCCGGCGGGCCACATGGATTCGACGTCGACACATCATGCTCCTCGTATCGTATCCCCCCATGATATCTTAGGTTTTTCGAGAGAAAAACACCAATCTATCGGTGGCGCCTGGTATTTCAGCAGTTGGCCGTGAAACCTAGAAACCGTGATAGAGATGGGAGATGTAGATGGAAGCAACCAGCTACAATGAGCCGCAGCTACTGAACAAACCAACAGTCCTTCTCCATGACTTTTTCTAGAGATCTACAAGCAACACCTCATGCACGTCGGTGTACACCGTCGTGCCCGTCAGGGTCTGTCGTCCTCGCGCGCTCACGTCGTCTCCAAATTAATCACTGCAACCAATCAAAACCAAACATCTCCTTTCCCACCAGTCGCTCTCGCGGCCTAGATCCACTGAGATTTCTCTAAGATTAGGACTAAGAAAACAATTAGTGGTACAGTTTAAACAACTCGATCGAGCTTCCTTCATTCCACATGCGTGCAAGGACTAGCCACATGGGGGGGTACGTACTGGGTAGTCAAGCTCACTGAACTGGCCACGCAGCCAGGCTGAAGAATCCAATACCACTGGATTACTCTTAATCCGATCGACTCCGTGAAGAAAATACTAGTAGTATTTAGCTAGTAACCCGATCTTGGTAGCTAGCTATAAGCTATCTTCGTTAGATCTGGTGGGCTTCAGACTGCATTACCGTACCAGACTTCTGAAGTAATCAATTATAATAGTCCCTTGCATTTATCACTTATTTTTGGACGGAGCGAGTACATAAAATCGTGTCAGAAAGAACTCCTCCTCTTGTACAGTTGGCATTGCAGTTTAGAGGATGGCTGTTGCCACGAAGGCATGGGAGGAAGCTGTATGGATGGAAGGGCAGCACAATCCAGATTTCTTGGCTACTTGCCGGTGCTTGCTTGCCAGGCAGGAGTGTATTTTCGGCGGTAGCAGCAATGTACTTTTCGTTTATTTCAGTTTTTTGTCATATGGTTTGTTATAGGCAGGGGCGTACCCACGTACAAGCAAGGGTGTGCACAGCAGCACAGGACACCCCCTCCAAATCAATTTCTTTGGTACATTTCATGTATTTCTAGCTTGTGACACCCCTAAATCAAGATGAAAAATATGAGTGACTTATACTAGGACACCGGGTCATTTTCTCTCTAGGTCCGCCCTGGTTATAGGTTGGTGTAGTGGCTGTCGCAAGCCATACGGTTCTGGATGTTTTTTATTTTCTCTGTCATTATTTTTGGAGGTTTAGCCTACGACGATTAGTCATTGCTCCTATGTTGCGGATAACTAGGCATTATATCTATCATTGACTTCTAACATACATTGACTTCTGAATTGACTCTGCATTACAGCCCTATAACTTCACTTACCCATGCTTGTTCTCGCTGTGATCAATCAAAGATGTATGGAACACTTGCTTACCCTCTGAACTTTATTTTCCACGCCCATTTAAAAATACATAAAGCATGGAAATATTGGCGGGTAAGCATAAAGGCCACATACAAACACATACATTGATTATTCACATCATTTTGACAATGTGAAAACAACGATCCAGCTTGCAAATTAAAAATATTCTATATGTCCTTTGTTGTGATAATCTGTAGCCATAATGTAATTGCTGGTGTATCACCTATAATTCCTTTTGTGCTCATTACGAATTATATTTTATCAGCCCATTCCACTCCTGTTCTTTTTTTTTTCAAACCTCGGCAATGCCTTTGATTGATAAAGTCGAAAAGAGTCGGACAGTTTATGAGGGAAACCGGCCGAAAACCGTACAACACAACACACCACACCGGCCCCAAGGCCACGCTCCAAAAAACTAGTCGACGCCTATGTCGCCCTAGCAAACCATAGACGACACAAACACGGCGGAGGCAACCTCAACGCAAGCCAAAACCCGAAGCCGCCGCTCCGACATCCACACCGGCCCCTAGGCCACGCCCCAAAAACGAGTCGACCACCATGTCGCCCTAGTGACCATAACCGACACCAAACATGGCGGAGACGATCTCAACGCAAGACGAAATCCGGAGCCGCCGCTCCGACATCCACACCGGTCCGATTGCCGCGCACC
The DNA here is from genome assembly GCA_947311845.1 of Poa pratensis. Taxonomy (NCBI): domain Eukaryota; kingdom Viridiplantae; phylum Streptophyta; class Magnoliopsida; order Poales; family Poaceae; genus Poa; species Poa pratensis. The sequence continues at coordinate 5,748,397 of CAMZMU010000126.1, forward strand.
CCCTAGCCAAAGACGAAGCTCGCCGCCGCCAACCATCATCTGAATCCACTGGTCCCCCTGGCCGGTGGAACATCCAAGGCGAGGCCCCAAGAGGCAAGCGACGTAGGAGCGCCGCCCTCGCCCGATCCCGCGTGGGATCTGGGGTTTCCCCCGGAGAACCCGGCGTGGAGAAGTAACAGAACCACCTCGACGACGCCTTCAAGAAGGACACGTCACCCGAGGACGTCGCCGTCGTCGGCCCTGGCCGACAGGCACGGCAGGGCTTTCGCCCGGCGATGTGTCGCAGACCCCACAATCCGCCATCGAGGACCGGCCAGTCCACCATCCCCGCATGCCGCAGCCACCGTGGAACCTCACACCACGACGGCGCCGCGCCGACCAAGCCCGGGGCCGCCGCCCTGGCATCCTCTCGTCCGGCTGAATCGCAGCCGGAGATGCAGCACGGCCACCTCTTGCCGGCTACACGCGCCGGAACTGGCCGCACCGATGCCACTGTATCGCCCCAGGGCCGCCGCCCTGGCATCCTCGCGCGTCGAGCACCACACCTCGGCGGCGCCGCCCGCCCTAGCACCGCAGTGACCGGATCCGGAGGGGATTCGGTCGCCACGGGCCCTTCGACGTCATCTGCCAACGCCGCCGGCCGGAGGCCGGCCACCACAGGTCCACGCCGCCCCAGCGGCGGAGCAAGGGCCACCACCGTCGACATCCGGGGCTTCCACCCCGGCGTCCATGCGCCGACGAGCCGGTTGACGACGTCCCAGCCGCGTCAACCTTCCGCTGGCACGAGCGCAAGAGAGCACACCCCGCCGCCAAATGTGTGGCAGCGGGGAGGCCGCCACCGCCGCGGTGCGAAGGCCGTCGGCGGCAGCGGCGGGGAGAGGCGCGGAGGGGTGAGCCCGCCGGCGGCGCGAGGTGGCGCCCCCCGGTGTCGCCTGGGTGCGACACGGGGGGAGGTGGGCGGCGGCGGGGGGGCCTGGCGGCGGTGGCGACGGCGCGGAGGCGAAACCCTAGGCTGGGGAGTCGCGGGAGCTCCTTAATAAAAAGATCTGACCATTGAATAGGGTAGAGTTATTCCACTCCCGTTCTCACGGAGTCACGGTTCTATCCCACAAAGGTTGAAGCAACCCTATACCTATTTAAGTTTTTTTTTTGCACATTTCTATAAATGGAAGTATCCCATGTGAAATATAATTGGTTCCATATACCGAAAAGGTGTTTCCTTACACTATACCACTCATAAACATGTTGCTCTCTAGGCAACGGCATGTCAAAGATGGAAAAGTTGAGTTAAAGGAATTATTTTTAATACGATAAATATTGGAAATTTTTTTAAGATGGATATTAATGAAAACATAAATAAGAGGATTTTAAAAATATCAAATACTAAAAAGTGGTTTATGCATGCTCTGCTAAGTGCACCCACTAAGATTCAAATCCATGGTTACATGACAACACCTGACTCCGACATGACAAGACATGACACGACATAATGAACTAAGACAAGCCGGACCCTTGCAATGAAGTATACTGACCAAAACATATAAGAGACGAATAGATAAGTAATCAAGGAGACCCACATAACTGGGTATGCATGTGATGCACCTAGCCTCTTCGTCCTTATTACATAGGGGGGAATGCACTCGAAGAAGGGTGTGGATCGGCGCCGCCCCATGGAAAACCAAACCATGCACTCATATCGAAGGGATGCATCATCTGATTGGCGTTGAGTCCAGTGGTGGAGCTCATAGTTGCACCACATTGAAGCCACTGCAAACAAGCGTGCCAAGGTCCCCTCCTCCAGACCTCATCACTTTGAGCCATTCATCATGTTGTTGCGACGACTCTTGAGCTTGATACAACATCGGACCCCAATGGTCTCCATGCCACCTGTGACGTAGGAATATGGTGCCCGAGATTGATACACCGGCGGATCTCCAACGATGTTCATGCCACCGGTGACATAGGGAGTCAGCGCCCGAGCCTGATACATCGTGGGAGCTCCAATGGCGTCCATGTCGCTGGTGACGTAGGGAGTTGGAGCCTGATCCGGAGACATCATGGGAGCTCCAATGGTCTCCATTCGGCCAGTGAAGTTGGGTGTCGGTGCATGTACAAGAGAAGGCATGTACACTGGTGGCTGCCCGAGAATCTCCGTGATTCGTTCGCGGATGCATTTTGGAGCAAGTCCGCATTGCATCCGACATGGGTAATCTCCTCCATGGAAAGCCCCACGTGGCCCACCCGCCTAGCCTTGTGTAAGAGTACCATGATCTCATGTCCTCGGAGTCGCGCTTGGACTTGAGCGCCTCCTCTCGGATCTTGCCCATGCGCCTCACAAGGAGACACTCCTGGTCCGTCTTCTTATTGAATGAATCATCATCCTCCATGCTCCTGAATCGGTTCAAGATGGCCACCGCCTCGTCATGGGACGGGAACACTAGCGGATCCGACTCGCCTCGGGGTAGACGATGACACATGCCTTGGCCTTGCACATGATGGCCACGTCACCTGCCTTCTTCATCAAGCCCTGGTGCGCGTCTTGAAGGTGGCACGCCGGGTTTTGTCGTTGGGAATGTACTCGAGGATCACCTTCTTGCGAGCCATGGCTGGTCTCGGGCAAAGGAAAATTGATGGTTCTGATGAGTTGAAATCTAAAGGAAGAGGGGTGGATTTATAGTGAAGGATTGGCTATGGTCAACGGTTACCGTTATGGATATGGACGGGTCTTTAATGGTGCACATCTGATTTTTATTGTCCATTTTATAACTTTAATATTTGCCTCTATAAGATAAGGAGGTGATTAATAGCATGATAAATGCATATTCACACAACAAATTTCCTTAAATAATATACAAATTAAAGAAATTAATGTTGAACATCTATACAGATCGAGGACACCATTGCTTTATGGACCCCAGTGAAGTGATATTAATATATTTAGTAACACATATTCAAATGTTAAGAAATGTTCAGTCTTACTATAAACTCCAAGATTATAATTGCTTTCCATCCAAAGAGATCAACCGAACTTTTTCCATTCCGTGTATTACATGGGCTATGGCTTAGCTCACCTAGCTAGCGTGTAATTAGGCTACATGATTGTTGTATTTTTTGGGAATAAGTGAAAAGGAAGGACACTATTCTCGGCACGCCAAGATCTATCAATTACTTTGATTTATCACACATATATGACTAGTGATTGAAAGTATATGGGGTTGGCGTTGTGTTTTATAAGCCTCTCAAGTTGATTTTTTAACAGACCCTCAAGTTAAGTACAAAGGTGGCAAGATAAATACAAAATAGTGGAAATAAATGGCCGTCTTATTTGCCACTTTCTTTTTTATTATTGTTTTACATATGAAAGGGGTGGTATGTGGTACATTAAGGGCCACCTAAACATGACACCTTGTTTAGCCACGTCATTCTGACTTGTGAAAGCACCATACATGTTGCGAAACTGACCATGTCTACTTTTCCCCTTATCATCGCCCCACAATTGTATTGCTGATGCTAATTTGGTAAGTTTATTCAACTTCCTTTAACAATTAATCTACATCTAACGGTTATCCCCGTAAAGCTCTTTTCAATCATAGTTCTAGTCAGACAAGTGTCGTAAAACCAAATGTATTCACCTTACCAGCAATAAGTACTTAGCATTGATTTACCAGTAAACTTGACTTTCGTAGTTATTGAGAACTATAGTCCCTAACCTCATCCACCAAATTTTGACATTTCCACGCTATCCTCGAAAAAACGTGTCAAACATGGCCTCGGTCCCCTCACTACATTCTTTTGTGCGCCATTTCGACAATTTAGTATAGGAGGCAAAAGGGTCGCATGTTATACATGCATCCTTACCTTGTTTATGAGACATCTTTTTTTCGATGTATCAACCAAAAGAAAGCATACTTTCTTATGTTGGATTTGACTCTTCCTAGGCCTCCAATGCTCAACATTTATCAAGCACTCTCATTGAACACTTTAAATTCATTAATCATTCTAGCATAACAACAAGAATGAACCACCATCAAACCAATTGTATTCACCTTATACCCTTATAACTAACAACTGTCCATGCTCCATTTTTTCTGGTTACATTGACTTTACTAGTTTGCATTATACGAACTCAATTTATGAAATCTCTAATTGTCAAGTCCTCGACAAACGTGTGAAACATGACACACCATGTTCCTGCGAGCACATGTTGTTTCACCCATTTCAATATTCATACACGCAGGTGTATAAATGTTAACATTAACTGAAGGCCAGATGAAAAGAACACAAAGCACAATTCCGACGTGGCATTTTGTCCTATCACGACACATAGATAGTTGGTTTACCACTTGTATTTACATTATCCTCTTATCACCAACATAGATATATTTAATGTTCTAACCTACCTTTTCCCCTTGACTAGCATAATTACATTTTCCAAAAATCATCGGGCTAGTTGACACTTCCGTTCTCATCATGCTCCTCCAAAAATGTGTGAAACACCTCACATACCTTTTGCATGTTCCTTTTGCATGAAAATTAAAATCTGTGAAACATGAATGAATTGCATTCTTTGTATTAATGCCCAACTAAAAACGCTTACTAGACAACATAAGAGCAGCTGGAAATACAAAAGTGTTCACCGTGCCCCCTTGATGCCAACAACACTAGTTATAATTTCAGCACCGTTACTTATCACTTATATTTCCTTCTGCACTCATTTTGAAAGTATATCATCTCACCCAGCTGTCCCCATCTCATTACCAACTTGCTCTGTCATGAACATTGAAGTAATCATCCTTACAATTTCTTCTGCATGTTCATATACTTATATTCCATAATAACAGAAAGTGTCACATGTGATATCAGTGGTCGACTAGAAAAGTTAATGTGTGTGATATAATAGAAAAATTCTCCTTATACTTGTGATAAATATAAATTTGCACATCCGATGTGGGAATCGCCTGCGGACTTATCTCAACCACCATCGTCCTTTTTTGATTCCATGATGAATAGGGAGTAACACAAACCCGAACCATGTGTTTGTAGTAGTAGCATGATGGAATCACTCAATGTGTTTAATTATCTATTATGAGCTGCTCTACATGATTATGGCCACATTTGTGTATCATTGATGGTGGATCCATGTTTATGTGATTATTTATTGTAGTGAAATACCTTATGATTTTCTTTTATCCTTTTTGTAGATGCATATTGTTTCTTTGTTAACTCCGCCTATATCTTCTAGGAATTGCCGGTCCCAAGCCCGGTAAAAAGGAGGTTGTGGTAGGCTTGGCGAGCCAACTTTAAAAAAGTCAGTTTCATGGGTATGAAACCCATTTGGGCGAGAGTAGTATTAGGATAGGTTACCTCCTGGGAAGTCCTCATGAAAGAGTATCATATCTAAGGGTTGTGATAGGCTTGTCGATCTAACGTAAAAACTACCCAATCCTATGAGTAAGAAACCCATTTGGTCGAGAATAGTACCAGGATCGGTGACCTCCTAGGAAGTCCTCGTGAAAGGGTTTCATATCTACATACTCCAACTTGTTTGGGACAAAAGTCTAAGAAGAAAAAGCTATTGTTTCTTTGTTCTAGATGCTAGACTTGATCACTCTAGATGATAGGACATTAGTGGGGTTGGTGTGCATAGATGAAATGAATTTTAGGGTGTGATTACAGAAAGAGAAAAACACTATTCTTGTTGGTAAAAGGGTTATGTGTATCGACGATTTGAAGAAGAAAAAACACACACCTTTGTCCGTCCCGTGTGTGACGGTTGGTGTCCTCTGGCGATCTGGAGGCAATTTTCTTGGTGATCGTTGTGTAGGTCATCCGCCGCCGGTGTTTCGATTGTGCTTTTGGCTGCCGCTGTTTCCCACTGTCCCCAGCGTTGTGCTCCTCACGATCTCCTTCCATCCCTCGCTCCCACCACCAAAGCCTTGTGTGCTTGTCTAGGGCATGCTCGTAACACACCTGTAGACTAGACCTAGTCAGCGGTAGAAAGAAGAGGATTGCGCTTTGGGGATCTAAAGGAGGGAAGGAGGAGGTGAAGATCTGCAGGTTCTTGGTAAGCTGCTGTCTGATAAACCATAATTCTTGGAGGGGTTGGAGAAGGCGTTGGAGAGGATCTCAGGAGCCGGGGAGGTTCAGGGCGTCTTTTAACTGAAGGTTAGGATGCCGGAGCAATCCTGCGAGAAGCAATGAAGATCGTGTCCGAGAATTGCCGGGGGCTTGGGAACCAGCCGGCGATTGATGGCCTTTTGGACTTAAAAAGGCTGAATATCCTGACATCCTCTTCTTGTTAGAGACTAAATTGGACGAGAAGGGATGGAAAGCTTTCGGTGGAGGTTGGGGCTGCCGAAGATGATTGTGGTGGACTGTAAGGGACGACGTGGTGGTCTAGCTTTGTTCTGGCGGCGTGGTGTGAACGTGCAGCTGAGGTGGAAGGGGAGATATCACATCGACGTGGATGTGATACAGAGAATGGGAGTAAGTGGAGACTCACCGGCATCTATGGTGAGTCCAAAATTGGGGAGAAGGAGAATACATGGAGGCTTTTGCGTACCCTGGGAGCTCAAGAAAATCTTCCGTGGATGTGCATAGGAGATTTCAACGAGGTCTTATTCGCTCATGAGAAGGAGGGCGGGCAGCCTCGTGCCCAGTCCTGTATGGAGGCATTCAGAAGGGCGTTGGAGGATACCCATTTGAGTGATTTAGGGTTCGTGGGAGATGCTTTCACCTGGAGAATAATTGGCATATGGCAACGGGATACGTGCGAGAAAGGCTTGATCGAGCAGTGGCCAATGTGGAGTGGCGGTGTATGTTCCCACTGTATAACATTATTAATGCAGATCACCGTCATTCCGATCATAGACCGGTGGTAGCAGTCCTAAACGAGCAAGCAACTCAACCAAAGGAGGCACGAGGAGGAAAAATATTTTGTTTTGAGGCTGCTTGGTTGGAAGAAGAAGATTGTGGGAGGTTGGTCGAGGAGGCGTGGAATTCGGCGTTCGAAGAGGATGGTGGTTTGGTGAGCGAAGGAGTAAAGGAGGTCGGAAGAAAGTTGTGGGTGTGGGATAAGGAGGTTTTGGGCGAGATAAAAAATAGAATTAAAAAGGCGAGGAAGGATCTTGAGAGGTGTCGGAGAGGGGAGATTAGCCAAGTTAATGTGAATCGAGAACATTTGTTAAAATATAAGCTCGGAAGGCTGGAGGAGCAGCATAGTATTTATTGGCAGCAACGAGCACATGCTAATTGGCTCAAATATGGTGATAGAAATTCGAAATTCTTTCATGCCTTTGCTTCAGAGAGAAGGAGAATTAATAATATCAAGAAGCTAAATCGGAGGGTGGAGGAGTAGTGGAGGGAGAGAAGGAGTTAGGACTTTTTATATCTAACAACTACAAAAGTTTGTTCATGTCATCTGCAGGTGTTGTAAATGATGATCTCCTTAAACATGTACCCAGATCGGTTACAGACGACATGAACAAATCACTAGGGAGATGTTTCACGGCATTAGAGGTTAAAGATGGCCTAGACACCATTGGGGACCTAAAAGCCCCTGGCTCAGATGGTATGCCAGCTATCTTTTACAAAAAATTCTGGAATGTGGTGGGTCCAAAGGTCCAACAGGAGGTTTTGGAGGTGTTGAATGGTGGTACTATGCCTAGTGGCTGGAATGAAACTATGATTGTCCTAATCCCTAAAGTGAAGAATCCAGAGAAATTGGCAGATTTTCGTCCGATCAGACTTTGTAACGTTCTCTATAAGCTGATTGCTAAGGTCTTGGCGAATAGGCTTAAAGTTGTCTTGCTGCATATCATCTCGCCAACCCAATCAGCTTTTGTCCCGGGACGCATGATAACAGATAATGTGCTTCTAGCATATGAGATTACACATGCTATGCATCGGAAGAAAGGAGGCCGAGATGGATTGGTGGCAGTCAAGCTAGATATGAGTAAAGCATATGATCGAGTTGAGTGGGTATTTCTAGAGAAAATGATGAGAGAATGGGTTTCGCAGCCACATGGATCAAGCTGATCATGAATTGTGTATCGTCAGTTTCCTACGGGTGAAAGTGAACATAAACCTGCAAGATGACTTTATTCCAAGAGAGGCATCCGACAGGGAGACCCCTTGTCTCCGTATCTCTTTATTTTGTGTGCTGAGGGACTGTCAGCTCTGTTGAAAAATGCAGAAGAGGAAGGTACTTTGGAGGGCATTCTACTATGCCAAGGGGATCCTAAAATCAACCATCTATTTTCGCTGATGACTCGCTTATTGTGATGAAGGCTAATGTAGCTAATGCGAGAAAATTGAAGGAGATCCTTGCTTTATATGAGAACCAGTCGGGTCAGATGATAAACAAGGAAAAATCAGGAGCTATGTTCAGCAAAGGAACGATAAGTGGCGCTAAACAAGCGGTGTTAGCTGAGCTTGGGATCCTGAGGGAGTGTAGGAACGAGCGTTACCTAGGTCTACCGGTCCATTTGGGAGCATCTAAACAAAAAGAGTTTGAATATTTGAAGGAGAGAATTTGGCAGAGAATTCAAGGGTGGAAGAAGAAATTCCTCTCTAAAGCGGGCAAGGAAATCTTGATCAAAGCCATAGCTCAGGCCATCCCCACATATGTGATGTCCTGCTTTGATCTTATGAAGGCTTTGTGTGAAGAGATTAGTAGGATGATCTGTAGGTATTGATGGCGTACACAGGAGGATAAAAATAACTGTCATTGGGTTAGCTGGGAGAAGATGTCTCGATCCAAGGAGGAAGGAGGTATGGGGTTCAAGGATCTGCATATCTTCAATATGGCAATGCTTGCGCGCCAAGGATGGCGGCTACTCCAAATCCCCGATTCCCTATGCTGCACAGTTTTAAAAGCTATGTACTATCCGGATTGTTCTATTTTAGATGCTGCCCCTAAGCCAGGAATCTCATACTCATGGAGAAGCATCCTTAGGGGTGTTGAACTGCTCAAGAATGGCGTCATTTGGCGTGTTGGTTCGGGAGAGGAGATCGATGTCTTCAATGATCCATGGATCCCGCGGGGTACGACCAGGCGGCCTTGTACACCAAAGCCAAACAACATCACGATGAAGGTCGCTGACCTGATTGATCAAGAATCAGCAACCTGGAATGCTGATCTAGTCCGAGCAATTTTCCATCCGGATTACGTGAAGGAAATTCTAGCTATTCCGCTCCGGTCGGATATGGAGGATTGGATTGCTTGGCACTTAGACACAGAAGGAATTTTCTCAGTCAAATCAGCCTACCGTCTGGGTATTAGCCTGAGGGAAGAAAAAAGCGTGTAGAGTCACCAGTTGCTCTGCAACACCGGCAAGAATTAACCCTATCTGGAAGAAAATTTGGAGTCTAAAGCTATGAAGCTACCAGGGAAGGTAAAGGTGTTCGTGTGGCGTTTGTGTCTGAACACCTTACCCACCCAATGAATATCAAAAGGAAGCGTATTGAGTTGGATACCAGATGTCCGATGTGTGTAATCGGGCTGACAAAGATGGCGGCCACCTGTTTTTGAAGTGCAAACAGGTTAAACCTGTGTGGCGCAATCTGTTGGTCGAGGATATCCGACTGTCGCTTCTTACTGCTCAGAATGCGACGGCTATGTTTGAGCTCATCATGGGACTCAAAGCTGAAAAGCGAGATGTGGTGTTGATCTTGTTGTGGGATTGGTGGACAACACGTAACAAGAAAAATGCCGAGGAGAAAGTAATTAGCTCTGATGTGGTGTGCCACAGAATCCATCGACACGTTCTTGGGCCGGTATGGTGAGTGTGACTTCTTGTAGCTGGACAAGGCAGCCAAGAGACAAAGTGCAGGTCAATTTTGACGCTGCTTACCACCAGAGTACAGGAGTAGGTGCTTGGGGTTTTGTAGGGCGCTCTGATACTGGCCATTTTATTGCTGCGGCAGCAGGGAAGCTTAACAATGTCAGGGATGCGTTCTCTGCTGAAATAGAAGCGTGCGTGGCAGCGGCAGAAGGAGCAGCTGCGATCGGACTACACAGAGTGATCTTCGAGTCTGATTGCAAGACACTGGTTTCTGTTATCCAGTCCAAGAGCCACGATCTGGCGCTAATCGGCGTCTTACTGAAAGAAGTACGGAGTATATGTATTAGCTCGTTTGAAACTTCTTCTTTCCAGTTTGCTCCTAGGAGCTGTAATGAAGTGGCACATCAACTAGCCCAACATGGCCTGCGCGCCGATACTGCTTGTGTGGGCTGGGAAGATGTTGCTCCTGACTTCATTGTTGATTTGGTGGCCAGCGAATCAGCTGTGCACCCTAGGTAATGTAATTTTCATTTCCGATATTAAAAAAAAGGGTTATGTGTATCGCTCTGATGCAAAGTCCAGGGCTTCGCTCCCCAATTAAAAAAAACTAAGGGTAAAAAGAGATATGTACTGACTGCGGCCAAGGACCGCTGCCCAACTTCATGTCATAACTCTTAAGCCATCTCTTTAGTTTTGCACCGTGGCAAGGATGTGAGAGTGATTGGCGAATTACAACATATGCTTGCATGGATCCGGAGTTGGAGGAAATTAGTACATGATGCTAACATAGATGTTCGTTCAAAGTTAACAACCATAGCGATTGCATGTTTTCATTCATAATTTTTCTCGTACTCCCTCCGATCCATATTAATGGACTCAACATTGTCTAGATACGGATGCATCTAGTCTAAACACTTAACTAGATACATCCGTATCTAGATAAAGTTGAGCCCATTAATATGGATCGGAGGTTGTATGTTTTTTTTGTTTTTTTGTGAGACCATGTGTCCAATAGATATGAAATGAACACATGAACCTCAGTGTATTTTCCCTCATAAGAAAGATCGTTCACTACAGTTTGTTAGTAGTTCTATTTGCTGAATTAATTATTCAGAAAACACAAAATATTTTCCTGTTGTCACCCAGTTATGTTGCTACCTTTCGTTACCGTTATAATGGACAAATGCTTCGATACCGTTGGGACAACAAGATACATTTTAGATTTATTTACATGTTGCTTGATGGAGTAGATATTTACTACCTTCAGACAGTGTTCCATATAAATCACGAGTGACCACTTTTACTGCTATAGCACTCCACACTAGGAGTCACAACACATCACAATGGCACGAATAACAAAGAAAACACGAGACATACCATGAACACACGTAACAAAAAAAAAGTACCTAAACCCATCATATGTTCCCTAAAGTAGGAAGTAACAAGAAGTAGGATAAGAAGTCAAAAAAAATATACCATAGACAATAATCTATTGACAGCTCCCAAGACATATACGAATTAAAGACAGTCAAATCGGAAACAGCTCTTGTAAACCAAGCGGGAAGGTCGCATCCCTCGCCACGACCTACTCACGTCGTAGAGGAGCATGATGCCTTCTCGGAACCTGCTTTCAAAAATATACCGGGAAGACCTGACCCCCCCTGCTCCGACCTACTTACGTCATGTTTCAAAATATTACTAAAATCCCTTTTCAGGTTACCTGGCCCTAAACTATTACTTCCGCTACTCCATCGTCACGGAGTCGAGTCATCATTGAGATCGCCTCCAACAAGAAAGTCTTCTCAGGCACAAAGGTAAATATGCTGCAAGAAAGATATATTCTTGCATTGCTACTAAGATGTTTTTTGGGGACGTAGGGAGTCGGAGCCTGAGCCGGAGACATCATGGGAGCTCCAATGGTGTCCATTCCGTGGCGTTGGGTGTCGGTGTTTGTGCGAGGGAAGGCGGGTACAGTGGTGGAACGTAGAGCACAAGAGGCTGTCATGGTGGAACGTTACGAATATAAGATTTTAACAAGTGTTTTGTCCTCGACAAATTACGGAAACCCTTGTTTATCGTGCTTGTTTCTTGGTTCTTTCTCTGTCAACACTTGTCTTGCCTCTTTTGGGGCTTTTTACTAGTATAAAATTATCGTGTTCTACCTTGCTTGGCACTGCTAAATAATGTCGAAATGATTGATATCTTAAGCAAGCAGATCACGATAAAAAAGGGTAAATATTTGTTAGTGCGCATGGGTTAGCTAGACCTTTTTTAAGAGTAGGCACCACACTTAACAATAACATAGGTGGAGCTGCAACATGCTTAGAAGCTACCGGATCACATCGGATAGAATCACATCTGCCCCATTCTGCACTTGATATGCGTTTCATCCGTCAGAAAAATCCCGTGTACGTACAGCTAGCGGTTGTCGCTGTGTTCAGAAGCGCTGTAGATGTCGCCGTCGACACGTCACGTTCCTCGTATCGTATATCTGAAGTGTTTCCAGCGTAAAAACGGAACTCGGTCTGGAATCTGACGGATAAAAACATCGGTAGCGCGTCTGGTATTTCAGCAGTTAGCCGGGGAACCCAGAAACCCATGACAGAGATGGGAGATGCAGATGCAAGCAGCCAGCTCCAACAAGCCACGGCTAGTGAACAAACCGAGAGTCCTTTTCCCGGAGATGTACTCGTCATGGACGTCGGTGTACGTAGCGCCAAGTCCGGCCATCGCACTCCTCCTCCCGGTGACACCGTCGTGCCCGTCAGCGTCGCTCACCTATCTCAGCAGCTGCACTGAGCACGTCGTCTCAAAATTACTCACTGAACCAATTAAAACCAAACATCTCCTTTCCCCATCAGTCGTAATCACGGCCAAGATCCACTAAGATATCTATAAGAAGGCGAAAGACTAGGATTAAGAAAACAACTACTGGTATTGTACTGTCGTTTAAACAACTCGGCCAGCTTGTTCTTTTGGTTGTTTAGGGTGCGAGTACGCGCCTTGAGCCCCGGACCCGGCACGCAACAAGGGTTTTGCTTAGCAGACACATGGCCAATTGGGTGGTACGTACTGGATAGTCATTAGTCAAGCTCACTGAACTGGTCAGGGAGCCAGGCATAAGAAATACTAGTACCACTAGATTACTCCTAATCCGATTGACCCCGTGAAGAAAATACTACTAGCAGTCAGACGATCTTGGAAGCTAGCTATCCTCATTAGATCTGGAGAAACTTCAAACTGCATTAACAAAACTTTCACCTAATCAATTATAGTAGTGCATGGCATCAATCCATGAAGTATATGAACTGAGTGTAGTGTATTTGCCAGGAGAACTCTCTGCCTGTCTGCATCGATGGAACTGGAACTGTATAGTTGGCATTGCAGTTTTGAGGATGGCTGCTGGCCCGTTGGCATGAAGGCATGGAAGGAAGCTGTATGGATGGAAGGGCAACACGATCCAGTTCTCCTGGCGGTGCTTGCTTGCTTGCCTGGCAGGAGCCTATTTTGGGCGGTAGCACTAGCAGGCCAGCAATGGTGCTTGCTTCTCCAGGTAGATCGCTTGTCCAGTGATAACTAAGAAGAGAACCAACCATTTTTGTTCAGAGAAGAAACAAAGAAGGTTCAGTTGGACACTAGAAACTTAAGGCCAGAGCTAACCAAACCATACGAATTCGGATAACCACAAGAGGCACTTCATCACTCGGCACTTCCATGTTACTACGTATTTTCTGTAGTTCGGATGAGCTTTTGCATCACTGGCAGCCTTAATTGTGTATGACACAGTTTTTTTTGTGTGCTGAGAATAGTGTGCGAGACAAGTTGGGGACTATTTCTTCCCACTGATTGCTTTCGAGCCCACACAATTATAGGCCCAGTACTACAGCCGCACCCTGTCCTCCCGTTTCTCACAGGTCCATTTATCCATCTTGAACGAGGGTCCAGTATGCCGTAGCAGTTGGATGGCCCAAGTTTGTCTAGAAAAAAGTTAGCCCAAATGGGGCCTTGTAGGAAATAGTTTGGCATGTCGTGCCCGTCAGCGTCGCTCACCTATCTCAGCAGCTGCACTGAGCACGTCGTCTCAAAATTACTCACTGAACCAATTAAAACCAAACATCTCCTTTCCCCATCAGTCGTAATCACGGCCAAGATCCACTAAGATATCTATAAGAAGGCGAAAGACTAGGATTAAGAAAACAACTACTGGTATTGTACTGTCGTTTAAACAACTCGGCCAGCTTGTTCTTTTGGTTGTTTTTAGATAAAAGGCACTTCCGGGTGCCCGACTTTATTAATAAGTATTAATGAAGCCATCCAGAAATAAAAAGAAAAAGAAAAAAAATACAAGCAACCCCTTGCTCAAGACCACTAAGTTGCCACCTGCCTACAGAATATGTCCCTACGCTCCCGCTGCAGGCGCCGCTGCGCTTCTTGCTCGACTCCCAGATCGCCCCTTCCTCTGCCGCAGGTCTTCGTTGCGCTGCCTGAAAACCAGCTGACGACCTTCATCATGGCGTCATTTGGGAGCGTCCCCACGCTCCCGCTGCGGCGCCGCTACACCCACCAGGCCAACCTCGCCACCACCTTCCTCAGCTCGCCCAGGCCCAACTCCAGCCAAGCGCCACACCACGGAACGGCCGCGACCCGCCCGGACCTCCCCAGGCCCAGATCGGGCCCGCCGCCCCCTGCAACTGTCGCCCCGGCAGCCGCCAGCCATGGCGCCCGACCACTCCACCCCGAAGCAGCAAGACAGCGGGACGACGACCTCTGGCCCGCCCAAAGGTCGACCGCCGGCGCGAGCACAACGGGGAGCCGCCCACAACGCCACCCGTGCCGACTCGCACGCCACCCTCGACGCCCGCAGAGGAGAGCCGCCCTTCACCCCGCCCCCGAGGGAAGGACCGGCCACGAGGAGCCCAACGCCGGCCGTCGGCCGGAGGCGGCCCCGCCGGGCGACCCCTGTCGCCTAAGCGGTCGCGAGAGCCCCAAGCGGACGCGAGAGCCCATCAGCCTCTAACTTGTTTCACGTGTACCGAACCGAGAACACCCCGACCCACCACATCATGGCCCACCACTTGGGTCCGAGCAATGGAAGGCCCAGATGGCCCGGCCTCCCCAGGCCCCAAGCCACCCGCCTGGCCCAACAACGCAGAAGGCCCAAGCGGAGCAAACCCTAGCCTTGCGTCTTCCTCCTGCGTGAAGGCCGCCGGCGGCGGCGGCGGCGCAGCAGCCCGCACCACCGGGAGCGGCACCACCACCGCGCCCACCAACAAACGCCCACCACCAGGGCCCCAAGCACCCAGCACGGCCGGCTGCGGCGCGTCCCCTGACTAGCCCTGCGGCGGGAACTCGACGAAGGAGAATGGCGACCACGCCGCCCCGATCCCCGGCGACGGCGCAACCGCCACAGAGGGGTCCGGCGAGGCGAGATCCCCCTGGATCTCCCGCACGGAAGCACCCGAAGCTCTTGCGGGAGGAACGCTGCCAACGAAACCGCCCCTCGCGGTGCTTGGCGCACGTCCTGCTCGACTTCGACGTCGGAGTCCACCTGAGCAACGTCTTCGGCCCACGACGCGCCGCCCTCAGCCACGGCGAGCACAGCCTGAGCCCAACGCCCCTTGCGCCGGTGCTGCTTGCACTCCTCACGGCGTAGATCTGGCGCCCCAGGCCAGTCGCCGCGCGAGTCGCCAGTCCCTTTCCACGCGACTTCCGCCATAGCCACCCTCGACGCCCGCAGAGGAGAGCCGCCCTTCACCCCGCCCCGAGGGAAGGACTAGCCACGAGGAGCCCAACGCCGGCCGCCGGCCGGAGGCGGCCCCGCCGGCGACCCTGTCGCCCAAGCGGTCGCGAGAGCCCCTGCGACCCTCCTCTTTTAGTTCACTCGTGAGAACTCCTTCTATGATTTCTCTTTTGGTTGTTTAGGGTGCGAGTACGCGCCTTGAGCCCCGGACCCGGCACGCAACAAGGGTTTTGCTTAGCAGACACATGGCCACATGGGTGGTACGTACTGGATAGTCATTAGTCAAGCTTAGTGAACTGGTCAGGGAGCCAGGCTTAAGAATACAAGACCACTAGATTACTCCTAATCCGATTGACCCCGTGAAGAAAATACTACTAGTATAGTCAGATGATCTTGGAAGCAAGCTAGGTAGCTATCCTCGTTAGATCTGGAGAAACTTCAAAGTGCATTAACAAAACTGTCACTAAATCAGTTATAGTAGCGCCCTGCATCTAACCAATGACTGAGGTGTATATATAAACTCGGTGTATTTGCCGGGAGGATACTCATAGTCTGTCTGTCTGCATCGATGGAACTGGAATTGTACAGTTGGCATTGCCGTTTGGAGGCTGGCTCTTGCCATGAAGGCATAGAAGGAAGCTGTATGGATGGAAGGGCAGTAGCACAATCCAGTTTTCTTGGCTACTTGCCGGTGCTTGCTTGCCTGGCAGGAGCTTTTTCGGCGATAGAAGAGAAGCAATGGTGCTTCCTTCTCCAGGTAGGTAGCTTGTCCAGTGAGGACACAAGAGAGCTAGCCATTTTTGTTTCAGAGGAGACAAAAAAAAGAAGTTTCGGTTGGACAATAGAAACCTGAGGCCAGAGCTAACCACACCAAACAAATACCATGCCAAAAAGAGGTACTTTGTCACTCAGCAACTCCCGCTCAATACATTGAATTATTCGGATGTGAGCAAGGTCAATTTCCAATTAGGTATTTGGGTATTTCAATACACTATAGAAAATTGACTAATACGGAATGGAAACACGTCGAAAAACGTCTATAAGCAAGGCTCAGTGATGGAAAGGAAAACTGTTATCTCTGGACGGAAGGTTGGTTCTCATAAATTTAGTACTAAGTAACATGGTACTGTATATGGTACCATTCTTTCAGCTTCCCAAAGGGGTCTTACAAAGATTGGATTGCTTATGATCAAGATTCTTTTAGCAAGAAGATAGTGAGAAAAAGAAATATCGACTGGCTAAATGAAACGTGGTATGCCGACCCCAAGATCAGGGAGGACTAAGTATTCATGACTTACAGGTCAAGAATACGGCTCTCCTTAGCAAGTGGCTTTTTAAGCTTCTTATTGAAGATGGGATTTGTCAAACACTTCTTAAGCGTAAATATATTGGCACGAGTGCTTTATCACAGGTATATTGAAAACCTGGTGATTCACACTTTTTGCTGGAATTTACTTGGGAATGGAAAATTCTCGGTAAAATCTGCGTATAGGGATTTGGTTAATTCCGATATTCTAGTCGATAACAATAAAAATATGGCAGATGATGATACCTCTAAAACTAAAAATATTTGCTTGGTATGTTCGAAAAGGTGTCATTTTAACTAAAGATAAACTTGTTAAGCACAATTGGCATGGAAGTAGTAAGTGTGTTTTTTGTCCACATGAGGAGACAATTAAACACTTATTTTCGAGTGCAAAGTTGCACGTTCTATGTGGTCAGCCATTCATATAGCTTCAAACTTGTATCATCCACGATCTGTTGCAAACATCTTTGGCAATTGGTTACATAGGTTGATCATAAGTTACGAACTACTATTAAGGTGGGAGCGGTTGTCGTAATCTGGTCGCTTTGATTTTGTAGAAATGACAAGATTTTTAATGATAAAAATTGTTCTCTTATGCAGGTACTCTATCGTTTAACAAGTTTTCTCCGTTCATGGTCCATATTACAACGGGTGGAATATCGATACCTTTTTACGGAGGCATGTGTACGACTAGAGGGAACGGCAAGGGATATTTTTATCCAACATGGATGACCACTTGATTTTTGAATCGGTCCTCCTTAGACATAGGCGTCTGATAGCTCTTTGCTTTTATTTTGTCAGCTGTTTTTACTTTCTTGTTTTGTTATGAGACTTGCGGCTGTGTGCATCTTTGTTATGCAGATGCCAGGTATAATGCTTAAACCTTCTAATTAATAAAGCTGTTTATCAAAAAAATTGTTCTGTGCTTCGGATGAACTTTCTCATCACTGGCACGAGACGCGTAGAGCCTTTCTAATTGTGCTTGGCACAGTTTTTTTAACATAAGAAGAGTGTGTGAAACAATTTGGGTTTCTTCTAGCAACTCGATCGTGTGGACTGTTTCTTCAGCTAATCGTTCCCACTGGATTTGCTTTCGAGCCCACATAATCTCAGGCCCAGCACAAAAGTGCACATTTCTCACCCGATCCATTTATCCATCTTGATCGAACGCCCGGTACACCCCAGCAGAAGAGCTGATTGGGCCCTTATAAGAATTTGTTGGGATGTTCAGCCTTCCGTACCTAGAGCAGAGCCCGAAGCGTAAACCAGAATTTTTTCTTTTTTTTTTCTTTTAGAATTTGAGTGGAGATTTTTGGCTCCTAAGTTCTAGTGCTCCCTCCATTCAAATAAATTAGAAAATGATATTTATGAGTTTTTAAAAAAATGGAAAAAAAATCCGGATATAGCCAATGATGTATCCACTAACCTGTAAAATATCAGTTTCAAATACTATGTATTTTGGGCTACACAAAAATGATGTACGTGAGTATGCATATTTTCAAATCTCTAAATTTTCAGATCTTTTCATTTCTATGTATCCAATATATAAAGTATTTGAACTTGATATTTTGTACCGTTGTGGGATACAACATTGGCTACATCCAGATTTTTTTTCAGAATTTTTTGAAACTCCTAAATATCGTTTTCGAATTTGTTTAATCGGAGGGAGCACTTGAGCTCGGGAGCACAAAGCACTTTCCGATTTTTTTATTGCTATTTTTTTAACAAGACATAAAACCAGCATAACTTGTTATTGGACACGATATTGGAAAAAACTGGTCGGCCGCTAAAATAATTCGTAACTGCAAAATGCCTACAATTTCATTGGGAAAAATAAATACCAGTGATGCAAAGAGCCATTTGCAGGACAATGCAGGATACTCGTGGAGAACAAACTTTGAGTGGAAATCAATAAAAGTCATGAAAAAATGGTACTTAAAAGTTCTACAAATTTCTTAACAAAAATTTATTACGTTGGGAAGGGAGACTTCTGTAGACAAGCAAATTTGCAAGTTAAAACTTAAAATATTTAGGAGATATGAAAATGACAAATTCCCCGGTGAATAGTAGGAGCATTTTTATTGCTCGAAAATAAAGAGTGTCAACTTGTAAATTTGTACTAACTCCGTTCCTAAACATAATCATTTTTAGAAAAATTTAGATTCCATATCTAGATGTATTTCGTCACCTGATATAGATTCACTCATTTGGTTCCGTATGTAGTCCACCTGATATACTTAGAGGTTTTATATTATGAAACGGAGGGAGTATGTCCATTGTACTCTATCTCCAAAGTACTACTCTCTCCGTCTATAAACGATGTCTCAACATATCTCAAATTTATATGTATGTACACACTAAATCATGTCTAGATACATACAAATTTGGATTAGATTGAGACAACCTTTTATGAACGGAGGGAGTAATACGGAGTACATTTTGTTAAGATTTTTTGTAGAATTGCGAGTACTCGAGTTGGTTGCGGCTGACAGCAAGGCACGACCATCGGCTGCGTGTGTCAGTGGCGACTCATAACCTGGTTGTCCGGTAGCTGCAGGCCGCATGCAACCAGGTCGGGCCAGGTGACCCGGACTCATCACCGATGACGATGATGCACAGGCCAAACAGAAGCGGACACGACGCCTACAAACATGCATCATTCCATCACACCAAGCACGGCACGCATCGCGGCATGGCCCAGAATTATTCCAACACGACCTGTCAGGGAAGAAATCTCCCACAAAATCTCTGCCCAAAACAGTTTGCTTTGCCTTTTTCTTCACATTTTTTCTGCTTTAATCAAAGTGATAAACAGACGAACTCGTCGTTGGGGAATGTTTCAGAGGAGTTGGGACCGGAGATACGTTATGGTTAGAGAAATGCTCAGCTAAACTGACAGCAATGATATCTGGCGCATGAGCAGCAATGTGAAGTTTTAAAAAAAAACGCATCTGTTTGTACATACATTAATTCTCTTATCATGAAATGGTAGCAGAAGAGCAAAAGGAAGTACATGAGAACCATTACCGGAGATGACGACTAAACTGCAGGCTCCAGCTGAAGCAGAGGAACAGAGAAACACGAACTGAGATGATGAACACGATCTACGAGCTATCTATTGGAGTCCGGGTTTGGGCCGCTCGGGACCTCATGCTTGCTGTCCACGAGCCCTGCCGCCGGCGCCGAGTTCCATCTCCGGGGACGGAACCTCCTCGACCTCGCCGCCGGCACGAGTGCTCTCCGGCCGCCTACCGCCACTGGCAACGCTGCCGTCGTGCCCTCTCCCGGAGGCGCTGGCAGCGGCACGGCGACAAGCATAATGCCGCAGAGGAAAGCGCACATGAAGAGGAGCAGGAGCAGCGCAGAGGGAAGAGCACTCCATCTTCCGGCGCATCGAGCACCTCTTGCCATGCAAGAATCAACAAGAGCAACAAGCCTTCCTCCTCCTCGCTGGATCTCACAAGCCACCACCACCGACGCCCATGAGCACCAGAACTCCAATGCAGCGAGTCACAACTACTTACAAAATCAGTGTGTGGATGAACTGAGCTAGGACCTCACTTCACACGGCTCTTGTACTGTGAGGAGTGAGAGTGAGTGATCCGTGTGCGGCGGCCAGGCAGGAAGCTAGAAATGCGGCAGCAGCATGTGAGCCAAAGCTGGTTTGGTATTTCACAGCTTCACACACACACAGAGGCTCTGTGTCTGAAGTTCTGAACCTTGGTCGCGGGTGAAACGAGCGGAGCATGTGCTTGCAAAGGCATGGATGGAGGTGGAGCAGGGTGTGCGGCTTCTTATTTACCGCGCCCCATGGAGGCATGCAGAGGTTTGAAAGCTGTAGTATCAACTATCAAGCACTAATCCAGGCGTATCTGACAACATCATCACCATACACTGATGGCTTGTAGACGCCTCAACAACACCCTGTCTCCCTAGCCCAGAGCCCTGCGTTACCATCTTCAGAAGCTGGACTGTTCGTGTAGATATGTTCAGAACTAAACTACAGTCATTTCAGAAATACTTGTATAAAATTCGATTACCCTGTATATTTCTTTACTTTCTCTGTGCGTGTGGGCTATATGTACTGTGAAATATACTGTGCAGATTGTTTTCGTTTTTTACTTTCTGTCGATCCATATGAATGAGTGCGTGAAGCATCTGACGAAAAGTTGACCGCGGGAGGGAGGACCGGGGCGCAAAAGCCAGAGAGAAAGAAAAGACGTAACGATGGCATCAAACGGGAAGCTTTGGTTTTGATAAGGCTGTAAAGTGCTTATGGAGCTCTTTGACGGCCATTGACGGGCATTTCCATGTAACCTAGCTTTGGTTTAGTTCCGTTCAAATCCTTCCGGTCAGGGCTCCGCAGGAGGCATATGTATTCGTTCCGGTCAGGGCTGAGTTTCATGTAAGAGCATCTCTAGTAAAAAAAAAAGAGTGGCCGTATCGGGAAGACAGCCCAGCGGCGCTATTTTTGATAGAAGTGATTGTGCGTACGACACCGAGTGCGAGCACGGAAGTTCAAACTCGGGGCGGGCGGGGCATATCAGCATGCTCCCTACCACCGGGCTATGCTTCGGTCCACAAGAGCATCTCTTGTAGAAACCACAAAACGGGTAAACCCGTAAAATTCCGGCCGATTTACGAGTTTGGCTGTTTTCACGACCTGACCAGAGCCTGTAAAAACGACCAGCCCATAAAAGATTTTACGGTGGCCCGTAAATCGACCCGCGCGACCTACGGGTCCGTGGTTGATTTAGGGTTCACTGCCCTCAATTCTCCGCCGCCGTACACTCCATCCACCTCCGGCGAGCAATCGCGGCCGCTCCTCCACTCTTCCTCCCTCCCCCCCTCCCCCACCCACCGAAGCACCTCCCTAGCGACATGTGGCCCGTCAACAACACCCGCAGCCACCCTAGGGCCCGGATTGGCCGCGGGGCGTGGTTGTGGCGCGCCCCCGCCATTTTCCGCGGCGGAGGAGGAGAGGCGTCGCGTGGCGCGCTCCGTCCAGCGCCAGTCGCTCGGGGTCGACCGCCACGACGCCGAGGTCGGGAGCTCCCGCGTGTCTTGCGCTCTCGGTACCCGCCGCCGTCATCCATCCACACAGCGCAGTAGAGCGACATTGACACGGAGGACAGCGATAACGAGGAGCTCCTTGGCATCTAGGACTAAGATGAGCTCCTGAGGCTCGTGAAGGCGAAGTCCGTCCTTTCGGAGCGTCGTCGCGCTAAGAAGGCCTACCGTCGGGAGGCGCAGCTCGCGGTGTAGACCGAGGAACTCCTCCAGCGTGGGTTCCGTCAAGAGGAGAAGCACCTCACGTGGGAGTGAGACATGGAGGCGAGGCGACATCTCGACTTCATCAATGTCCCCTCCGACGACGACAAGGATGATAAGTGAGCTCGGTGGCGCCGCTGCCGCAATGCGAGGCCCGGTGAGCTGTCCCAGGCCCCTTTTGCATAGGTTATGGTTAGGTTTAGTGCCCCTTTTGCCCGATGAAGTAGATCTAGCCCTAGTCCGTCTTAATTATGTAAATTATGTGTGTATGGTCTGAACTATGATTAACTGAATGAAATGTTTTATCTGAATTTTAGCGTGAACAACTTTTGTTTGAATTTATGGGTCGATTTGCAGGATCTGTTCTGTCGAGCACATTTTCGACCCGTAAAATCATGTTGTGGTTCCCCTTATACGAGTTTTACAGGTCGGATTTTTACGATTTCTGCTAGAGATTGCTCTAACCTAGCTTTGGTTTAGCTCCTTCTCTCTCGCATAAGGTTTACCTCTCTTGTCAATTTCTAGCGAAAGGGTGATTAGTTAAACAAGTACTTAGTCGAAAGGCAAACATACGGTGTTTGTTCTTGCGCATGAGTTTTCTTAATCTCTCTGTCGAAGACACGATGATGGGAGGACTATTCTAGCAAGCTAGCTTCCCATTCAACACACACATCCCCAAGCACGATAAAGTTCATAATAGATTACAGGTAATGCAGGCCATGCCAGGCCAGGCCAAACAATCTAATCGATGATCGCTTTTTCTCATCTCTCATGGATGGGGCATGGGGTTGGGGTGAGACAAGCACAAGCTACACATCTATGTCGAGCCCTTGCCCCCCAGACCTCGCTTGCATCTGTCACTTCACCCCCTCCGTAGGCCCTCCACGTGAGCCGAGCTCCCACATGAACTCAATCGGACACTGTTCGCAACTATGCAGATCAATCGATCGATGAGGTTACTACTAGAATTCAATTATCATTGCACTTTCTTCCACAGGTAGTCAGGCAGGCATGCTCCCCGTCCTCCCGTGCCATGGCAGCGAAAGGTGCAGGAACTCTGAAGCGGGCGGCCATGATGGAAGCGGAGCGAGCCATCGATCCCGGCCTCTCGTCTAATCAAGAAACATCTTCTTGTCGCCGCCAGCCATGCGTGCATCGTGATCCGTGATTGATGTATACTATATGCCCATACAATGCAAGCTAAACTATACTCTGATAGTCTGCTAGCAGAGAAGAGGCACATTCTCAGTCTCAAGTCTTGACTGTCTTGAGCCTGCGCTTGTGAATGTGCATGGCGACCGGGCTTTACGGGAGCATCATCAAGAGCCAATGCTAGGCTTTCTTTTAGTTCTTGGAAGTTGAGTAGTGTAATAATATTTTTCACCCTACACTCCTCCTTCAGGCTTTCTTTTACATCATCTATGTATTCTTCTTCAGGCTTTTCACAGGTACGGTTTGATTTAACAAATCATACGTGTTCCTTTCTTTTACATCATCTATGTAATTTTCTTCAGGCTTTTCACAGGTACAGTACTACGTACTAGGTTTGATATAAGAAATCATACGTGGTCTATCGCATCCAGGCATGTCCCTCAGCCTTTTTGGGGCAGTACTGGTACTAGTACGTAGTCGTAGCCGCGCTAGTATTGTTATTACTAGATGACCCGTTGCGCGACTGCGCAACCGCCCGATGCAACTACCACACTATTTCAACATCATTTAATTTTGAAAGTTTTGGACCTAAATTTATTTCCATGTATGAATTAACAGTGGAAATTTGAACACTGCACTTGCACTACGCAAGAGCTGAAAGCAAGACCACATTGTTATCATAGGCTATGAGAATAAAAAGGATTCCATATTTGTCTATTACACAGAACATAGTCGCACAGACATTTTACTACGGCTTACTCTAAGGATAAATAGAAAAGCATATTTGTTGGTGAAAAGTAATTAATTTTATTTGCATTCATTTAGCTTACACCATATAGAAATCTCGAAGAAATAACCAAGATAAGAGAATCAGTGAGGCATTGAAGACTGAATCAATGAATAAAGACGGAATCAGCTATAATAGACACTGAATCGATGACATAAAGGGCTGAATTAATGAGAGAATAATAGAGATAATGACTGAATAAATGAGATAAATAACTGAATCAATGAGAAAAACAAAACATTGAAAGAAAAATAACTTAAAGAAATACTGAGGAAATAAGAATGAGCAAGCTAATCATTTACCATCTACAGAGGTATCAAAAACAAATTTGCTCTTGGTGTTGTTTATTTTTAGGCAAGATACAAAAGTTTAAATGAAGGCGTGCCATTTCTACAAAGATGAGAGCATGGGTTTACAAAATAAATTTATGTTAGATATTTGAAGTTAGTGAAAAGCAAACAATATAATGTC
This sequence comes from Poa pratensis, assembly GCA_947311845.1. Classification (NCBI taxonomy): domain Eukaryota; kingdom Viridiplantae; phylum Streptophyta; class Magnoliopsida; order Poales; family Poaceae; genus Poa; species Poa pratensis. The sequence continues at coordinate 5,772,909 of CAMZMU010000126.1, forward strand.
GACTTAAAACGACTTGTTTGGTGCAAAGTAGGAGCTCGGCAGTTAATATTCTTTAGCACACATAGAGGTATGTGGTACTTTGTATCTACAAAATATATTTTTAAGTTAGAGGGATATATTTATGAGCCATATGTTCAACTTGCATTTAGTTTTGATGTTTTATATCGATTAAAGAATATAATCCAAAGAAATAACTCAACCATTTTTTTTTTGCCCTTCCTAAACTCGGTCACATATGTATAGTAACCCGTTGTGCCACCGACTCAAGTGCTGAAAGCGAGAGCAGTTTCAAGAAAATGGCTTAGACCAATAAGATAAAAACAAAAATAAAATGAATTGTAAACGGCGACAAGTAAATATTATTTTTGCGTTCATTTAGCTTGGTTTTGTATGGATGCTCTGAAAGTCTATTGTGGCACCTGCGCAAATACAAAATCGAGATCCGTTTCATCACACGGTTTATACAAATACAAATAAACAAAATAATGAAAATAAATTGTAAACCGGTCAAAAGTAATTCATTTTTCCGTGTTCATTTAGCTCAGATTTATATGGATATTACTTGGAAAATGCTGAAGCTGTTCGTATGGAACAACAATAAATAAAAAGCGGATTTAAATTGGTGAATTACACTATAACATAGATTTGTGTCTCTGACAACAGTAGGTTCTGTTCTGTCTACATAGTAACTTGATTCAAGAAAAGAGATCTTCCAAGGAAACGAAATATGGCATAAAGCTACTCCAATGATATCTTATGAAAACACTTATCCAAGTGTATGCTCGTATGCTTCATACTCTGAGTTGTTTCCTCGATACCGAGAATAGTTTGGCCAAGGGAGAATTAAGCATTGTCATGTTTTACATTTATTCAAAGAAGGGACTCATATATCTATCTGAGCTCAGCTGCTACTAAGTACGGACTGAGAGTCCGAGAGTCTGAGACGGCACACTGATATCATAAACAATCACTAAAAACTTGTACTGAATTAAGTATAAAACAAACACAATCAAGGCACACAAAACTTTTGAGAAAATAGATGACTACATTGATTGAGTCGCTGCAGCTTCAATTGTTCATTGCAGGGGGCGTGTAGGAGCTTGTTTTTGGGGCGCACGGGGCACAGCCGAGCAGCGAGGTTCTCCATCCACGGTTAGCCTCTCCATACAGTTGCTGTACCGAGATTTCCCTGAAATACCAAAAAATTACAATTCAGTATTGATTGTTTTAAGCTGAAGCACTGCCAACAAAAAGCTGAGCATATCTGAAAATAACCTATCACAAAAGAATCAAAAATACTAATCATCATCTGGATATTCAGAAGAAAACAAACATCATTGCATTCAATCAGAATCTCCCTGTATAATAACCATACATGAGTATTGAGAAATTATAAACGCAAGCAATTGACCTACACTTGTGTTGCACATTGTCCAGCGAGAGTTCGAGCCCGTAAACCACTTGTAATGATTCTCTGGTACTTACAAAAAGACAACTGAAAAGAAATATTAACAATACCAACATCTGCAAGAAAGTAGACACAGTACCTCGTGCAACCTCTCCTTGGGATAATCCTACTGATGTAAGCCACAAAATTCATCTAACAGAGAGCTGAGATTTATTCAGTTAGTCCAGGGCCCTCTCCTTTCCTTCCCTTAGCTAGCTTCTCCCAAATCCCATAGCAATAAAATTATCACATTCCTCCCCCTATCAAAATAACCATAAAATACTTGAGATCTAGCAAATAATACACACGTGCAAGCACATCGCCAACTAAAAAGACCAAGCGCGAGGTAAATCTGTCATAGGAGGTGGCTAGCGGGGCAAACCAAGAAAGCTCACTTTCCTCACTTGATTTGCTGAGAAGAGAAGAAGGGCTCTAACCTCTGACTGCTGCCCTCCTCGTTCATGAAAAAACTCGCAGAAAGTGCCGATGGCTTCACGCGCAGGACCATACCTGCGAAAAATAAATGGATGCATTGATTAAAGCAACTGAAACAGTGAGGATGAGCAGAGGAAACTTCCAAGCAGAATAAATCCATAATAGAGTGGTCCAAACAAAATAGAAATCCTTAACATTCATACATGATCAATCAAAAGGCCTTTTATTGACCGAGAGCACAACAAACAATCCTGTAGCCATGATTTTTGAAAAACATGACAATATGGTATGCTACTGCAGAACTGAATAGAAATAAACATATGTAAATATACCTCGTTGGAAAGGCTGTGAGATACCTCCCCACCTTCGCTGCTATTTACCGACCTTGCCATTTAAACCAGAGTCAAAATTAATTACCACAAAGGTGTTTGAAATGATCTAACAAGCAGTCTATATAAACTGTTGACACAATGTTCCAGAAACAAATGAGTCATGCAGGAATTATTTTCACGATGAACCAAAATGCAACAAAAATACTTGAGAAACTGATAATTTAACTTCATGTTCACTATCCCAGTTCTCCCAAACAATTCTAACCAGCAGCACAGCTAATTCACTCAACACATAAACCATTTCTGCCGGTTGCTCTGTCACAATATCGTCCTTCATATGCATCATTTGATACGCTAAGCAGAATAGATATGAAGCCTAGAATGAGAAGTCTGCACAAGGCACCGAAGAATCATCTAGAGTTGGTCAATCAACAAAATGATGTGTAGAAAATAGGAGATGAGATTGTTCCAAACCAGAAGTTGAAGGAGATGCGGATCATACCATGTTGCTATCGACATCAGAGCTTCAACAGAGAATAATCTACACATAGAATCAGCAAATGATGCATAACAAGGTTTCCACCATCAGAACTTCCTGCAAACAGTTAATCAAGCACTCCATGAGCATAACAATTAGCTACCATTTTCAGCCCAGAGCTAAACTAAAACGAAATTATAGATGGAAAATTCAACCTAGAAAATTCAACCTAGAATTAGCTACCATTTTCAGCCTAGAGCTACCATTTTCAGCAAACAGTTAATCAAGCACTCCATAATATGTCTTTGACTTATAAATAAAGACTCATGGCGGTAAAAATGGCTACCTAGAAATAGAGCTCCATTGTTTTCCACTTGAATGAAAATATATTTGCTAACAAACCAATTAAAATACTAAGGAACATGATTTAAACATGGAAATAGCACTTATGTGGAAAACAGGTCAAGCAACAGGCTGACGACGCTTGTCTCAGAATGTCATCACAATTAGCAGACAACAATACGGAACCTAGACAACCAACATGGTATATCTAAGAAGAGCAACAACAGTAATAGCGAGAGAAAGCATCAAATGAAATAAAATTAACCGCAGCAGTTCAGAAGCTAGAGTTAATTGCAAACCTACAGACCTTACTTGCTCGATGACCTTCTAATAATCATCAAGAGCTAATTACGAACCTACATACATTAGAGGAGGAAGCAATGAACATTTGCATATCTAAGCAATTAGAAATGGATAAGATGATAAGTCACCAGGCAATAGCAATCAAATGGATAAAGCATCCTGCAGATTTTTTTAAATTGTTACTGGTCATGAGAGATGTTTTGCACCTCATTCGTAATATTTATTGTGGTATACAAAATCATTTGCTTCTCTTCTGTAAACACATGTGCCCAGGACTAACAGTAAATAATTCAGAATTATGGGGCATGCTAAATAAAGAGTTGGCTAAGTATATCCCAACACTATCTAAGCCAAGAACGCATGGCTGAATTATTTCGATGTAAAGAGATACAGTAGTAAAATTCATCGAAGTGTAGCCCATAGAATAAGAATCATTAGCTCAAAGATTTGACCTCGGTTTACCTGAAAAACACAACCATGTGTGGAGACTGGAGAGTGTTGCTGATATAGGTGAGGAAGAAACAATTAGATATTTGAGTTTGGATAATGAACCACAGTTGGATGGAACAGAACAAAAGGCAATATGTTGCACTTTGCATGACATGAAAACTTCAGTTCACTCCTGCAGGCATACACACATAGCAATGATGTGAAAAATATGTAGAAAAGAGATTCATGTGCATTCAGTATAGTTCTTCAGTATGGAGTATGGACCAGCTTACCTATCTTCCTCTTCTGGCTCCAGTCCCATGCACTGAACACCAAAAGCTTCCTTTCCATCTGGACCTTTGCAACTATGATATGGTATCTGCAGGTTCATCCATTTGCGTAACTATGTTTATCAGTCACAGAAATACCTGGAACAGCCATTAAAGTAAAAATTGAAGAAAGAATGATACCTCTCCACCCGCTAAGATCCGGAGCACCAGTGAAGCCGCCTTGTCGACTGCGCGCGACGAAGAGGATGGGGTTCTTCATGCCCCTCCCACATACCCTGATTTTGGTTCTTCATGACGGTTCACACTGGGAAGGTTTGACAGAAGTGTTTCTGCAATTGAAACTGACTCATCATGCTCAACTCCTGGTGCTATAACAACCATCCTAGGAGGAGTGTAATGTAAACTGAGCACTTTCTTATCATAATTTGCCAGCACAAAAGAAATAAATTCCTCGCTGCTTTGTGACCCAAATAAAACTGTAACGATAAAGAAATATCCAGAGGATATGTGATGAAGAAGCAAAAGTAGTGCAAGAATAGTAATTTGGCACCCGCAACAACACAACAAGTAATAGGTAAATGCCCCAGCCATTGTATAGATAAGAAAGAAAAGGAGGATCTCATCGATAGTAGCCCCACCAATAGGAAATCAAATCTGACCTGACTGGAAATGGCGGAAGACCCGATGTAGACAATGTTAAATTAAGTAGTTTTCCAATCTCTACATAGTGCACAGATTGTGAATTCAGAGAACAAAAAGGATGGATACACAGTATTGTGTATAAGAGAGCAACAAAAAATATCATATGCAGCTTACGAAATTCAAGCATGTTTTTGAAACATTGAATTAGAGAGAAACAAAAAAATCATATGAAGCTTCAGTAATTATGAAGAAAAAATCATATGCAGCTTACGAATTTCAAGCATGTTTTAAAACATTGAATTAACTAACTGCAGAGGTGGTGAGACAAGTAATAAGAACCTGGAGCAGTTCTAATATGAAGAAAAAAGGGAAGCTATTTTTTTTTGGATATTTTACCTTGACTTGGCAATTTAACTTGTTGGGAGGCAGGAAGGCTAGCCTGGTTCACCTTGCGATGAGCTGCTGAAGCTGAAGGTTGAGATCAGCAAGCGTGGTAACCAAAAAAAAGCAGTACACCTGCAAATCAATGAACCACATAAGAGGCAATTCGTAAGCAAACCAGATCTAGCATGAACACTCCAATTAAACCAGGTATTGCTTGCACTTTCTGCAAACAAATATTAATGGTATAAAAGAAGGAAGCAATATTGGTTTGATACCTATTGCATGGATCTGACGGTCGTAGGAGTTGAATGGCAAAGAATACATGTTACATAAACCATCACTCTGCACATGGTCGGCTCTATGCAAATCTGCAAAATCATATTCACAGATATTATCACACAATGACTAATATAGTTTGCACACCCAATGCTCCAAAGAAAGAAGCAAGGTATAGTCATAACAAAGGTTTCAGTATTGAGAAGAACAAAGGAAAAGCATGACGCAACACCCACCAGCAAACCGTAAAGAGCAAGCACAGGGAGCTGCATCTGCAGCTTGGCCAAGCGACGCAGGGACAGTGGCCGGGGATATCAGAAGCTTGGGGGAGCGCCGGCAGTCTCTGCTCCGCCTCCCCGCTCTCAAACCATCCACCGTGGTCTGCTATATCCTGCTCTCAAACCATCCACCGTGGTATGCTATATCCTGCCGAAACTGGGCCTGTCCTACATGATGTACCAGAAATTGTAATAACCATCCCGCTCTCAGAGATTATTTTGTCTGCTATATCCTGTCGAAACACACAAGAATGCAACGAACAAGGTCCTACAGCAAAAATATGAGGAGAGAAATACCTGATGCTACATGTATTCTAGCAAGCCAAGTAAATATTGCAGTATAGGCCCACAGGATAAACTGACCCTAAGCTTGACTCCAATCCTTCAAAAACCACTTCTTGGCAATCTTTGACAATCTATTGATGTCCTGCAGCCGAAAAACAGGAGGGGAAAATGTATCCTGTTACAGGTAACGTTTAATCCATATAAACCGATGGATGCATATATCTTCAACCAAACCAAAGAAAAATCATACATAGACTGACGGATGCATCACACAAAAAAACAACAATAGTCGCAGAACAATAAAAATTGAGCAGTAGATCGATCTAGAGTGTCTAGCATGTCCTCACCATCTACAGGGGCGCTAGATCCGGAGGTGAAGATACATCACGTTCCCCAGGCCTGGCCGGATCACCATCCATCACGTGTGCTCTCGGCACAGCTAAGGACATGCACCGCCACGCGCTGCCGTGTTCTGTTCTGGCCGAGCACAGCAAGCCCAACCGCCAGCAGCCGCCGTCGCTGGCTGCCGCCGCCGTCTCCGCGAACAGGTCGGCCGTGACGGAGCCCTTGTCCCGCTGTCCGGGCCGCCGTCCTCCTCGCCGCCCTTGTCCCGCCAGGCCACCGGCCGTGCGCCGTCATCCACGGCCGGGCGCGCGCGGCACGGCCGCCTCTCCGAGCCTGGCCCGGCCGCCGCCCTGCCCAGCCACCCGCCGCCGCCGGCCTGCCGGCCGCCTCTCCCAGCCGATCGCCGCCCTGCCCGGCCACCCTCCTCCGCCCTGCCCTGCCGCCTCTCCCATCCTGGCCGCGGATTTGCTGCCGCCGCCATCTCGTGTAGAAGAGAGAGAAGGAAGAGGAGAGAAAAGCATGGGAGGGGATTGGCTAGGGTTTCACCAACCCGGAGCTGAGTTTTTTGTCGCTGCGGGCGCAGTGGAGATGAGGGAGACGCGGGAGCATTTTTTTCGGCCACTGATTTGCGGGTCCGATGCGTTGCGCGACCCACCTGTCATCGCCTGTGCCCCTTTGGAGAGAAGTAATAAAAGTTTTGACCGCATCCAACGGTGGCAGGTGAAACACCAATACTATTTACCCTGTTGAGATGAAATCCAACGAACCGGGTTGATCGGGAGGGGCAGATGGGGGCAGTAGGCGGGTAGACCTTGAGCTTTTATAGAAGTAATTGCCGGATGGAACAATTCATGGAGCGGTCTCATGATTTGTTTGATAGCCACGGGCCCACGGCCGGCGAACTAGATCTCAACACAAGCAGTCAAGCATGCACGTCGGGCAATCCCAGATAGTAGATCGATGTGCATCATTTGGCACGCTGTCACTCTGTCAGCTAGGTTAAACTTCGGGGAGCATACAAACGTTTACTTTGTTCCAAGATTATACCTTACATTTTTTTTAGAGTAACATCATAATTAGCTTTGTTCTTGGAGCATGCAGTATAATCGGGAGTTTTTTTTAATAAAGAGAAGAAACCCATGTGTCATTGCATCTGTAGCACTCCAAAACCCACAGCACCCCATGTGTCGACGTTTGCAATTTTGATGGTTTCGATTTGAGGTGGAAAATGTCAAAACGATTATAATTGTAAGATCAATATTGGCGGGTGCGTAGTATTGGATGCGGAGAAGACATTACTTTGCAAATTGTTGTACAGGCATAGCTGCACGACGAAATTCCTGGCCGAACTGCACATGTGCATGTGAGGCTAGAGATTGGTGCTTTGTAACGATGACCTCGGTGGGGACGGCAACACTCGGGGATTTCAGTTTTGGTGGTGCTTTTTGAGTGTCGAGTCTCATATCCATGATGAAAATACTAGGTATAGCCTTAAATTTTTTTTGGCTGGCAAGATCATTTTCTTTGTTGAAAATATTGTCTTGGGAATTCGAATTTTCTCTCAGGTGAAAACCTACAATTTTTTATAGGGTGACGAGAGTGTTGTTCCCATTTTTAGAAGCATCGCTTTTGTAGAATCTCTTCTATAGTTGTGAGTGTTTTATTGGTAGTTGGGAACCGGCTGCTGTGAGTGATTGATCACTGCAGCAGCAGGGTCATTTTTCTTTATTTTTCTTTTTCTTTTTTAGCTGTATGCATACTTAATGTTTCGACTAGTTTTTAAGATTATGTTGGTATAGAGGCTTGGTGTAATTACAAGTTTTATATTAATATATTTCCTTTTGGTGAAATAAAATTCAATTGAAATAAGCCATCTTAAATGGGTATCTGTGCGTGACAAGAATTTCAGAAGTTCTAACAGTGCCGAAAATGACAAAGCGAATGGCGTATTCTGTATGTGTCGGGAATCTCAGAGACTTTAAAAAAGCATAAACGCTAAAGAGAGTCACTTATTTTAAATGACTTAGCCGTTTTGACGCTGGCGGCTCCAAAAGGCCAGTGCGAATCGCTTTTCTCCGTTTTCAAAGGATCCATTGTGAAGGGCGTTTTTCTGGGGGACAAATTCTGCCAAAGGGCGACAAATTATACATTGTGCATTTGCGGTTTCAGTTTTTTTTAGGGCTTTCAGGTCTGTTCATCGGCGGCCTCAGCTGGCTATCTACCGCGGGGCTGGGAGCACCTTTGTGCCGCCCGTTGGCGCCCCTTAGATGATACGGCGCCTACGTGAGTTCTTTAATGGGCTGGCCCAAAAATCGTGCACGCGGACGTTCGTCTACTGCTTCATGCATGCTTGCTCTGCTTTCTCTGCTACGTTCAGACATGTTCGTACTAGCTAGTAGATACATGCATGCCTATCAGGAGACGTTGTGTTAGCTAGCTAGCTCGCTCCCATCATCAGCGTGATTTATTTTCTATTTTCTGATACGTTCAACATGTACACTATAATATATGCAGGAAGCAGACAAAAGTATGAAATAATTCACTAGGAATTATATTTATCAGAAATACATGAAACAATATTAAAAAGTGAAGAAAAATTAATATTGACGGAAAATAATAGTTAACTGGAAATAAAGATGAACCATTTTCAAAAATTCGGAACCATTTTTAAAAATCAGAACCATTTTCAAAAAGGAACCATTTTTTCGGTTCGGAACCATTTTATAAATCGGAACCATTTTTTCATTCGGAACCATTTTCAAAAAGGAACCTTTTTTTCGGTTCGGAAACATTTAAAAAATCGGAACCATTTTTTCATTTGGAACCATTTTCAAAAAGGAACCATTTTTCGGTTCGGAACCATTTTCAAAAAGGAACCATTTTTTCGGTTCAGAACCATTTTAAAAAGGAACCATTTTCGAAAAATCGGAACAAATTTTTCAGTTTGGAACCATTTTTTTGTGGTTCGGAACCATTTTCGAAAATGAACCATTATTTCGGTTCGGAACCATTTTTGAAAAATCAGAACAATTTTCTCGGGTTGGAACCATTTTTTCGGTTCGGAACCATTTTCAAAAAGGAACCATTATTTCGGTTCGGAACCATTTTCAAAAATCGGAACCATTTTTCGGTTCGGAACCATTTTCAAAAAGGAACCATTTTTTCGGTTTGGAACCATTTTAAAAAAGGAACCATTTTTTCGGTTCGGAACCATTTTTTTCGGTTCGGGACCATTTTAAAAAAGAAACCATTTTTTCGGTTCAGAACCATTTTAAAAAAGGAACCATTTTTTCGGTTTGGAACCATTTTAAAAAATCAGAACCATTTTTTCGGTTCGGAAACATTTTCAAAAAGGAACCATTTTCGAAAAATCGGAACCATTTTCAAAAAATCGGAACCATTTTCAAAAAGAACCATTTTTTCGGTTCGCAACCATTTTAAAAAAGAAACCATTTTTCGGTTCAGAACCATTTTCAAAAATCGGAACCATTTTTTCGGTTCGGGACCATTTTCAAAAAGAAACCATTTTTTCGGTTCGGAACCATTTTCGAAAAATCGGAACCATTTTTTCGGTTTGGAACCATTTAAAAAAATCGGAACCATTTTTTCGGTTCGGAACCATTTTCAAAAGGAACCATTTTCAAAAAAATCGGAACCATTTTCAAAAAGAACCATTTTCGAAAAATTGGAACCATTTTTTCGGTTTGGAACCATTTTCAAAAAACCGGAACCATTTTTTTGGTTTGGAACCATTTAAAAAAGGAACCGTTTTCAAAAAATGATCAATTTTAAAAATTGGAACCATTTTCGTAAAGCAATTTAAAAAATCAAAAAAATAAGAAAAACAAAAACAAAATAGAAGAAGGAAAAGGACAAAACAAAGAAGAAAAGAAACGAAAAAAAAGAAACGAAAAAGAAAAAAAGAAAAAGGAAATCTAGGAACGCACGGGAAGAAGAAATAAAAAGAAAAAAGAATCGCGTCGGTCCATTTAACTCGCTTGTTTGAGGTAGAACAGATTTTCCAACTTTAATTATAAATGAATATTAATAATCTGCTCGAACATATGTAGTATTTAATACGTATGTGTCGAAATATGACACCAACATGAATTAGAGCAGTTGTCTAGCACAGCCTTGGCGCCTGCGCGCTCAAACCATGAGGTTTGGTGTTCGAATCCTACCACACGCAGTTTATTTTTCTCGCGTGAGCGAAAGCAGTCGAAAACAACAATCGAGTTAAACGGGCCAGCCCAGAGTCGCGTCGGGACGAAATCCTACGGGCGCCGCAAGCGTTCCGCGGCGCCTACGGGCGGCATATAGGTTCCGCGCGCGGGGCTCGCCGAGATACAATACAAAATCGTCAAACTGGACAGCTGACAGGCCCACTACATATTGAGAGTGGCCCCGCGTCTTGGACTAACGATAAGATGGGCCGGTGATGGATTCAGTGTCCATTGCAAAGTCATCGCGTCTCCGGGCTCCGGCCTCAACTCCCGGGAGGCTCTAAACTTCGTGCAGCTACTCCGGATCACTTTGGTTTGATATTTTCTTTCTTTCTGGCAGCGCCTTTGATTTCTGGGGTCTCTGGTGGAACGAATTTAAAGATCAGTGTGTGAGAGATGAGGTACATAGCACTTGCCAAGGGTTCCATCGTCATGTTCCCTGGTTATGCATGATAGTTGATAAACCTTCAAATAGCGTTCATCATCGGCTGATCGGTTTTTTATCCAGCTGCGTGGCGAATCATCAATCAGAAGAGTGTTTGGCTCCTAAGATTAAGTGATCGTTTGATTTTAAAATAAAAAAAAAATCATATTTACAGGTTTCGCAAAATTCTGAACTTAACCGATGGCATATCATTCAAGTATGAAAAAATCACAACTTAATTATTTTTATTATGTGATACACAAAAATAACAAAATCCGATAAATTTAGAGATTTGAAGATATGCATAGTAAGATCCACACCTTTTAGAGATTTTAAATTTATATTTTACACATTTCAGGGACACATCATTGACTACATATGGATTTTTTTTAACTCGTAAATATGATTTTCCATTTTTTTTAAATAATAAGATGAATGTACCAGGGAGGCATAAATCTCTATGCGGATCAATCATCGCCAATTTCCAAGGACAAATATTGTAAAGAGAATAGTTTGGCTAACAATCAGTTGGTATCGGTTTCTTTGGAATGGAATTACATCCGTAAGTAAGTACATTACCAATCCAATGAAATTTGAATGAAATATGGTGCACATTAATTGATAGAGCGATTTCTGGTCAAACCCTTTGTCGTTTGCAAATCCTTTTGTTTTTGGGTTATAGAAGAAGTAATAAGCTAAGTTCACAATAAAAAAACCATACCCTCCATAAAATTCAATGGTATATCTGGATTTCTTTTTCATTTTTTAAACTCATAAAATTTGGTTTCTATTTTTTAAAAATAACAGGATGACTGTATCCCGGGAGGCATAAATGTCCACTCAGATTGATCGTCGCCCATTTCCAAGGAAAAAATATTGTAAATACAATAGTTTGGCTAACAATTAGTTGGTAGCGGTTTCTTTGGTATGGAATTACATCCGCAAGTAAGTACATTACCAATCCAATGAAATTTGAATGAAAAATGGTGCACATTAATTTATACATCGATTTATGGTCAAACCCTTGTCATTTGCAGATCCTTCTATTTTTTGGGTTAGAGAAGAAGTTAATAACCTAAGTTCACAATAAAAAACATACCCTACATACCTAAATCTAAATCTTCTCGGTTCAGGTTTTTCTTTTCCGAAGACTAGTAAAATAGGCATATTCTGGAACACTAAGAATTCAATGGTATATGAGTATTGCATATTCATTCCTTTTTTATTTCACCATTTTGAATTCTTGGGCATACACGTAAAATAGACATATTTTTGTTTCTGAAGACTAGTAAAATAGCCATATTTTGCAGATCTTTTTTGTTTCGCCATTTTGGTATGTTCAGATTCACATGTATCTTGAGACTCTTGACACAGTTTTTGTGTGCATGTTTATCTTTTTTTTTTTTTGCGCTGGCATGTTTATCCATTTTGGTCCTTATATAGACCATACGTGAAATAGTTAAAACATATTGTATTTAGAAATGGAGTGAGTAAATATTACGGTGAAACGAATGGATTTGTACTTGCTGTCGAGGGAAGAAAAAAAACTTACACATAAAAAGGGCAGTTTCACTTACTAGGCTCCGCGAGATGGGCCGCTGATTTGGGTCGGCCGGGGCGGTGTCCCATCCCACGTCCATGCATGCAGGCGCCGCTCGCAACAGCGCGTGGACACAGCGGCGCCCACGTGGCACGCGAGTGGCGCCACGAGTGGCTTTGTCTCTGTCTCTGCCAGTGGTCCCCAACATCTGTTCCCACTCTCTGCGTGCGTTACAGCACAGCAAAACTCCACGCAAGCAAAGCCTTGGTGATTCCCGCAGACACGTCACCTTCGAGGCTTGCAACACTTGCACAGATTGAACTCGCTCGGCAGTCATCATCCAGAGAGATTTGACCAAGACGAGATTGGGCACTAGCCGCGCTTAAACTATCGACCGATTGAGCAAGCGAATCTGCCGTGAGAGTTTACTTCATCTATTCTAAGACTCGTCGTCGCGTGATTTCCAGTCCCGAGGATCGAGACCCGCAGCGGCAGCGCCTCGTTTCTTTCCTTAAAAATGGATTCGGAATCTTCATCCGGGTCAAGGATCCTTCTGCCTTTCCACCGCTTCGCTCAGCTCTCCCGGCCGCGAGCTGCGCACACGTCGAGATAGACGAAGCATATAGCAGGGCCGAAGGGGAGGTTGAGCCTTCTTTTGCAGTCAGGAGAATTGAATCGAGGAATTAAGGGGAGGTTGAGCAAGGTCCAGAGTTCGGTATGTGTTTCTTTCTTCTTTCTATCATCCGGCCCAGCATGTTGAATTCTTTGGATTGAACGGTGCGTTTTCTCAAGTGTCTGACTGTCTGTCACCATGTTCCCAAAACCCTCTGTGAATCTGTTTTTGTGTGGTTCTGAAACTGTCTTCCATGGATTTCATCAGGCATTGACATGGGACTCTACTGTTTGCATGGTTGTGCTCAGGTTGTTGCTGGACAGATAGAGCTCGGGATGCTGAGCAGCAGCGGCGGCGGCAAGAGCCTAGAGAGGCTCATCTCGCGGAGGGCTCTTCAGGCCGGGGGCTCCGCTCCCTGCAAGATGTGGGTGCTGGGCTTCCTCTGCGGCGTCTGCGCCGTCTACCTCCTCGGCGCTGTGCTCCCTCCGGCCCAAATCCCGCTGATCCAGTCGCCGCGCGCCGCGCGATCTCGTGCAAGTCAACGTCGGTTCATCGTGGTAAATACTTGCACGTCCGTCCGACCATCCTTGCTGCACTGCCACTTTATTCTGCTGTCTGATACTGCTACTTGTAGATGCTGTCAGCATTGCCTGTATTTACTCTGTGTATACCTCCTCTGCTTTGGAGCAGATGGAGCTACTGCAGCATGTGGCTCGACCGTATGCAGCAAAAGATAGGGGCGGCCGGCACAGTCGAGCACATCGATGGAGCCGGTGTAACGCACCTTTACAACGCTTGGAGCGCTTCGCTGAATGATCAGGCTCTGCAGAGTTCAGACACGCCGTGGCCGCCTCATCTGGATGACTGCAGGCGCGATTCGGAGAGAAATCGACGGTTCGACGATTACGGCGGCGGCGGCGCATTTCCACCTTGGACATTGTGGAAAGGGTCACTTGGGCTTGAGCTGTTCAATGGAATCATTCAGGAAATGGGGAGCAAGTGCGTTTCAGGACAAGTGCCAAGTCTGACAGGCTATATCCACCTTGGGTGTGTGAAATTTCCCTGAATATTTTTGTTACTGTATTTTTCATGCAACATCTAACTTCGAATTTACAATGGAACTATTGAAAGGTTGTAGGATCAGATGAAGACAACTACCCGTTGACCAGACAAGTGCAGAGGGAATATGGGTTCATCAACACCCTCCAAACTGCAGCGATCCGGGCCTGCGGTTTCTGGTTGCAGACTGGGAGAGGCTGCCTGGATTTGGTATCGGCGCGCAGCTCGCTGCAATGTCAGGGCTCCTTGCCATTGCCATGAAAGAAAAAAGGATTCTGGTCACGAGTTACTATAACCGAGCGATCACGACGGTTGCGAAGGTGGCGGTACAGTAATCTGAGACATGCAGTGGTATTCCATGTTGTTCATCTTGCACACAAATGTTAACTCTAAATTTAAAGTTTTTTTCAGGCCTCTCAAGATCTAGTTGGTCATGCTACTTTTTCCTGAGACGTCTCCAAACTGCCGGAAGCGTGCTTTTGACCTCATGCAAAATAAAGACTCTTGGGACAATGGAGTTGTGAAAGTGAAGGAGAATTATACTTCCAAGCAAATATGGGTTGGGAAAATCCTAGGTACTATTTCAGTGTGATGATTCTATATATGAAATGTGTCATAGAAACACCATCTTAATTAGCTCTGTGAGCTGTTCCTAGCAATTCATGTTTCTTTTCCGATTGCTATTCTCCAGGATGGGGGTGAACCTTGGAAATTTATGCAGCCGACAACAGATGTGCACGGGAGATTGATTAAAAGTCATCGTAAAATGGATAGGAGATGGTGGATAGCACAGGTGCCGACATGCACTACGGTCCCCTATCAGCAATGCATGAAACTGTGGTTCAAGTTCAATCGTGTTGCCTTAAATTTCTGAACAACTTGAGTTTGTCTGAATCTCAGCATACCAGAAACTTTCCTGCAGGCAGTAAGGTACCTAATGAGGTTCCGGACCGAGTATATGTGCAGACTACTGAATGTGGCTAGACACTCTGCGTTCGGTATGCAGGCAGCAAAATTGGTTCTTGAGAATGTTCAGAATGATATACTGGAGGTTCATGGCACGAAAGCTTTCATCTAATTGGACTATTCTGAATGCTTCCTTTTTAAATTTGGTAACCAAAAGTGTGTGTGTTTCAGGATAGCATTAGCAGAAGAACGAAACCTGACATAGAAAGGCTTGTGTGGTCGGAGCAGAAACCATATATGCCCAGGCCTCTTCTCAGCATGCATGTAAGGATGGGAGATAAGGCTTGCGAGATGGCAGTGGTTGGCTTTGACAAATACATGGAGCTGGCTGCCCGTCTCCGCAGGCGGTTTCCGAGTCTCAGGAATATCTGGCTCTCTACTGAAATGCAGGCAAGTTTAACTCCCTATTCCTCTATTTGGTGCAACACAGCACCTGTTTCTATTTTTTCTGCAGTTAGGACAGTTAGTATGAAAACTTTTTTTTACAAGGAAAGTCTGAAACATATTTTGGCTCTGTCCTAATGGCGAAATGCAGGAAGTTATCGACAGAACTAAGCTATACCCCAACTGGAATTTCTACTTCACGAACGTGACGCGACAAGACGGCAACTCTACCATGGCGGCATACGAAGCTAGTCTCGGCCGTGAGACCGGCACGAACTACCCGCTGGTCAATTTCCTCATGGCCACCGAAGCAGATTTCTTCGTCGGAGCCCTGGGATCAACCTGGTGCTACCTCATCGACGGGATGAGGAACACCGGAGGAAAGGTCATGTCCGGCTATCTATCCGTGAACAAAGACAGGTTCTGGTAAGCGACGTGAAAGCAGCTAGCAACGCCTTGCTGCCGATCGTCTCGTAGTTCCGGCAAATATAGGTGTCATGGCACATAGTTTGCTTGTCTGTAGAGCAATATAGATACCCTTTAACTAGCATGTGAAACTTCTTAACCAAGTAGGAGAGCAGTAGTACTTGTGATATCAAATCAGGTCCATGTCTTTTGATCTGGTATCCACTGAGGGCTTAGATATATTATCTTGGAGGTCCAACATATTGAAAAAAAGAGGATGCACTTACTCGATTTTCAGTGGCGCGCACAATGCGGTCGAGTGGTACACGAGAGATCCAATTACACAATTTTTTTTTAATTAATTAGCATGACAGTAACGGCTACTCCATGCAAAAGAGATTGACAGGTACACGTTTCCTACATCCTGGAGACACCTGAACTTTGCACTTGTTGTCAACCATTTGATTTTCTGAAGATCTTTTTTTTTTTAACTGTGGGGCAAAAGTTTTGCCCCTTGTATTAATTAAGAAGAAGCTTGCAAGAGCAAGTTTGTGACCAAACCACCCAACAACATTACAAAGCGGACTACTCTCGCGGTATCAAAATGCCCAAACACTTGGCACCCGCGAGAACCCAAATGCGAGCCTCCTTCTAATTCTATCTAAAATGACAAGGGAAGGCGCGCTCTTATTGTGAAAGACTCTTGCGTTTCGTTCGTTCCAAATCTCCCAAATGCGAGCCTCCTTCTAATTCTATCTAAAATGACAAGGGAAGGCGCGCTCTTATTGTGAAAGACTCTTGCGTTTCGTTCGTTCCAAATCTCCCAAGTGGCTAGCAAGGATAGGGAGGCAATGGCTTTCCGGTTTGGAGTAGTGGTTGTCATCGTGAGCCACCATTCATTGAAGTTGAGGTTTACCCAATCCGCCGTGACGACATTGTGTAAGCCAAGCCATCCTTTGATGAGGTCCCAAATTCTTCTAGTGAAGCGACAATGCATGAAGAGGTGCGTGGTGGACTCCGTGACTTGCTTGCAAAAAGGGCACAACCCACAATTGGGCCACCCACGTCTTGCCAAACGATCCGCCGTCCATATCCTATTTTGGTTTGCAAGCCAAGCGAAGAACTTGGTCTTGGGAGGGGCCCAAGGTTTCCAAACCGAAGTGAACATGGTGGAGGAGATTGTTCCCATGAATTGCATCTTGTAGGCCGATTTTGCCGTGTATTCCCCATTTTCTGAAGATCTTACCACTTCAGATAGTGAAACTATGACTGTTGGATCATCTCTAGGTTGAGAAAACAAATGGTCTGTATGTTCACTAATATTTTACTTTAATTTCACTAACATTTAAACAAAGATCAATGGAGATCAAACCTGTGTCAAAGCCGATACGAAAAGAACGTCAAATATGCTATTTCTAGATAGACAAAGGAGTGGTGTGTCATGTATGCATGCACTCAGATTTCTGTGCCGTATAAGCAACTTAATTTATCAAACCTTTTCCATGCCATCCGAGAGGCCAAGAGTGACGCACCAGCTCCTGCTCAACCATCCATTCGGCCACTGAGATGGACCCTGAAATGGACGACGTAACAGTGCCCTGAAGGAAAAGACGAACTGTTTTGTGTGACACAACGTAGTACTGGGTGGGTGCAGCACATCACAGGATCATCTGGTGGTAGTGGACATGAGCTCACTGCATTTCAGCTTGCTCCCCACTGCCACTTGTGCTGAGATTCCTCTCGGATCCAAGTCGGCAATGGAGGAGGGCCGACTGTGCGCGAGGCATAAGCGCGTCATGGCGGTGCGCCTCGGTGGATCCATGGACATGTTGATTCAGCTTGTGCAAGTGTGCAACACTGTAACCAGGATTCAGATATTGTTTGAGTTTGTGGGGGTAGCTGTGTGGAGTGGATACGGATGCAATGCAACGTAAGAAGTGCACTGCTGCATGGCTGATCATTGACGTGCCATGGCCTCGATCGCATTGTTAGGTATCGGATAGTGGTATATTCCGGTGAGTGTCATCCTTATCTTATAGGTAACGATTCTACGTACCTTTCTTGTGATGGTAACATTCTGAATTGTGAGACAAACTGTGAAGGAGAAGCATGATTCTGGTAATCCTGGGAACCCAGGGACTCTCTGAAGAAACACATATCAGATAGCTAATTAAGAGATAGCATCTTCTCATTTTATGAAAGCAACATGTTCGCACATACTGGAGAGCATCTTCTGATTTGGATTCCACATTATTACAAACGATTTAATCGTATGGATTTACAGGTAGTAGTTACATACTGGTGAGTGTACATTAAGCTCAACTTTCTCTTGATTCATCTGGATCAAGAAAAAAAACAGGGCAAACCACTTCAGTGCATGAACCACCGGCGCTTTACTTTTTTGTAATTCTTCTTTTTATTCTGGGCTGTGTGCATCCTTGTGGCCGCTAGGGCAACGCGTTGTTGTAGAGGCTGGGTGTAATTGATATCTCCGCGATATTAATATATACTCTTTATCTAAAAGGAAAAAAATGAACTACTTTTTTCCCCTCCTGAATAGTGAATATATGAGATATGATTAAAAAAATTGCGGGGAAGATATGATAATGTTAAGAGGTTGCATGCTGCGTGACAAAGCAGGCAAATAACCAACAGTTTCAGTCACCATGGACAAGACCCATGGTCAGCAGACTGCAAATGACCGAAGCATTTCTGGCAAAATTTCGGCCTCCCATCTCAGGGCTGATAACTGACCGGTGAGAACACATCTGTCGCAAATCCAACCGTCGGTCCGCATAGCATGACACAATTAAATTTCCTAAAAATATCAGAAAAATGGAAGAAAGAAGAACAAGAAAATAAAGCAGAAGCTTTTCCTGTTTCTCTTTACAGCTGAAAACCGTTCTCAGGGGAAGGGGGAGGGCGCCTTTTTCGTGTATCATCAGATCAGCCAAAATTGTGAGGAGCAGAAGCGAACAGCACCTCGATCAGGAGACGTCAGCCTCCACCCAACGCCTGCACCCGGCTAATCTTGCCCATTGAGTTAAGGATCTCAGTCCAATCCTTGTCTGAAACTCACCACTGGCAGGTTATATGGGATCAAAGCGGACTTCTTTTAAGAAAGATCAAAATAGATTTGGAAATTCAGAAATCTAATGTGATAGAGACCTGTCTATGTGCACTGACAATTCTCTCTTTATTTTCCTCATTTCGGTGTCCACAAATAGCAGCAACAATTGATTGGTATCTCTGAGCACACCTACCTGTGCACTGCCAACTTAAGGGGGCTTTGGTGTGTGTATACATTTTTGAATCATCATCTACTCTTAGAAGCAACAATTCTCTCCACTTGGACCCTATATATGTGCAATGGTAAATCACTCTAGCTTTGGGTTTGTTTCTCTCACTGTGTTTTTCTAGGGCATCCCGGGATATATGCGTACTCTCTTTTTAAAAGCTGTTTGTAGTACTCTTTCCATCTACCATATAAGTAGTTTGAGCTTTTGCAATCCTTTTTCCATAAGAATAACTTTAGCAAGAATGATTTCTTAAAAGCAAACACATAAATGGGGCTGAAAAGTAGGAATACGCGTCAATGATAATAACCTTGGATTATGGAAACGCCACTCACATGATCTTCTTTTCTTGAAAAAAAAAGGGGCCAAATTTCAGTGACCATTTCTGGCCCCATGATACGCTTTGGGAAAAAATGAGTATCCGAAAGCTTAGTACCATTGCTAAAGAAAGGTTGAATCATTCATTTGGTCCCTCCCAGCTCAAATTTCTTTCTCGTACACGACACAGCACCTATCACTTGGAGCTTTTCTTAATTAACACACATATAGATAGCAAGGGCATCACTCACACATAATTCCTTCATGTTAATTAACTGGGTAAAATGATGAATAAAAAAGGTACATCATTAAATTTGCAAATCTGAAAAACTCCAAGGCGTTTGACCCAGTATATTTTTGAACAAAGTGGTCTCAATTTGGACACCATCAATTAATGGTGTGAACAAACCACTTGTTCGACAAAGCGGTGAAGAATTCTGGATCATCTTCTGATTTATTTTTATTGCATGCAGCTAGTTCCAGAAACGTATCAAACTCTTCCAGATCCATGCACATTTATCTAGATAAAATGATGAAAAGCGACACTCATTCATTTTTCTTTTCACGGATCTTTCAGTCGTATCTCTTCCGATGCAATTTTATCGTGATCTCGATCTTGTCTCATAGCGGTTGAGGTAGCCTCTCTTTTTCCTGACCAAGAGAGCTCTATTGATCGAATAATAAAGTTCTTACGATCACATGTGAATAAAAACAAAAGTTAAATGATAGTAGTGTAACACTCAGGGCCGGCTCAACCCATGGTGACCTTGTGCGACGCACAAGGGCCCACGCTAGGGAGGGGCCCATGATCTATACCCCTGTCCAGTTGTTGCCTTGCGTTGGGCCTAAAAAAGATATTTGAGCTGCAAAGGCCCATGGCGCTGGCAAGGAGAGAAAATGAACGCACGTTGGGACTGAACGCACGCAGACGTAGAGAATAGCGATCCGATCGATCTCCTGCCTTTCGACTCTTCCCGGATGCCAACTCTGTTTTGATCGATCTTTAGACAATTCGGTTGTTCCTTCTCTATTGACCCGCCTTGGCCGCCTGGCCCGAGAAGGAGAGCGATCTGACCCCTCCTCGCTCGCTGGTCGCCCCTGCTACGTACAGCTCCAGATACAATCTGGTCCTGCCATGTCTCTATAAAGTCATGATCTCCAATTATGCAGAATTCATTTTCTGAATTAGGGTTGTTACATGTTAGATTAGGAATTTAGTGTTCTGACATCATGTAGATTGTAATTATTTTTGGCACAATTTTAGGTGTTACAATTCCGAAACATAAGTCCAGTGCAAGAAAACGAAAGAATCAACTTATTAAATAGGTAATTTCCGGTAGCAAGTTGCCTTTCCATAGTAATATGACAATGCATAAGCACTCAGAAAAAGAAGAAAAATGTGTGATTGGATGTAAATTTTTAATATTTTGCGTCTATATACTCGATATGCGTACATTTTTTTAGGGGTATGATATGCGTACATATATGTTACCCATAGGGGCCCATTTTTCAACTTTGCACTAGGCCCCCGCAAAGTATAGAGCCGGCCGTGGTAACACTAACACTATACTACGTAGAAAAGCGAGAGCACGGATTAGGGAATTAAACAACATAAGATTTCAGTGGTCTTTCCATTCTAGAAACCAAATCATGGAATCCAATGTTCATGGACAATGCCAGAGTAACTACGAAAATTAGGGAGGAGCTAGGGGTATGTAGTGATTTTCAGAGTATTTTTCTTTCAAACTGTTAAAAACTATGTTTGTCCATTGTTTTTATCCAACTAATTAGCCCAAGTTGACAAAGTACTTGATTGTACTATCATATCAGACTGTCTAGTTGGACATTCGATTTACACCGCCAGATAGAGGATGTGATTAGCTTCATTTGATGTCACCTACTTGAATGTAACATAATCACAAACCTGAATAAAGGTTGAGAAATACCCCAACTGGGCCCAGTGCATCTCTAGCGGGAGCACTAAATTTAGGGCCACTAAATCGGTTTATGGCTCCTCTTAACAGTTTTAGACAATTTTATAGACTTGGCAGCTTGCGCGCAAAGTCTGACACTCTAAACTAGCCTCTATATTTATGTTTTCTGCATTTTCTCATCTATTGTGGTCACTGGAATATTTGTGATAAGGTCATTTTTTTATTGGCGTACGTTATTTGGTTTTTGACATGTGGGACCCATTTTTTGGCAATGACAAGTCACCCATTTCCTATCTTTGTTTTATTTTTTTATGTATTATCCTTTCCTTTTCCCCCTCTTCCCCCCTTCTTCCACATTCGAGAGGTTCCAGCCCGCCACCATTGGAGCCCGCTTCCATCTCCCTATCTCACCATAACCTCGCCTCTCCCCTCCCCTCCGGCAAGGAGGAACGGGACACGGCCTCCGTAGCATTGAAAGAACATAGCTGATTAAATCCTGGAATAAAATCTACTCCCTCCGTCCCAAAATAGCTGATTATTTTGGGACGGAGGGAGTAGATAAATGCGAACACCTATGCCAAGTCTGTCAATTAAACCTAGATGGGTTGGTTTCAGCACAACGAAATCTAACCAGCTGAGTTGCCTCAGTTCGCGCACTTGGTGGCTCAAACTACAGTTTATGCTATTGTGAGAAAAATTGTGGGGTACTTCAGACCCTAAGTGCGTGGAATTTTTGACAAAAGAGACCACCTACACGAGTGAATTGCTAAAAGAGACCACCTCACAGATGAGTTGCCAAAAAAGACCACCTTCACCAAGCGTGTCATACTGTCATGTGTGTAAATGCACCTTTAGTTTCCGAAAGTTATCGTCCTCTAGGTTACATTAATCCTATCCAAGATGCCAAAATAACAAAAGCGCAAACAAGGTAAATCTACATCCACATGTGGCCATAGATTTGTTGGTGCAATGTGGACTTCCCCATTACCGCATGAACACAAAACAAGACGTGCACGAGTTAAGTACAACCCACACACAGTTCATGATGGACTAATTAACCAGCCATTACCATGCATGCACGGTGGCAACTCATCAAGTACACAATTAAGCATAGTGGATGTGGAGCTTTCAAGTTGTCCTTTCTTATATTTGTGTAAGCATGGACCAATTACACGATGCCTTAGTTAGGAGAAGAATGCATGCAACATCGCAACGATCTTTCCTTTCTGGAAAAAGCTCTCTGCGCCCATTCTGGGACACAGTTGTTCTGATTTTTCGTGTTTAAGGAGAATTAATCCCTGCATAAAGTAGGGCTCGGCCAGTGTCTTGCATGTTTGGTGCTATATGTCCACGTTTAATTAAGCTATCCCTAGCTACAAGCCTCATCTATAGGCTTTATGGTTTGTGCTTAATGACCTCGTTTCTTCCTGAAACGTATCAAGAAGAGAATATCCTACCAAAATACCACAATCATGTTGTGCCCGTGCACACTTGGCTCAATTGACAACCGAATTTGATCTTGGCGGGACTCAAAAAGAAAGGAAACAAGATTACAGAATGCAAACTAGACGTGACGAAAGGGAACGAGTTAATATGGCATGACACTAGCTTGTTCTTGCGTTTCCGACCATCGTGCTCAATCAACAAAAAATATGGAAATGTTTACACGGCTCGTAAAGTTTTACTAGAGGAATAAGAGCGGGCTTCGCCGCGCCCGTGGACTTGAATTTTTTTTAGTTTTGTTGGAGGGATTAAATTTGGGTAAGGTAAATAACCAATTGAGCTGGAAATATTATAATGATCCTGAGATTGCCACACAGAATGGGACTCAAAATAATTGAGGAAAGCATACCGTAGAAAATTTCAAAAGCTGGGTCACATTTGCCTTCTTTGTTGGCAGGGAGGTATGAACTGTCGGTGCTCTTAGAAGCAACTCCAAGTTCGTATTTTGACGATAAGGACGAAACGTCAGAAAAACAAAAGAGCAATTAACATACGGCATCGATGCATCGCAAACAATGTGGATGGTATGACAAATTAAAGGTATTGAAATGCACCCCTAAGATATGTAGATCAATCTAAATGGGGTTGCACGCATCGCAAACAATGTGGATGGTATGACAAATTAAAGGTATTGAAATGCAGCCCTAAGATATGTAGATCTATCTAAATGGGGTTGCAATGAGTAAGTGACGTCATTTCCACAAACACTTTTGCGATTTCAAATTATACTGAATTAGAATTCGGTGTTTCGAGTATATGTAAATATCCACTAAATGTAAATATATTTTCCCATAAGTTGTGTAAGTAGTATTTAAAAGTCATGTTAGTTCTTGTAATTATATTTTGCTTAAGTTGTGTAAGCATGCATGGAGTTGGTAAGAGTTTTTTGTTCTACAAATTGTGGTATTTTTTTGAATCACAATTTGAAGTATTGTGCAATTATTTTTCGCTAAATTTGTGTAACCATGCATGGAGTTGTATTAGGTGTGAAGATCTTTTTTTTAATACAAATTTTGGTATTTTTTTTTGCATTTTTGTGAATTGTAGTTTGTAATCTAGGAATTATACAATTTGAAATGTTTTTTCTAGGTATTTTAAGTCGTTAGTGGGACCCACATGTCTTTTTCTTTTTTTTCCGGAAAACCTGAAGAAATCGTGCACAGGCCGACAGGTGGGCCCATGCTGACGTCGCATGTGACGTCAGCCGAGGGCGACCACGCCGGCGCCACCGAGCTCGCGCCCGCGCGGCGGCGCACGCGCGCGGGGCCGGCCGGAGTCGCACGGATCTGCAGCCAGGCGCCGCGGGGAGGTGAACGGGCGGCGCGGCTGGACATATGGTCGCCGGAGCCGCCGGCGGCGACCATTTCGGTGGCGGCGGACTGCGGAGGCGGCGGCGACGATTCCAGCGCCTCCGCGGCGTCCCGGCCGGATTCCGTCGGCGAGGAGGCGGAGGGCGGCCCGGCGGGGCTCCCCATGGCCGTGGAGTTGACCGGGAAAGCGCGGACCGGCGGCGATGCGCCACGGCGCCGACAGCGGCCTTCGGCGGCGCGGGGGAGAGAAGGAGAGGGAGAGGATTATGGCGTTTTTGCACGGCAGCCCCTGAGGTTCGACGAATTTGCATCTAAGTCCTCTGCGGGAGGGCTGTTATGCAAATATTTTGTGCTAAAGTTCGTGCAGACGGGTGACCGGGAGTGACCAGGGGCGACCGGGGCGACGTGTCGCGAGCTCATTGGTTAAAAATCGGCCTGCTATAGTGCCGCCCGTGCGGGGGGCGACGTGGCCCGATCCCGGCCGTCCATCGCGCGGATCGGACGGCCGTGGATCACCCGCGACGTGGACGAATGAGGGGCAGCGGTTTCTTCCCCCTTTTATATATAGTAGAACGTCCAACTCTTGAGTTACTCCGTTGTATTTTGGCAAGTACTGATAGATACTTCGTCCAACTCTTGAGTACTCCATCTGTTCCACAACGTAAGAGGGAGTTGGCATTCTACGAATTCGGCCTACAACGGGAAGAATGAGTTGTGGGATATCTTAGATAAAGCGCTTTTGGGTGGCGAACTCCAGGCGCAGATATTACTGGCATCTGGCCTTTTTCACAACCGCCTACAAGATTATAGGAGTCGTGCTTTTTTCAGCCCGCCTCCGGGGTAACAATATCGGAACAGGTTTTTTCTTTGGAGTCGAGTTATATGTAAAAGCCGGCTGAGTAGTCGCGTTTACGAGCATGTTCTTGTTTAATTGTTAGGCCCATCTTTGGTCACGGACTGTAATACTCGGTTTTCTACTAGTGGCTCCAGTTGTCTTCTTCTACCCTACTCGCTGATTTTCCTACTACCGGTCGTTCTCGATCTAGGCGTCAACAAGTTTCCGATGTATCCGCCGGAGGTCTTAATGGAGTCACGTATGTGCTCCTAGACCACAAGTTTGGGATCCGGTTGTGCGTGACCACAAATTTCAGCTTGTGGGGATACAAGAGGGCATGTCGTGAAGCTCCTCCTTCCGTTGACACCTTGGGACATGTCGATACATGCGATTTTCATGGTGTTGGCAGATGCATGGAATGTCAAGACGGTTATAATTGGAAGATCAGTATTAGTGGGAGCGGAGTCTTGAATGCAACGAAGACATTACTTCACAGGCTGTTGTGTGGGCATGACTGCAAGATGAAGTTTATGTCCAAACTACACATGTGCAGGTGAGTTTAGTGTCTAGTGTTTTACAGCAGCGGCCTCGGTGGGGGCGACATCTTTGACGTCTTGGCTAGTTTTTTACATTATATAGGTGCAGAGTGGGTATAATTGGTATATTTTTGTATTAATATATTCCCTTTAGTAAAAACAAATTCGCCCAAGCTGACAAAGTACTTACGATTGTACTCAGACTGTCTGATTCACTGGTTCGACAGTTGTTCAACCCATTTTTGAACACCGATAGATAGAGGATGTGATTAGCTTCATCCGATGTCCCTACTTGAATGTCACATAATGACAAATCTGAATAAACGCGGAATCATACCACATAGGCTTAGAGCATGTCTAGCAGAAACCCTAAATTTTGTGTCTCTAAAACCGATTTTGTTTCTCTTAACAATTCCAGACAATTTAGAGACTCAACATTCCTGCAAAAGTTAGATGCACTAAACTAGGCCTTTATATTTCTGTTTTATGTATTTATTCATTTATTTGTGGTCCCTGAGTTGTTTGTATTAAGGTCGATTTTTTTCATTGGTCTACATTATTTTCTGTTTGTCATGGGACCCGCTTGCCAGCTAGTCACCCATCATTTTCTTATTTATTTTTGTCTTATACTTTCCTTTTCTTTCCTGGTCTCCCTCCCTTTTTCCACATTGGAGAGGTTCCAGCCCATGACTACTCGAGCCCGCTTCCTCCCATTTGGTCAGGGCCACCACGACCAGACTACCGCCCCCCCTGCTGTCCAGCAAGGAGGAACGGGGCATGACCTCCATAACACTGGAAGAATATCAACGTTTAATTCTTTTTTTTAAGATAAAGAGCATATATTAATATCGCGAAGATACCAATTACACCCAGACTCTACAACAACGCATTATCCTATCGGCAACACGGATGCACACATCCCAGAATAAGAAGAAGAATTACAAAAAAGAAAAGTCCTGCTACAGTGATCTATTCCTTGTCGCAGCAGACCTAACACCACCAAAAACAGTACCAGAAGTCCAGCTTCTCCAAAAGCGACGCCTTGAAGAAGGGAACAGTGCTGAAGCGAAGTTGTCGCCCTGATCATAGATCATAGGTTTTCACCCTGAAGAAAGTCCACACTCGCAAAAAGCAATGCCTTCAACAAGACTATTGCCAGGCACAACCAATTAAGACCAGACCTTGGGCTTTCACCCTGAAAGTTTAGACTCTGAATTTCTCCTGTGCTGTCGCCCCCTCTTGCCGTTGCCGCTGCTCCAAGTTACGAATCACCGAGCCAATCCCCCATCACCACCAGGACTCGAACCACCATTACTAGTTCTCAAATCTCGGCTTCGATTCCATGCCATTCTCCGCACTCTGACTTCACCATGGAACAAAAGACAAGTCCATGATGGTAACAAACTGCAGAGATTCGCAACGCTTCCTCTGAAACCAAACGGCCAGAAAAAAACATGGCTGCGCGCGACCGAATCCCACCCGATCCGTCAATCTCCAGGCTTGAGTTGCCCAATGGAGTTCGCCGGCGGAGCCTTCTGGAACTCGACACTCCGGCCAAATCAATGAAGACATACATCAAGTAGATCTTCGTCTTGGCGTGAGAGGAATCCAAGGACCGCCACCTTTATTCAAAACCGAGCCGGCAGCCCCCACGCCACCCGCCGGCAACCTGCAAGTAATTCCTAGAATAACTCTATAAGACACTGTTCTATTCTTTCCTCTAATCAAATGAAGGCAGCAATGCTGTTTTCGTCAATAATTCCTAGAAAAAAATGCAGATAAATGCGAGTACCACAGGGAAGCTAACCAACCGAGTTGGCTCAGTTCGCGCTCATGGTGGCTCAAACAAAAATTAAGCTCGGGTGAGAAAATTTGAGGGCTAACAAAAAAGAATCGGTAGTAGTTGTTTGCTAAAAACGACTGTGTCGAGAACGAGCCAGTGGCTCGATGGTTGGTACGGCAGTGGCCAAACCAACCCATCCCAGGTTCGAGTCCCTTGGTGGACGTTTTTTCCTGGGATGTCTCACCCTTTGTAATATCTCCTCACACGCTTGTGCGCTCCATACGACTAACGTCCTTCGGGACACTTGGTAAACTGGCGTGCTGTGCCTATAGTTATAGGATCTAGGCTTGTACACTAGGGGTGTGCGTGAGTGTGGTGTGTGTGTGGTGTTGAGTTGGTGTACAAGTTCAGATACTACAGCTGTAACACAGATCAAGGAGTCTCAAAAAAAAAAAAAAAACGACTGTGTCTTAGGTCACTTCAGACCCTAAGGGTGTGTGACCAAATGAACCTTTAGTTTCCGAAAGTTATCGTCTTCTAGGTTACACAAATCCTTTTTTTTACACAAAACAAATCCTATATTTAGGATACCAATTTAACATAAGTGCAATCAAGGCAAAGCTACATCCACATATGGCCATAGATTTCTTGGTGCTACGCATGTGAACTTCCCCATTACCATACGTACACAAAACAAGACGTGCACGAGTTAAGTACAACCCACACACAGTTAATGATAGACGAGATAATCATCCATTAGCCATGCATCACCGTGCCAACTCATCAAGTATACAATTAAGCATATAGTGGATATGGAGCTTTCAAAGTTGTCCTTTCTTATATTTGTGTAAGCATGGACAATTAAAAAGATACCTTAGTTAGGAGAAGAATGCATGCAACCTCGCAACGATCTTTCCTTTCTGGACAAAATGCGCGCGCATTTTGGGACACAGTTGTTCTGATTTTCGTGTTAAGAAGCATTAATTCTCATAAAGCAGGTCTTGGCCAGTGTCTTGCATGTTTAGTGCTATATGTTCACGTTTAATTAAGCTATCCCTACGAGGCTACAAGCATCGTCTAGAGGCTTTATGGTTTGTGCTTAATGACGTGGTTTCCTCCTAAAACGTATCAAGAAGAGAATATCCTACCAAAATGCCACAATCATGCTGTGCCCGTGCACACTTGGCTCAATTGCTTAACAGAATTTGATCTTGGCAGGACTCAAAAAGAGAGGATAAAAAGATTATAGAATGCAAACTAGACGTGACGAAAGAGAACAAGTTTATATGGCATGACACTAGCTTGTTCTTGCGTTTCCGATCATCGTGCTCAATCAACAAAAAATATGAAAATGTTTACAAGACTCGTAAAGTTTTACGTCCAACTCTTGAGTTACTGTTCAAGGTATAATTTGGCTGCTAGGTATTTTATTAGCCAAATTGATTTAAAAGATTGTGGAGAAATTATGGGTTAACATATATATTTGGACTTGCCATTTAGTTTAAAATGCAGGCTTGGTTATAGTCCAGTGCAGATGCTACAACAGATGTCAGGCGTGGCAAGCTATTTAACCAAGACAAATATACGAAGTTTGCATGGACTAGCATCTACCGAGTACAAGTCTTGCACAAATTGTGAGAGATATGCTGGGATAATATGCAGCTGAATTGAACATGTCCTGGCCGGATTCAGGTATAAGCTGAGCTCAAACACAGGTGCCTAGCAAGGCTCGCTCGGATGCCAGGCTGTAGGCGTGGGGATTACAGACTTTTCAGTTGGCCAAGCCACGTACGGAAAGTGCACTATGTTCGTTACATTGTATGTGCGGTAAAGGAATTAAATTAGACCGGATCAAATAGATCGAGATAGAAATATTTTATTTGGCTTGCATGCCAAGAAGGTTCCTTGATCCGTGTCCTGTACGCCAAAGACCAGGCTACCTCTATATATAGAGGTACGCGGCCGATTGAAAAAAGCCCCCGATCAATCGATATTCAACAAACCACATATCTACTTTTCACGTACCTTTTTACATGTCTTTTTATTCATAGTTCTTCCCTGCCGAGCCCTAGCAGCCCTAGAGTTTGGTTGATCTTTGCCGTTTTGCGCAGAAAAGCGGTCGTCTCTCCTCCACGAAAGTGAGGGGATCTTTGTTGCTTTGCTCGGAAAGCATCCGTTCGTCGTCACGAAAGTACGACGGGTATCGTGGTGCTGCGCGGCAATTTTCCGTGGCAACACAATTGGCGACTCCGCTGGGGACGAAGGCTAAAGACTTACACACGATGAACACCGCCATCAAGAACGGCAGCGACGTCGACCCCGACATCACCATCGCCGTTACCCTTGACGATCTGTCGGAAGAGGATCGGCGCGAGCTCGAGCGGGAGATTGAGGAAGAGCAAGCCGAGATGATGAAACAGATTTTGGCTGGATACCGGAAGACAAGAGACGGCGTTGTCAAGAAGGTCGTTGCGCCGAGTTCTTCCGATCCGCTCGGCGCTAAGGTAAAAAAGACAACTGAAGAAATTACTCATCTAATTGATTTGGCCGTAGCTAGAAAATATGATTCTGATGTGAGAAGTACAACACAGACAAGTACTGAAACCGTAGCTGGTAAAATTAAAGAATGTAACGAGCAGCTTAATAAAGATCTTGGAATTAGCCTACCTCGTCAAGTTCAGTTACCGGGCCTGCAAATTGATAATGATTATTCTGTGAAAAGGCCGATACTTATAGAAAATAATGGACTCATTAGTTTGCCTAGTAATATTCACATGTCTGGTGCATCGGCTAATGGTACGCAGCCTCACATTGCTTTGAACAGTAATCTGGGCGGCCAGGAGTATGCTAGCACTTCGGCCAATAATCTTGGTTCTACTGCTGCTCATCATACTATTTTAACTTCGGTTGCACCGAATTATCACAACAATAACCGAAGTGTAACATTTAATTCTAATGCTCGGCAGTCTAGTTATCAGACCGTAGCAAATAATTCAACATCATTGCCGCCTGTCGGTACCGGCGTTTCGTGCAGGCCGGTACACGATTCCTATTTTAGTGGGTGTCTGTTGCAAACGTCACATGCTCAAATTTCTACGCCGGAGTTTCCATCGCGTGCTTGCATTCCATCTGCTACACAAACCAATTCTCCACAGCCCAATGATAGTGTTAAGGATAAATTACAAGGGCAAGAGTTTTTAGATGTTAGTCAAGTTTTGCATAAGGCTTTGGCGCAAGAAAACCGGGCTAAGGAAGTTAAACAATATAGACGGTTTAAAGATAATATAAATGGTGAGAAGGATAACCACACGGTTAATGATTTAGAACATGATAGTAATTCGGCTAGCGAGGATGACGTTGACATATGTGTAGCCGAATGGGTTCAAAAGCCAAAGTCAAATCATTTTGCATGTTATGCTCTGAAGCGTACATTTGCTAGAAAAGAGGAAGTTAAGTATACTTTTGATGTGAACAAGTGTGATATAATTTTTGATATATTGTTGCAAAGGAAACTAATTCGAGTGAGAGAAGGTCATATTATTCCATCTCCAGAAGAATTGGGCAAGGGAGCTTACTGTAAGTTGCACAATTCATTTTCTCACTTTACCAATGATTGTGATGTGTTTCGACGACAGGTGCAATCGGCCCTTAATGATGGACGATTTACATTTACTCAGAGTATTAAAATGAAACTTGATAGTGATTCTTTTCCTATCGATGTTATTGACTTTGAGAATAAGAAAGTTCTTATTCGGTCGGATCAGACCGAATCTACCAAAGGGAAAAATGTCATCGTTGATGATAGTGCTACACTGAGGATGATAAAACCAAAAATTTCAGAAGTAGGAGTGTGGAAATTCAATGGCAAAAAGAGACAGGATCAAAAAATAAAGCCGACACTTAGCATGTTGTTGGAAAAATACACTTCACACAAGGCCAACAATGTGTCTAATCGGCTTGGAGGTGTTAAGGGTCCTAGGTTTTCTTATGAACATGTTGGTCATGAGCGATGGAGAAGAGATTCATATGACCAGCACTCGTATTTTTCCATGCGGCCTGCATATTGGCGCGGTGCACCTCCCATGTATTCACAGTTTCACCCGTGGGGTTATAATCCATGGGCGCCTTATCCTACATGGTCAGCATGTTACTTTCAACCGGAGTGGATTTCATCGAGGACTATGTTCAGAGGAAATTCACATGAGAGAAGGGCTCGGTTTAATCAGAGTTCTAGATCACGTGATGGCAATGTAATTCATGGCAGTGACGTGAGGCCAGTCTCAGGAACTTCATATACAAGAGGAAGACATCATGCTGATGGCATAATTCATATTAGTGGTCAGATGTTTAAGTGGGTGCCGATCAGTCCTGAAAGACATGCAGAAACAAGTGATGCAATTGTCACTCGAGGGAACCGATCACCGGGTTGCAATACAGATGGCAGAAAATATAATGGAGGCTGCAAACTCACTTGGGTGCCTGCTCATGTTCTGAAACTTGGAGAAGGTCAATCAGCTAAAAGTACTGATAATGGTACAGAGGCAACGTATGCTGAAACCGTATGGAGTGGATCGGTGCACAAAAAGGATACTGGTACAAAGGATAAAGGTTTCGGTAATACCTTTGCTCCTACTAGTATGAAATTTGGTTCAGCTAGCATACGTACCAATTCAGTCATGAGAGACACTAGCCCAAGAGCATCAACGAGTTTGTTTCCAGATGGTTTTGGCACATTATACAGAGGTGGTCGAAAATATGTGTGGATGCCGGTGCGCCGTGGAAAACATATAAAGGAAGCTGTCACGCATGATGAATCTGAACATAGCTGCACCAAAGATAATGCATCAGAAGATATGAGCGTATATGCGAGCTTGGAGTCTAATGTGCACACACCTTTAGAGAAGGCAGCTGTATATGTTAGTGCTAAGGAATCAGCTGATGCATGTGCTTGTATATTCACCGGAGGCAGCGGAAGATTTGAAACTGGTGGTACATCCGGTCAGCAGAGAGTTATTTCGGCCAAGGACAAGGCTTTTGTTTTAGGAACGACAATACGTCGGAACAGGCCGAAAAACTCGGGGGGCATCAGAATTAAGCCAATCGCTCCAGGAATCAAACCAGCACCTCGATGGTGTCCGACGGTACTAACACGCACTCAGAAACGACGAGTGCAGCGTCTGCGGACACTAGAGATCAAGGAAGAAATAGCCAAAAAGAAGCGCAATGGACTGTTAAATCGAGAAAAACCTATGGTGCCGAAGTTAACATGGAAATGACTACTGATATGAACGTGAATATAGTGTTCGCGTCTCCCACAGAATTTTGTGCATCCGAGGCTTGAGGATCTATGGCCGATATATTATTCCAGGTATCGTCCTAAGAATTTTGACCGATATATTATTTGGACATCGCCATAAAAAGAAATTTGGCCGATGTGTTCTTTGGACATCGACCTAAGTAAGTACATGGCCGGTGTATTATCGACATCGACCTAAGGTATTGTTATAATGTTTTTGATAAATACAATTATACCAAAAACAGGGGGGCATGTGTACAAGGTATAATTTGGCTGCTAGGTATTTTATTAGCCAAATTGATTTAAAAGACTGTGGAGAAATTATGGGTTAACATATATATTTGGACTTGCCATTTAGTTTAAAATGCAGGCTTGGTTATAGTCCAGTGCAGATGCTACAACGGATGTCAGGCGTGGCAAGCTATTTAACCAAGACAAATATACGAAGTTTGCATGGACTAGCATCTACCGAGTACAAGTCTTGCACAAATTGTGAGAGATATGCTGGGATAATACGCAGCTGAATTGAACATGTACTGGCCAGATTCAGGTATAAGCTGAGCTCAAACACAGGTGCCTAGCAAGGCTCGCTCGGATGCCAGGCTGTAGGCGTGGGGATTACAGACTTTTCAGTTGGCCAAGCCACATACGGAAAGTGCACTATGTTCGTTACGTTGTATGTGCGGTAAAGGAATTAAATTAGACCGGATCAAATAGATCGAGATAGAAATATTTTATTTGGCTTGCATGCCAAGAAGGTTCCTTGATCCGTGTCCTGTACGCCAAAGACCAGGCTACCTCTATATATAGAAAAGCCCCCGATCAATCGATATTCAACAAACCACATTTCTACTTTTCACGTACCTTTTTACATGTCTTTTTATTCATAGTTCTTCCCTGCCGAGCCCTAGCAGCTCTAGGGTTTGGTTGATCTTTGCCGTTTTACGCAGAAAAGCGGTCGTCTCTCCTCCATGAAAGTGAGGGGATCTTTGTTGCTTTGCTCGGAAAGCATCCGTTCGTCGTCACGAAAGTACAACGAGTATCGTGGTGCTGCGCGGCAATTTTCCGTGGCAACAGTTACTCCGTTGTATTTTGTCAAGTACTAATAGATACTTCATCCAACTCTTGAGTACGCCATCTGTTCCACAACGTAAGAGGGAGTTGGCATTCTAGGAACTCGGCCTACAACGGGAAGAATGAGTTGTGGGATATCTTAGATAAAGCGCTTTCGGGTGGCGAACTCCAGGCGAATAATCTAAAGTAACAAAATGTGAAACTGTAATATTTTATCAAGTAGTAATAGATATTATCAACATCTGAGATGGGAGCAGAAATATGGAACAATATTGAACAACGCACTATGGCTCGGTTCGCTACTCGCTAGACACTGTAGGGACGAATAATCAGCTGACTGAATCCAAATCAGTGGCCAATTGAATATTTGAATTTCAGGTGTGGATAATATATAGGAAATATGGAAATGAGACATACCTCTATGTAAATCCATTTGATCGGTTAATTGGAAGAAAAAATAGTCCAACGAGGAAGGATCATCTTTCATGTGACATTTGTATACGGAGTAGAAGAATGGTGCAATGCATGGATTAGCCAAAGCCCAAAGTCATGGGTTAATTACGGATGGTGTGTACGTAGCCTGGGTACGCTTATCATTTTACCCCAGAGAGGCTATACCGCCAGCACGCAACGAACGGACCAACCAAGCGCATGCAACACCTGACTGCATTTTTGTTGAGGAAAAAAATACGTCGCCATCATCTTGTACTCCCTCGGTTCACAAATACTTCTAACTAAGTGTATCTAGATAAGAAACACATCTAGATACACTCACTTTAGAGTCAAGTATTTTAGAACGGAGGGAGTAGGAGATAGATGTATCACTTGTGAAAAACACATGACCTCACGAGTCACGTGACAGGCACATATATACATACACACGGCACGAGTTCGTTGTGGCGACGGTTGCGGACAGATCATCACTACTCGACGGAGTACGTAGTAGCTAGCTTGAAATAGCGGTACAATAATACTCCCTCCGTTCCCAAATATAAGATGTTTTAGAATTTGTCTACATACACATGTAAACATATATCTAGACACGTTTCAATATATGTTCACACATATTAGTATGTATCTAGACAACACATGTGTAACACCTAAAACATCTTACATTTCAGAACGGAGGGAGTAGTACCTAATTTCCAATGTACACGATACGAGAAATTAGCGTACAATTATATATGTTTCAGAAACAATTGAAAATATATTTAATTATACTAAAAAAATTGATAAAGAATTCCATTAAAATATGGAAACAATATTAATTGTATTCTACCCATTGAATTCGAGCACCGACCAATTCTCTCAATTGAACTTAGAGAGAAAGATGCTCGACATTATACTTCAACAATTCCTTTCCCCTCGCGTACCATATATTTAATTACATTAAAAAGTTTTTAAAACTAGAAATTTGTATAATTTGTGGTAATCTGAAAAATAAAAAGGACGGTGGTAAGAAGCATTCCGTAAGTGTAGCTTTTCCGCTACATGTAAGAAACACATGCATGGTCACACGTACTACGTAGGAGAACAAATTAACCAGCAAGGCGTGTCATGCGGCACGACGTTGTTTGTGTGACGTACATGCTCCTGCTTTTCTCGTGACACTGCCGTCGCCCGCGACTTTCCGTTACGGACGAACGAAACGGGCGGACTAGTGGAAAACGGACAATAGATTTCGACCTTTAGTCCTCAATTTGTTACAAACCGGTACTAATGGGGGCACCCCACCCGGCCAGCTCGCCGCCCAGCCCCGTCCCGGTTCGTGAGGGACCTTTAGTCCCGGTTCGGGGCACGAACCGGGACTAAAGGGTCACCACATGCCCACCTCTGCGGGCGCATGTGGTGACCCTTTAGTCCCGGTTCATGCCCCGAACCGGGACTAAAGATGGACCTTTAGTCCCGGTTCGTGCTACGAACCGGGACTAACATTTTCTACTACATCATCTCCCACCCCGAGCCAGCCACTCCATTTTTTCAGCTCGAGTTCATCTCCATTTTCTCCTCCATTTCTTCTCCCCGAGGTTGATTTCGTCTCCGTTTTTTTCCACTATTTGTCAAGATTGACGGCGCCCCATCATCTCCAAGGGTTAGCAACTGCATCTCTGCTTCCGGCGCTCATTTCATTGCTTGTTTAGCTCATTTAGCTCATTTCATTTTGTAGTGCTAGCTAGGTGTTTGATGAAATGCCTAAGTAGTTGATTTTATTTTTGTAGTGCTAGCTAGGGTTAGCAACTGCATCTCTGCTTCCACCGTCGATCGCCCGCGCCGCCGCGTCACCGACACCACCTCGGTGAGCCTCTTGTTTTTATCTTTTATTTTAAAAATCTTAGTTGTATGATTTAGAGCATAATTATTACTTGTATAATTTTTTTATTTGTATAATTGTTTGTTATACATAGTGCCATGGTTTTGACATCTGTCCACACCGGTTCTCGTCCGCTCTATTATTCAGATGTGGTATGATTTTTTGTTATAACTATATATTGTTTCATTTTGTATTTATGACAATTATGCCGACCAACTTGACATAGATATTTTTTACTAGGAGGTAGTTGAACCGGAAATTCCAACCGACCCTATTTTCGAGTTTTTTAAGAAAGAAAACAATGATTTGAAAGCAAAATTGAAAAGAAGTGAAGATCTTCGTCTCCAATGCTTAGAAGAGAAGATGAAATTGGAGTTCAAGTTTGCCGACGTCGTCGATGATCACGAGATCAAGATGGAGGCAATGCGCTTGGATCACGAGATCAAGATGAATGCAATGCGCTTGAAGCTTAAAAAGATTAGAAAATATGCCATTAGTCAAGAGGCTTGGTATCATTATGCTGTTGGTTCAATAATTACCTTAGTTGCGATTTTGATCGCATTTGTTGTTGGATTTAAATTCTTTAGATAGTTCTATGTTAGTTTCAATTAATGTATGTTTTATGAGAACTATGTATTACATTTGGTCGATCAGTACTCTACTTTGCTTTTAATGTGTTGAACTTGTATTAATTAATTTGGTCACGTATCTATTCATAATGTAGCTAGTGTAATGGTTTTTGATATACTTGTATAATGCAGATGAACCGACAATGGATGTACGGTGACCGACGCAGTCCCGAGTTCATTAGTGGCATGCATAATTTTCTCCATGCGGCTGAGGCAAACAAGCGGACGAATGGTTTTATTTGTTGTCCATGTAGTGTCTGTAAGAATAGGAGTGATCACTCTACTCAAAAATCCTTCACATCCACCTGTTGCAGAATGGTTTCATGGATGGTTACTATTGTTGGACCAAGCACGGAGAAAGCGGGGTTATAATGGAAGAAAATGAAGAAGAAGAGGATAATGACAACTATCCTATGTTCAATGAACACGGTGATACTACAATGGGGGAAGACGAAGCTGAAAAAGATCCCATTGTTGATGAGCCCGACGATGATCTTCGTCGGGCCATTCGTGATGCACAAATGGACTGTGGAAGTGAAAACGAGAAGTTGAAGTTGGAGAGAATGTTAGAGGATCACAACAAATTGTTGTACCCAAATTGCGAAGATGGCCAGAAAAAGCTGGGTACCACACTGGAATTGCTGCAATGGAAGGCACAGAATGGTCTATCTGACAAGGGATTTGAAAATTTGCTGAAAATATTAAAGAAGATGCTTCCAAGGGATAACGTATTGCCCCCAGTACGTACGAAGCAAAGAAGGTTGTCTGCCCTCTAGGATTAGAGGTGCAGAAGATACATGCATGCATCAATGACTGCATCCTCTACCGCGGTGAGCACGAGAATTTGAATGCATGCCCGATATGCGGTGCATTGCGGTATAAGATCAGACGAGATGACCCTGGTGATGTTGAGGGCGAGCCGCGCCCCAGGAAGAGGGTTCCTGCCAAGGTTATGTGGTATGCTCCTATAATACCACGGTTGAAACGTTTGTTCCAAATAAAGAGCATGCCAAGTTGTTGCGATGGCACAAAGAAGACCGTAAGAAAGACCTGATGATGAGACACCCCGCTGATGGGTCGCAGTGGAGAAAAATCGACAGAGAGTTCCCGACTTTTTCAGATGACGCAAGGAACTTAAGATTTGGTCTAAGTACAGATGGCTTTAATCCTTTTGGGGAGCAGAGCTCCAGTCATAGCACTTGGCCTGTGACTCTATGTATTTATAACCTTCCTCCTTGGCTGTGCATGAAGCGGAAGTTCATTATGATGCCAGTGCTCATCCAAGGACCGAAGCAACCTGGCAACGATATTGATGTGTACCTGAGGCCATTGGTTGAAGAACTTTTACAGTTGTGGCGTGAAGAAGGTGTACGTGTGTGGGATGAGCACGGACAAACAGAATTTGACCTACGAGCGTTGTTGTTTGTAACCATCAATGATTGGCCTGCTCTTAGTAACATTTCAGGACAGTCAAACAAGGGATACAATGCATGCACGCACTGTTTAGGTGAGACTGAAAGTATACATTTAGGTAACAAGAATGTGTACCTGGGCCATCGTCGATTTCTTCCACCCAAGCATCCCTTAAGAAAGAAAGGCAAACATTTCAAAGGTGAGGCAGATCCTCGGCCGAAGCCTACCCGCCCTTCTAGTTCTGATATATATGATATGGTCAAGGATTTAAAAGTAATCTTTGGGAAGGGTCCTGGCGGACTATCTGTTCCGAATGACGCTGACAACCACGTACCCATGTGGAAGAAGAAATCTATATTTTGGGA
The DNA here is from genome assembly GCA_947311845.1 of Poa pratensis. Classification (NCBI taxonomy): domain Eukaryota; kingdom Viridiplantae; phylum Streptophyta; class Magnoliopsida; order Poales; family Poaceae; genus Poa; species Poa pratensis. The sequence goes on from CAMZMU010000126.1 coordinate 5,811,392, forward strand.
GCTGCCCTATTGGATAATCCTTGAGGTTCACTCTGCAATCGACGTGATGCACGTGACAAAAAATCTTTGCTTGAACCTGCTAAACTTCTTGGGCGTGTATGGGAAGTCAAAAGATACACCGGAAGCAAGGCATGACCATCAACGTATGCACGAACGAGACGACGTGCACTCAGATAATCATAAAGGTCCTGCAAGCTACGCTCTTACGAAAGAAGAGAAGACAATATTTTTTGAATGTCTTAGCAGTATAAAGGTTCCATCTGGCTTCTCGTCGAATATAAAGGGAATAATAAATATGGCAGAGAAAAAATTCCAAAACCTAAAGTCTCATGATTGCCACGTGATTATGACACAATTACTTCCGATTGCATTGAGGGGGCTTCTACCGGAAAATGTTCGAGTACCCATTGTGAAGCTATGTGCATTCCTCAATGCAATTTCTCAGAAGGTCATCAATCCACTAACTCTACCAAGTTTACAGAAGATGTGGTCCAATGTCTTGTCAGCTTCGAGTTGGTGTTCCCACCAACCTTCTTCAATATTATGACGCACCTCATAGTTCACCTAGTCGAAGAGATTTCATTCTCGGTCCTGTATTTCTACACAACATGTTCCCCTTTGAGAGGTTCATGGGAGTCTTAAAGAAATATGTTCATAACCGTGCTAGGCCAGAAGGAAGCATCTCAAAGGGTATGGAACGGAGGAGGTCATTGAGTTTTGTGTTGACTTTATTCCTGACATTCAGCCGATCGGTGTTCCTCAATCGCGCCATGAAGGGAGACTGTGTGGAAAAGGCACGCTAGGAAAGAAAGCAACAATATGTCAAGACGGGCATTCTTTCACTCGAGCACACTACACAGTTCTACATAATTCCAGCTTGGTGGCTCCATATATCGAGGAACACAAGAATTTTTTACGCTCTAAATACCCGGAGAAACCTGAAGATTGGATTGATGGACAACACATGAAGACTTTCGGCGGTTGGTTGCAAACACGTCTCATTAATGACACCAATGTTGGAGAACAGCTATACTTGTTGGCCAAGCAACCATCTTCGACTATATTGACTTTTCAAGGGTACGAGATAAATGGGAATACATTTTACACGGCCGACCAAGATAAAAAGAGCACCAACCAAAACAGTGGTGTCCGCTTTGATGCAACAAACTACAATGGGCAAAAGGTCACATATTATGGTTACATAGAGCAGATATGGGAACTTGACTATGGACCTTCTTTTAAGGTCCCTTTGTTCAAGTGCAAATGGTTGAACCTAGAAGGCGGGGTAGAGGTAGACACACGGTACAGAATGACTATAGTGGATTTTAAGAATCTTGGGTACGACACCGAACCATTCGTCCTAGCCAGTGAAGTGGCTCAGGTTTTCTATGTGAAGGACATGTCTAGCAGATCGAAAAAAAGAAAAGATAAGCAAGCGAATACATCATACGATGAGCCAAAGCGCCACATAGTTCTTTCAGGGAAAAGAATCATCGTGGGAGTGGAGGACAAGACAGACATGTCAGAAGATTATGATAAGTTTCATGAAATTCCGCCCTTCAAAGTGAACACTGACCCAAGCATCAAGTTAAATGAAGAAGATTGTCCATGGTTACGGCGCAATCAGAAGAACAAGTGAACACTAGATAGGGATGTTGTTGGTGATGTGTAATAATGTATTAAACCTTTTATGTAACTGTGTTCTGAAAACTCAGAAGAAAACTCTAAACACTGATTTTTGGTTCTAAAAACTCCAACGGCTTACAAGCGCTCGAAAAAGTGGAACAAAACACACGGTTTCCCCTGCATACAGCCCGACGGTGGCTCGTGAGTGCCCGCATATCAAATGCACCGTCGGACGTATGCAGGGAATCCGAATGATTTGTATTCGGTCGATGAACTGAAGTATTTTGTAGATAGAACAAAACACACGGTTTCCCCTGCATACAGCCCAACGGTGGCTCTTGAGTGCCCGCATATCAAATGCACCGTTGGACGTATGCAGGGAATCCGAATGCTTTGTATATCAAATGAACTACACTGAGTGCCGAACATGTTCGAGAGGGGCTATATATAGGGTCATGGACTGATCCAACACTGATTTTGCCCTCAAACACCCCTGATCCAACGGCTCACAAGCGCTTGAAAGAAACACACCCCTGATCCAACGGCTCACAAGCGCCTGAAAGAAACACATGATCCGTGTGCTTCTATTACCAACCGGGACTAAAGGCGGGCTTTGCGGTCACGTGTCCCCCCCAGCGCTGCCCTGAGGTCTATATGTATTGTCGTCGACGGGGTAAACCCTAATCCACCATTCCTAGCAACGAACCCATCGTATCCACGAGATGATCCACCACGCCCGCCGCAGCGCCTTCTGGACGAGGTCGAGCGTGCTCGGCAGAGCGCGCTTGGGCGCTACCGCGGGAGCCTATCCCGTCGTATGCCCACGAGTCCGGCGTGGAGAGGAATGCCCAACTACCGGCCTCCTGCTGCGGTGGATGCGTATGCCGCAGGGGTGGCGTGGGGATCCGCGGCCGTACCTCCGCCAGTCGCCGCCGCCCCTCCCGACGAGGAGGATGACGACGACGACGACTTCGACTGGAGCGACCATAGGGAAGAGGGCGGCGGGCCGCAGATGCAGGAGGCCATTGAAGCCTCCTTCCTGTCCGTCCACGACGACCGTGTACAGCGAGCCAGAACTGCCTGCCAGCTCAAGGCGAAGGAGGCTTCCGAGCTGGATTGGGCGCTGAAAGACTCATCCTCCATGGATCTTGCCCTCCGCCACAAACGTGCGCGCGAGAACCGGGTGGCCGCGAACGGGGCTGGCTCCTCCCGCCGTTCCCCCTAATCCTACGGCCTCCGAGCCAGCAAGTCCGTTTATGTAGAAATGTAACTGTGTTATGAAAACTGTTAGTGATGTGTAATAATGTATTAAACCTTTTATGTAACTGTGTGGGGATTCAAGCCGGCAATTCCGCCCATGGGCACGTCCGCCCACGGGCACCCGACCATAATGGGCAGGGTATGGGTCGCTATGTTCGCCCATGGGTCTCGCCCGTGGGCGACCCGATTAGTCATGGGTAGGGTATGGGCAGACATGTGTACCTATGGGCGACCTGATGGGTAACCCGATTAGCTGACATGTGGGGTCTCATAGTAAGACATGACCAGAGCCCATGTAATTTCTAGCCCAGCCCAACAGTCCAAATCCAACACGCACCGCACTAAGCCACTAACCCTAGGTGTGACCGTGTCCCTCCCCAGTCTCTCCCCGTCCCCGCCGCAATCCCTCACCCCTACTCTCTCTCTCTGCTCAGTGCTCAGTGCTCACGCCTCATGGTGCTCTCCGCTCCCTCCCTTTCCCGACAGCAAAACGGCGGCGCTGACCCGCCGCGCCGTTGCTCCACTGAGCCGCCGCTCCGTTGTGCCGCCACTCGATGCCTCCCCAACGTCCACGAGGAGCTGTTGTATGCAGTTTGACACATAAAATATGCCATTTTGGAGTGCCAGAATTGACATGAGGAGCTGTTGTATGCAGACCCGACGGGTCGGGTGACCTGACGGGCATGGGCATGAAATCTGACCCATGGGCAGGGTCGCGGGCAGAGAAGCTTGCCCATTTGTTAAACGGGCATGGGTCTGGAAGAGGTCGACCCGAACAAACCCGACCCAATTGCCGGCCTTAGTGGGGATGTTGTTAAGGATGTTTTTAAAATAAAGAGATAATTATTACAAATTTTTAGACAATTAAATCAATGGATAAATGGGATATAAAAGAAATAAGAAAAAGATATGATTTTTAGACAATTAAATTAATGGATATATTTTTAGACACATTTTTAGACAATGGATAAATGGGATATAAAAGAAATAAGAAAAAGATATGATTTTCAGAAATATTGAAACATTTAAATTAAATATATATAAAAAAGAAACTAGAGCAAAAAAAATTCAAGAAACATGTAAATCAAAGTATATAAAAGAAAAAGAAAAAGGAAATAGAAAAAGAAATTAGAAACAAAAACAATTCAAAAAGAAAGTAAATCAAAGTATATAAAAGAAAACATAAACAAAAACCATTGAAAACAGAAAAAGAAAAAGAAACTAGGAAAAAAAATTAAAAAGCCCATTTAGCCTCGGTTGGTAACACCAACCGGGTCTAAAGGTCCGCTGGGCTTCGCGCTCAAATTTTGGCGGCCCAGAGAGACCTTTAGTCTCGGTTGGTGACTAAAGACCCTTTAGTCTCGGTTCGTGGCTAGAACCGAGACAAAAGGTCATTTTAGCGACATTTTGGGTGGTTCTGCCCCAAAAATTTCATATTCTTTCCCCAAATCTTCACCCGACGCGCCTTCGACGCCGCGACGCCCCCGAGACGGCGAAGCCCTGCTCCGCTCCGCCGCGCCGTCCGCCGCGCCGTCTACCGCTCCGTCTGCCACGCCGTCTGCCGCTCCATCGACGCCGCCGAGACGCCTCTCCGCCTCCGACGCCGTCCGCCTCCGCCGCCAGGCTGCCGGACGCGGCGGTCCCACACCGTCGCCCCCCTCTCACCAGCGCAACTCCGGCGCCCTGTCTCCCCATCGCGCGCCCTTCCCCTGCCCGACGCCGCCGGCCGCCGCCATCGCCTTGCATCATTGAGGTTAGTAAAATTTAGCTAGGTTTTCTTATTTTTTTTCATAGTTTAGCTAGGTTAGAAAATTTAGTTAAATTAAATTTAGGTTAGTAAAATTTGATAAGTTAGCAAATTTAATTAGATAAGTTAGCAAAGTTAATTTAGGTTAGCAAATTGGATAAGTTAGCAAAGTTAATTAGATGCAAATTTGCTATTTAAATTAGATGCAATTTAAATTTGCTAAGTCTATTTAGGTTAGTAAAATTTCATATTTAAATTTGTTGCTATTTAAATTTAGCAAATTTTAGCAAATTTAACAATGTGTTAGTAATTTTTAGATGCAATTTTTATAGATGCAATTTTGCTATTTAAATTAGATGCAAATTTGCTATTTAAATTGTTGCTATTTAAGTTAGCAAATTTGCTATTTATATTGTAGATGCAATTTATAGATGCATTTTATAGATGCAATTTTATAGATGCAAATTTTTAAGATGCAATTTATAGATGCAATTTTGTTAGTTGTTAATTTTAGAGTTAGTTGTAGATGTTAATTTTAGGTAGTTTTTGTAGATGTTAATTTTGTAGATGCAATTTTGTTAGTTGTTAATTTTAGAGTTAGAAAATTAGATGTTAGAAATTTAGGGTTAGAAATTTAGTGTTTTTTAGTTTTGTAATTTTAGTAAATGTTATTAGGAAATTTAGTATTAGATGCATTGTTAGAAAATGTATTAGATGCATTGTTAGAAAATTTAGTATTAGATGCATTGTTAAAATTTAGTATTAGAAAATGTATTAGAAAATTTGTAGTTTAAAATAAGTATGAAAATTGTTAGAAAAAATGGTTGTTTAACATTGTTGCTATTAATTTAGATGCAAATTTGGATGCAATTTATAGATGCAAATTTTATAGATGCAATTTATAGATGCAAATTTTATAGATGCAAATTTTATTGATGCAATTTTATAGATGTAAATTTTATTGATTGCAGGGACATTGAGCTATGGAAGCCAACTATGTGCGAGACGAGGAGAATGAAGACCAAATTCAACAGATGATATATGAGGATGCCCATAGAGAAGATCCCGATGGAGAAGCTGATGATGAATTCGCCTCACAATTTCTGATGGACTCTGGTGAGGGACTTGAGTCTGGAGAATTGCTCTTAACAAACTCCGGCGAGGTATATATATTAAGGCGATATGTTGTTGATCACTAGATGCATTAATTGATTTGTATTGCACTTATTAACGACTCATTTTTCTTTTAGCCCTCCGGATCGAGCAAATCTGCTAAAAACCAAGCTCCTCGAGGCCGGACGAAAAGGATGACGAGCGAGGATGCAAGGTTACCGATCGAGGAAATTGCTGATGACGGCGAACCGCTGGAACCCAAACAGAACCGCAGTAAATTTATAAGTCAAGCTGGAACTATTGTTAGGGACATTCTCCCGATCACCATACCAGAATGGAATAAGCCGGCGGCCGCAAACGACGATGACCCCTGTTATGTCCACCAAGTTATAAAAGATTTGCTATGGGACACGCTCTTGACACATTTTAACCTCCCGCAAAATCTCTCTGAAATCAAGAAGGAGAAATGCAAGCAGTGGACTCTGAAGAAGATGGCCACACAATTCCGGAACTGGAAGAAAACATTATGGAAAAAATATGAAAATAAAGATCCAGATTTTAGTGGAACACTAGAGAAGATACAAAATGACTGGCCAGCGTTTGTGGCGTATAAGAAATCGTCTAAGGCTGTGACTCGATCGGCCACAAATAAGTTAAATGCAGCGAAGAAGATATACCACCATAGGTTGGGGGCAGGTGTCTACAGGACCGCCATTCCTAAGTGGTTAGCCTTTGAAGCAGAACTGCTCTCTAAAGGGATCCGTCCACAGACATATGACTGGCCCGAGAGGTCCAAATTCTGGTTGTTCGCGCATGGGGCAGGCTTGGACCCACAGACAGGGCAGATTGTTGGAAAAGGAGGATGGAAGGAAAAAGTAGAAACAATCACAAAGAAGCTTATAGTCGCAATAGATGAAGTTCGCCGGGGTGTGTTCCAACCCGATAGAGAGAACGACGAGCTGACACGGGCCCTGGGGAATCCTGAACACGTTGGACGAGCTCGAGGCCATCCCGGCGGTGTTACGTTTAAGAATGCGTGGCCGGAGTGCGCTGACAGTTATAGAAGCCGTAGCAGAAATAAGAAGAAGGAGTCCGAACGGTTATCGGAATTGGAACGTGTGGTGAAGCGGCAGCAGGAGCAACTGGACGCTATTAGTCAGCAAAGGGCAGCTCAGCAGCAGCTAGAAGATCCTCCAGCCGATGCCGCCCCATCTCAGCGTAGAAGCAGCGTGGGTTCCACGCAAGCCGATGGTCACTACCCCGTGGATGATGTCACGGAGAGGACAGATTGTGAGCTACATATACCAACGAGGAACATATCCTTGAAGGTGGCGGTCGGCTATGCTTTACCAAATGAACCTGGAGCAAGCTACCATCTTGGTGACATTCCAGCTGGCTATGCTCGTGTCGGGGTGGATGAAATTATGCCGGGATTTGAAACGATGGACCTTGAGATTCCTGGAGGTGACGAGGAGAAGACATTGGGAGAAGTCAAGCGTGGTTTCGCCCTGTGGAACAAGAAATACATCCTTTTCCAGACTCCTTGCCAAGGCCACCGACTCCTCCTTGTAGCAGTCCACCTCATCAGCAAAGCCATCCCTCCCCGAGAGGGACCCCAGCGCGAGTCCATCTCGATCTCCGTCGCGTGAGGAAGCGCCCGTTAAGTTGCTCCCGAGGAAGCGCAAGCCTGGTTCGCCGATTAGGAAGAAACCTAGAAAGGAGAACACACCGCCGCCTCCTGAGAAGTTACCTTGGGATAAAACTGTCGAGGAAAACGCCGCCGCCGTGAAGGCCCAACTGGATGCCTTTCTTGCAGGGAAAGTGAAAGTGCCCGAGCCAAAATTTACCGCTGCAATATCTCCGGAGCGCCTGGCACTTACCATCGATAACCTATATAACCCTCCACCAAAGCCGCCATCAGACTATGAGCGTTCTATTGATAAGTCATATGGCGATGAGTTGGACAAGCCAAAAAAAGGGAAACAAGTTCCCCAGCTCGGAGAACAAGCCGCACAATCGGTCCCCCCGCTCAAGGTGTTTGACGACAAGGCCGCGCAAGGTTATCAACAACAAATAGGTTCGACAACTGATTACCCCATCGCTGATGTAGTATCTCAATATGTTCCTGGGGAAGATTTGGTCAAGGGCAGGTTAACAACAAAAATGCGTCTGTTGCATAACTGGTACAAGAAAGCCGCAAAGGAGGGGTATATCAGTATCATGGTGAGAGTTACGGAAGAGCACTATTTCCAAGAATACGCTGTGTCCGTTGAGTTTAGGGAACTTTTTCAGTTATACAATCTCCGGGCCCTCGACAAATCTATCATCAGTTGCTATTGTCTGTAAGTGATTTATTTCTGTAATTTAAGTCTTTAGCTCAGCTCGTTCATTGTCTGTAATTATCCTCACTATAATCTTTTGTGCGCTATATTATGCAGAATGAAGATGCTCGAATGCAAAAGGGATGAAATCAAGGACATTGGGTTCATTGACCCGGATAAACTTCATGAAGTCACCATAGAAGATCCCATTCATAACAGGGATACACCGGCGACTTTGCTAAGGTTTTTGAAGCGACAAACTGACAAAACACAAATATTATGGCCTTACAACTTCAAGTGAGTATCACTGTCTTTTACACATTCTATTTTTCTCACCCGATGATAAGTTTAATTGATGAGTTATGCATGACTCTGTATAAACGTGCGCAGGTTCCACTTTATTCTTATCGTCATTAAAATGCACACTGGAGATGTTCATGTCCTTGACTCGTTAAGGAAACATCCTAAAGAGTACAAGACATGTTTTGATATGCTCGCAAAGTAATTTCATTTCTTATCGTCTCTTTCGTTCATTTCCTGATATCAAGAAATTTATAACTCCTTTGTTCATTTTCTTTGTCGGCAGCGTTTGGAAAACGTTCATCGAGGAAGATCCGGCCGGTGGATGGCCACCGAAGCTGACATGGCATTTGAACAAGGTAAGTAGTACGTACTACCTAGGTCCACGCACCATTATCATACTTGATTATTATTTGATTGAATTCTATTCTTGTGTAGTATTGCCTTGAACAGCCACCGGGGACTAATTTATGTGGATACTACGTTTGCGAGTACATGCACGTTCTGACCAGCGAGAAATTGAATGGCAAAAGAAGTAAAGAAGTACGTAAACATTATTACAACGTTATTTTTTTACCATTAGTTGTGCTGAGTTTCATTCATTTGATATATATACACACAACTCATTTTGATCTCATTCTTTTAAAGTTGGCAAGAAAGCGCAACGCGATACCAATAGAGGCCCGCTTCAAGCAATTGGGGAGGAATTGGCGGATTTTTCCTTGCGGATGTCATACCTACATTCAGAGAGTATCACTATGCTACAGATCAATAGTATGCCTCCATGTAATAGTGATCTCCATGTAATTAAGTACTTGGGACCGGGAAAACGTGATCTTCATGTACTACTTAATTTGTATGTGTCGTCAACATGATCAACATGCATCAACTTGATCTTCATATAGTAATTTATATGTACCAGAACGCGTTTTTGGCGCATCGACGTGATCCCTGTACGATGGAAACCATCCGAAACCCCTAACCCCTCCTAAAACCCTAAAACCATGAAAATTAATCGAAATAAAAAAATATGCAAAACCCTAGTCCTGGTTCTTGTTACGAACCGGGACTAAAGGTTCCCAGCCCCGCGGGCTACGCGTGGCCACGTGGGAGGGCCTCTAGTCCCGGTTCGTAGACAACCGGGACTAAAGGGTGGGCGGCTTCAGTCCCGCTTTGCTAGTCCCGGTTGCCTAACCGGGACTAGAAGCCCTCTGGAACCGGGACTAAAGCCCCGATTTCCACTAGTGGCGGCCATCCATCGATCGGTTGCACGTACGTTACGACCTTACCGTACGTTCATGTCCATGCATGTGTATATATGCTCCATCTTCTGTAACCCTTTACACATGAGTGCAACATTCGTGCAGCCTAAATATTTCACCCACAACCCCCCACATTTCTTAGGGGTACAGACAACCGACCATTGCACCAAATGATACATTTCAATACCTTGATCTTCCCCTCCACAAGAAACAAGCCTGATAATAATTCATTCGTTTTCCAATACCTTTTGGAAGTTGATAGAACGACATCATATATATATATTGGTATAGAAATGAGACTAAATTCAGTTAGAATTAGTCTCACACCAATTGGCATGAGCTTTCCTTGCCAACAACCAAGTTTACCCTCCATTTGTTCATCAGATTTTCTCCACTCTTTGTTCAAAAGCCTTTTCTAATCTACAGGTATCTCCAAATATTTCAATGGTCAAAAAAGAGTTTTATTTTACTTACGACACTGATCCGAGGCTAACAACATGTGGCTTTTTACATGCTATGTTAATAGAAGAAAATACTCGATTACCTGCTCTTTATAATTATTAAATAGGAAGCCCCCACTACCTATTTTTCTAGGGACATGTTTTCCAAATAGCTCACGTGATTGCCGCCACACCCACTGTAATCAGTTATCTATCTCCTTATCTAAAATATTGCCGCCACACCCGCAGCCCCGCCCCGCCACGTCCCATCCGCGCCATCCTTGGTCGGCGCCGCCAGACCCTCGGTAGAGCACCACTATCATCTCCAATTTAGTTGATTAAATGGGTAGAATTTAGTATAGTTCATTCAGGTTTGCTTTATTTAGTGTTTAGATTTTAGATTAGTTAGTTTGGTTGATTTAGTTTTTACTAAAATTTGCTAAGTGACATGCTAATGGATTTAGATGATTGATCGGTAGCCGTGATGTGATATAAATATGATCCTCAGTTGAAAAACTATGGTGTAAGAATGAAATGTAGAAGCATGGATGTTGATTTAGAAAATGATAATATTATTGTTAAACTATTGTAAATGTTTGTGTGACAATTTTTTTTAAGCTTGGAATACATGTTAGTGGAGTGTCGTCATGTAGGCATGTCAGCAGTATGTTTGGCTACTAGTGGCATGCCAGTGGCACGGCACAAGTATGTATGTTACTAGTGGCGGGTGGGCAGCACGTCACTAGTAATATACACCAGTGACGTGAAAACTGGGCGTGACCAATACACGCCAAAGTAGCACATTGGGCATGCCACTAATAGGATACTAGGAAAATTCGCGCGGCGACACGCCGCGCCCGTATGGTGACACAACATAAATAAATTGTAGAAGGTCGAATTGTTCAAAAATAATATAATTGCATCAAAATTATGTATTATGTATTTATATATTATTATTTATTATTTTGTATGTAGCAAAATTGTAAAGAAGAAAACATAAAAGTTCCTGGATTCTCCATTTAATTTGTAAAAAAAGAGATTCGCTGACCGTGTGGTGACACAACATAAATGAGCTGGAGAAGGTTGAATTGTTCACAAATAATGTAATTGCATCGAAATTTTGTATTATGTATTTATATATTATATATTTTATTATTTTGTATGTAGCAAATTTGTAAAGAAGAAAACATAAAAGTTGCTGGATTGTCCATTTAATTTGTAAAAAAGAAGATTCTTGTTCGTAGAATCTCGATAAAGAAAAAAAGCCAACTATGGGATTTCAGCCGGTGACCCTCGCATTTGATATGAAGTAACATACCTCTAAAAGTGCTTTAGTTCGAGCAGTGCTTGATTAAAAAAGTGATGTTCTTCATAGACCATAACCAAAGTTTGCATGGGGAGTTAAAAGACATGTATCAACTATTAAAGTATTGAAAGAAAAGACATATACTGTACAATTAGCGAGAATTTAAACGTGTGTTTAAAAGATCGGATTACAGTCCTTTTATTTGTAAGCTAAAAGTACGAAACAACTGTACAGAAGACCTAACTTTCAGATTTATCACGACCGAACAAAAGATATCGTGATCCATGGGACATGAGTGCAAACACAAGTTGGATATTAATGGAAATAAGCTGGGTGTCAAAAAAAAGTGCTATCTATTCTTAAAAATACCTTGGAGTTGATGCTGCATTTGGATGCCAATGTGTAGACTAATTGTCGCTACATAGCTGAGTTTTCTTCTAACATCATTTGCATCATAGGATTAGGTATTGTATAAAAGGTCAAAACAAAACAGGCACTACATAAGCAGAGAATTAAATAGAGTGAAATAAAAGAAAAGCAAGAAAAACACAAACCAAAATTAGAGGAATCCATAGGAGCAACGGCTGACAGGAGGAACGGTGAGACGGCGCCGCGGGGGGACAGGAAACCAGACAACACACCGTGAAGCCTAGTACGGATAGACCCAGCCGACGCAGCAAGAGAAGAGCCAAGAGGGGCAATATCCTGAGACATATGCCAACGACAGGCGAAGCATCAGATTAATTAGTACTGATCACCACACAATTAATCTTTGGTTGCGGATGCTTATCTAGAAAACAATCCATAATTTGAATGTTGTTGAGAATGGTGTTTATGACCACAAAATCCTTATTTGCATGTGAACTACTTACAATTTACATAAAGTCACCTATGCTATAGCTGAGTGATATAAATATACGATGTGCAAATATGATATCTGAATTAGTACTTATGATCATACATGTATGTCACTATATGTGACCAAGTACATGGCTTCCGGAACAAATTCAGTGCACTCGTCAAGAGAATAATAGAGGGAAAAGGAGAGGGGATGCACAATTGGGTTTAATAGGTAGGAAATATTTAGTGTTTTTTGTATGGAGTAAGTGTTGGAAGGTTATGTTATGGGGCGAATTTAGGCATCCAAATAGAATTAATGTAGACCGTTAAGAAATAGTTAAAAAAATATACGGGAAGTGAAAGTAAAAAAAAAGTAGTGGTAATATGAATATAGAGAAGTGGGGAATTAAGATAACTGGAATTGCAAATAAATAAGTAATAAATTTTAAGTTCGCAAAAATAAATTTATGAGGGGAATAAAAAGTTTCAAAAATAGAGTAGGGGAAAATGGGAAAATAGGAAGCAAGCGAGCAGTCTTAGAGTCATTAAAATAAATATGTAAGGGAGGTAAAAGAAGAAGAAAAAAGATATAGTAGGGGATAAATAGGGAGTAGAAATAAATAAGTAATTTCGAAGTCGCTATTTGTGCGCAATGTTCGTAAAAAGGAATGTGAAAAAATAAACAATAGGAGAAAACTAAAATGGGGAGAAATCTATTAGAAGCCAAAAAAAATCTATTCATAAGGGACAGGATTGTTTACGCGTGACTGCAAAAATAGATAAGTAATTTTTAAGTCGCTATTCGTGCGCAATGTTTGTAAAAAGAAGTGTGGGAAAAATAGGTTTAAACTAAAAGGGGGAGAAATATATTAGGATGGGAAAAAATTGTTCAATTGTAACGGGGACCGATTTGCAATTTTTGGAAAATGTGAGGACTTTTCTGGAAAAAAGCGGCACGCGTGGACTTTTCAGCAAAAAAGTTTCATTCCGGAGGACCGACTCACAATTTTTGGAAAATACGAGGACTTTTCTGAAAAAAGTGGCACGCGTGGACTTTTCTGCAAAAAAGTTTCATTCCGGAGTACCGATTCACAATGTTTGAAAAACGCGAGGACTTTACTGGAAAATAACGGTACATCTATATGTCCGTCAAAATAAAAAGGTTAAGACATGGAAGTTGTTTGGTAGGGTGATATCCATGTACTCGTGAGAGGAAAATGTACTCGTGAGAGGGAAATTCAAAACGGGTGACTGAGTGCGACGAATTCGACAAAATTCGTCAAATGTTTTTACGAATCTGGATCCAAATTAAGTAGTTAGAGTCGACCAAACTCTAAACCGGTCACGGGAATGTAACCTTCTCGTCGACGCGCATATATTTCGTGTATATGTTTTTATCGAAAGGAGGGCCGTCGGATCCAGGTCGGACGGCACGGATCGGCCGCGCACTGTTGAAGTGCATCGACGAACAGTTCCTCGATGAATAGTGAAGCGCTGGAGAAGCGAGTCGGTGAACAGTGACGCGATGGGCACTGTTCTTTGAACAGTGACGCGGTGGCTGAGAAAATTGCATAAGTACATCGCCTTAATAGATACTAGGTAAGTTTAGCGCGGCGTCACGCCGCGCCTGTTTGGTAAATTTCAAATCTGGAAATGGCTATGTTCAAAAGTTTTTCAAATTTGGAAATTATTGAAATTTAAATAAAGTCTACGCTTAAAAAATGTTGTGAATTTTAAAATTGTCTGTATTGGAATGTATTCAAATTTGTATTCTTTTAATGTTTACAAAAATGTTCGGAGCTTGAAGGCATTTGAAATTGTAAGGTTTGTAAATCTGAAATTTGAGTTGAAATGCTCAAATAGTTTTGGAAATTGTACAAAGTGGAAGTTATTTAAATTTAAATTTTTTTAGTGCTTAAAAAATGATCAGGCTTGAAAGTCATTTTAAAATTTTGAAATATGCGAATTTGAAATTTGAGTTGGAATGGATTCGCAGACAGGTCCCTCGCAGTGGAAAAGGTGGAACTGCGGGGCGCTGTGTCGATTTGCGAGGGTTTTTTTTATGTAAACGTGGTGTATTGTAAACATAATTGTATTGGTTGTGTGGACTTATTGTGTGTGTGTTTGGTCGCATGCGTTTTGAAGAGCCGTTGTTCTGATTGACTAAAAATGGAAGTAATAGAAAAATTAAGAGGAGAAATGATCTATGTTGGTAGGTCCAGTAGCGAACCGCAACAAACTGAAATAATGGCCTACCTAAGGTCGACGAAGTAGAACTTGTGATATGCATGGTATAGCCAAACGATGTAACCATTTTCCACATATGTTGAGTATCATGTAGTTCTCGAAAAACTGAGATGGGAAGGGAAAATAATAGAGGGAAAAAGAAATATTCGTGCGCAATGTTCGTAAAAAGAAGTGGAGGGAAAAAATAGGGTAAACTAAAAGGGGGAAAAACATGGTAGGAGGAAAAAAAATGTCAGCGGCGGAACGCCGCGATCGTGGAGTTATTTTTGTTGTTTATAAGAAGCATGCAATTATATATGGAAGTAATAAATGGAAAGAGGAATTTCTAAGAATACCGTGCATTTTGAAATTGAAGTCGTGCGTAAAGAATAGAAAAAATCAGTGTTGTCTCTGTTGAAATCTAATATGGTTTTACGATGCGCTCGTGTCAATTTAAAATTGTGATTAGCTTGTTTTGGAAGTCTGTGTACTTGTAGATTTAATTTGCTTGTGCTAGCAGTCAGTGCAATATGGAATATATATGGTGCTAAAAGTAAGTGTACTAAAATTAGTTTGGGAAAACTTATTTGGTGGTGGGGTTAGTAAAATTAGCTTGTAATATTTAGAACACGCAAGGACCTTTGTGCAAAAGAACCACGTGGTGTTATTCCGGGCTGCCGAGTTACATTTTGTAGGGAATGCGAGAACTTTTTTGCGAAAAGCGGCGCACGGAAACTTTTGTGCAAAAAGTTTTATTCCAGAGGGCCAATTTAAGAATGCGAGGGCTTTACTGTAAGGGCTTTTTAATGGATTGCCCTTAGAGACCTCCTCAGACTCAGTTTTGCTCCTAGGTGCGAATCGTCCTCAGTTTTGCCCTTAGTGTGTTCGCAGCTGCTATAGTTTGCCCCAAACGGCAAGTTTGAAGTCTATTCCGTCTGATGGCGTTACTGACAGTGGGCCCTGAACTTACAGGTGGGACCGCCTAACTGCCTATGTGCCCGGAACTTACAGGAGATTTGAACGGTGCAAAATTCGAATTTTCAAGTTTCAAAAAAAAATTGTGAAAAAAATTCCAGATGTTGCTAATGATTATTTATACTTGTATTCAAAATTTGAGTGTGAAATATTGTATAGTTTGGTCTGTATAAAAATGACAAATTTCTAGATCTGAGATCTAGATCTAGATCAGATCTAACCAGTGCAAAATTCGAAAATTTCAACTTTCAAAATTAAATATGAAAAAAATTCCAGATGTTGTTAATGATTATTTATACTTGTGTTCAAAATTTGAGTGTGAAATATTGTATAGTTTGGTCTGTATAAAAATGACAAATTTCTAGATCTGAGATCTAGATCTAGATCTAGATCTAACCAGTGCAAAATTCGAAAATTTCAACTTTCAAAATTAAATATGAAAAAAATCCCAGATGTTGTTAATGATTATTTATACTAGTGTGCAAAACTAGAGCGTGAAATATTACGTCGTTTGGTCTGTGTAAAAATGACAAATTTCTATATCTGAGATCTACATCTAGATCAAGATCAAAACAGTGCAAAATTCGAAAATTTCAACTTTCGAAATTAAATGTGAAAAAAATCCTGGATGTTGTTAATGATTATTTATACTAGTGTGCAAAATTATAGCGCGAAATATTGTGTCGTTTGGTCTGTGCGAAAATGACAAATTTGTAAAATATTGTGCTATACGTGAGTTGATGGCTGGCTAGCTAGCTCGTATATGTGAACGCCGCAGTGCTCGTTTCACCTGCGTCCGACCTCACTTTTCACTCTATCGTGCTCAGCGTGAGCCGAGCGTCCTAACGTGCAAGGTGTTACGCGAGAGAGAGGGTTTTCTCCATGATCACAAGCGGGCGGCGCCGTCGGACTATTGTCGAACACCTTAAAGGCGCGATTTGAGCATGCCAATGTTGGCATCAGCTTGTTCCTTTCGATTCCCAACCAATTGGAAGCAATCCTTATATGTTCGTGTGCAGAACTGGATTTCCTACAGCTTTCTAGTTATACGGTTTTGCTCGTTTGAACTTTCTCTATAGTGTTTTTGTGAAAAACAGTTCTAGTCCGACTTCACCGTCCACGTTATCGTGCTCACGGTGAGCTGAGCGTCCTAATGGGCAAGGTTTCAGTAACCTAGCACCAACAACAAAGAAGCAAAAGAAGGAAAAGAAGAGGAAGGTCCTGACCCGAACTACGGTTCGAGCAAAGAATAGACTAGCCAAGAGTGACAAGAAGGGCGAGGTCGAGGTCGTGACACAAACTGGTCCAAATCCAGCAAAGAACACCCGGAGAAAGGTCTTAGCCCCATCTAGTCACACAAGGAGCAAGAAAAGAGGGTGAACATTTGATAAAACTTGTAATATTTGTTATACTACTTCTGTCAAACACCTTAATGCGTGTTCTGGACGCGCTCTAGGCGCGTCATGGCGTGCTCTGGGCGTGAACTAGCACACATGCGCGCGCTCTGTACGTCGTTCTAGGAAAAACTTGTGTTATTGTATGTTTATTATTTTTCTTCGAAACTAGTACTCTCATAAAGAAGCTTGCCGCCGGATTTCCTATTTTTTGAATGTTCCCTCAATTTATATGATTTTTCTTCGTTAAATCCTATTAGACTCGTTTAATGCATAAAATATAGCTAACAAGCTCAAAAATTCAAAATACTCTGGCATTGTGCCTCCCATATGTTATGCTCTGCGTACAAATTATGTACGTTCATTTTGCACTCTTATTTTTCATACCTACTTCACAAAAAATAAGGAATTTGGCACTAAATAGAAGTTAGAAAAAAAGGGTCAATTTTCTTGAAATATTTTATTCGGCAATGTTGTTTGTAATTTCAAAACCCATGTTTGTACCGAGTTTGGTTATCATAGCTTAAAGCTAGCTATGGATATGGCCATGAGCTTGGTCATCTAGCTTGAATCCCATGAATGTTCATACAAGATAGCCCATTTTGAGAAGACTCATGTTTTCAAAATCTTGAATTCTAGGTTTATGATTTTTCATGGACAGTAGTACACTAAAAGAGATGATTACCGCTAGATTTCATATTTTTTGAACTTTTCTCGATTTATGAGAGTTTTCTCAAAAAACGGTCAAAATTGCCGGAGTGACCATTCATAACCCATGTGTGATTTTTTCGATGTTTTTGGCGGTTTTGCATAGAACCATTCTATACTACGTTTATATGATTTTTCTATAATTTTGGGGAAAAACTATAACACACTTGTAGTTCAAATTTTGTTAAATAGCATTAAATCCTATTAAACTCGTTTAATGCATGAAATATAGCTAAAAGCACAAAAATTCAAAATATTCCGGTATTGTGCCTCCCATATGTCATGCTCTGCATAGTAATTATGTACACTCACTTTGCACTCTTATTTATCATACCTACTTCACAAAAAACAAGGAATTTGACACTAAATAAAAGTTAGAAAAAAAAACGGTCATTTTTTTTGAAATATTTGCTTCGGTACTATTGTTTGTAATTTCAAAACCCATGTTTATGCCGAGTTTGGTCATCATAGCTTAAGGCTAGCTATGGATATGGCCATGAGCTTGGTCATCTAGCTTAAATCCCATTGATATTCATACAACCATTCATAACCAAGGTGTGAATTTTCCGATGTTTTGGGTGTTTTGCATAGAACCATTCTATACTACGTTTGTATCATTTTTCTACAATTTTGGGGACAAATTATAACATACTTGTAGTTCAAATCTCGTTAAATAGCGTCAAATTCTATTAAACTCGTTTAATGCATGAAATATAGCTAAAAAGATCAAAAATTCAAAATATACCGGTATTATGCCTCCCATATGTCATGCTCTCCATACAAATATGCTAATGCGAACATTGGCATGCTCAGATCGCGCCCTCAAGGTGTTCGACAATAGTCTGACGGCGCCGCCCGCTCGTGATCATGGAGAAACCCTCTCTCTCGCGTAACATTTTGCCCGTTAGGACGCTCGGCTCATGCTGAGCACGATAGAGTGGAAATTGAGGTCGGACGCAGGTGAATCAAGCACTGCGGCGTTTACGTATACGAGCTAGCCAGCCATCCATCAACTCACGTATAGCATAATATTTTACAAATTTGTCATTTTCACACAGACCAAACGACATAATTTGTCGCGCTATAATTTTGCACACTAGTATAAATAATCATTAACAACATCCGGGATTTTTTTCACATTTAATTTCGAAAGTTGAAATTTTCGAATTTTGCACTGTTTTGATCTAGATCTCATATATAGAAATTTGTCATTTTTACACAAGACCAAACGACGTAATATTTCGCGCTTAATTTTGCACACTAGTATAAATAATCATTAACAACATCCAAATTTTTTCATATTTAATTTCGAAAGTTAAAATTTTCGAATTTTGCACTGTTTAGATTTAGATCTAGATCTAGATCTCATATATAGAAATTTGTCATTTTTATACAGATCAAACTATACAATATTTCACACTCAAATTCTAAACACAAGTATAAATAATCATTAGCAACATCTGAAAAAATTTCACAATTTTGTTTTGAAACTTGAAAATTCGAATTTTGCACTGTTCAAATCTCAGATTCAGATTCGCAAATTCGAAAATTTAAACATTTTCCTGAAATTATTAAATCTATGACATATGGGTCCCACAAGTCAGCAGACCTGACGGAGACGGCAAGAGTCACGAACGAATCCTTGCGCACAGACTAGGGGCAAAACTGAGGTCCATTTGCGACTGAGGGTAAAACTGAGGTCATGGACACAACTGAGGGCAGCCTGATAATTAACCCTTACTGTAAAAAGGTGGGCACTGTAGAAATGCACATATATATGCCCGTCAAAATAAAAAGGTTAAAACATGAAAGTTGCTTGGAAGGGTGAATATTCATCTATTCCTGAAGGGAAATTCGAATGGATGACTGAGTGCGACGAATTTGACACAATTAGCCGATTGTTTTAGCGAATTTGGATCCAAAATTAAGAAGTTAGAGTCGACAAAACTCGAAACTGATCACGGAATGGAACCTAATCGTCGACGCGCATATATTTCGTGTATAAGTTTTTTCGCAAAAAAAAGAAACATTGTCCATGTGAACAGTGTACAAACAGTACGCACTGTTCATATGAACAGTACGCCGGTGGCTGAGAGGCCGGCAAAGTGCATCGCTTTAGTAGATTAGTAGATAGACTATTTCCTAATAGTGTGAATCCCAACCTGAACTCAGAACCAAATCAACTCTTACCTCCCTAGTTTCATAGATATCATCAAGTTGACTGAATTTGTTTGTAACGAGGCGCTCCCACTCCAATGCTCTTCCCAGAACCGCGTCCTCTTTCCATTTCCAAATTTTGCGAGAGAAAAAAGAATATAAATATCTCGAATTTTAGGTATTCCCCGCCAAAATCAAGAATCTCCTAGGATGACTTTAACACGAGACATATTCCATTATTTAGATATTTCTTAACGAACAATTTACACAGGAGAACAACGTTACAGCCTTAATCTTTCACCCACGAGGATATTTCTTAGGGATACACACCACCGGCCACTGTACCAAATGATACTTTTTAGTACCTTGTGAGAGAAAAAAGAATATAAAAAAACCCGAAGTTTAGGTATTCCCCACCAAAACCAAGAATCTCCTTGGATGAATTTAACATGAGACAAAGATCTATTATTTAGATATTTCTTAACTAACAATTACACAGGAGAACAATGTGCATGCATCCTTAATTTTTTCCCCCAATCCCCCACATTCCTTAGGGACCACCGGCCACTGTACCAAATGATACTTTTTAGTACCTTGTTGACATCCCCCCCGCACACACACACACAGAAGAAATGAGGCTGTAATAATTCAGTTGCTTTCAACACCTTTGGTAGTTTACTGAAAGACATCAACTAGATTGAATTAGAATTAGTCCTCAGACCAATTGGCATGACCTTTCCTTGCGAACAACCAAGTTTACCTGCCATTGTTTCTCATATTTTCTCCATTCTTTGTTCAAAACCTTTTCTGATCTACAGGTATCCCCAAATATTTCAATGGTCAAAAAGAGTTTTTATTTTACTTACGGCATTGATCCTGGGCCAAAAATGTGGTTCTTTCTATGCTGTGTTAGAAAACAAAAAACTCAAGTATCTGCTAGTCCTTTAATTAATAGGAAGACTGCGCTACACCTATTTTCTAGCTATGTGTTTTCCAAATAGCCCACATGATTGCCGCCACACCCCATAGTAGTGAGTTCTCTATCTAGTTTTCTGAATTTTTTCATCCATCTTTTCAACATTGGACAAATTC
The DNA here is from genome assembly GCA_947311845.1 of Poa pratensis. Lineage (NCBI taxonomy): Eukaryota > Viridiplantae > Streptophyta > Magnoliopsida > Poales > Poaceae > Poa > Poa pratensis. Next base: position 5,832,159 of record CAMZMU010000126.1, read on the forward strand.
ACGTTTAGTATTAAAACCAAGGGCACAACATGTGGCATTCCAGACATAGCAGGCTAGGGACAAGCAAAAATATATGTGTAATGGATTCGTTTCTACCACAAAATTGGCACATCCAGTCTCCTTGCCACCCTCGCCTATGAAGAACATCTTTTGTTAAAATGCTATTCCTAACGAGCAAGAGAAAAACCTTTACTTTAGAAGAAAATTTATATTTCGAAGGGGATTTATATGGAAAGCCAAACCCTTTCGCAACTAATTTCAGTTAAGGAAAATAGGTAACACTCTTCTTTAAAACTCACCCACATTTTTAAGGTTATACCCGTCAGTGTGCTTCGAAAAACCAGTGAATCCCAGCCTGAACTGAGAACCAAATTGACTGTTTACCTCCCTAGTTTCAGAAATATGTATATTTTACTGAATCGGTTTATAAAGGGGGTATCTCCACTCCCATGGTCTTCTAGAATGCATCCTCTTTCCATTCCCAATTTTGTCAGATAAAAAGGAAAAGAAATGATACTAGATTATACCTTGATCTTCCCCCCACAAGAAACGAGACCAATAATAATTCATTCGAATTCAACAACTTTGGTAGTTGATAGAAAGACATCATATATATTGTTGTAGAACTGAGTCTAGATTCAGTTAGAATTAGTCTACCACCAAATAGGCATGAGCTTTCCTTGCAAACAACCAAGTTTACCCCAATTGTTTCTTCAGATTTTTGCTATTCCTTGTTCAAAGCCTTTTCTGATCTACAAGTATGCCCAAATATTTCAATGGTCAAAAAAAGTTTTTATTTATTTAGAGCATTGATCCCAGGCTAACACCGTGTGGTACTTTAGATGTTGTGTTAGAAGAAAAAGAAACTCAAGTACCTGCTAATCAAATAATAATCTAGGTGCTGCGCGCCACCAATCCCACCTGGTCAGCTAGTCAACGGGAGTGGCTAGCTTACCGTTGCGAGCGCGAGCGGTGTTTCCGACCGTGCCGCAACGCGGTGTTCCAACGCAAAAACGACAAGGGCCAGAGGAGAAAAAACGAGCGCTCCCCGTCAGCACCGGCTGCCTTTGCCGCCCCGCCCTGCACAAAACCCCACCACCGCCGGCGGAGCCCCGCATCCTTCCAAGCCCCCCCCCCCCCCCCCCCCCCCCCCCCCCCCCCCCCCCCCCCCCACAACGCCACCATATCTTGTCGCTGGCGAGCACCCCAAGCCCACCGTTAAGTCCATTCTCGATGGCCGGCTTCTCCGCTGCGCCTCCGTTGTGGCGTCGCCACCACCGTCTCGACTGGCTCCAAATTGGTGAAGGTAGGAACGGATGACAAGAGGAAGAAGGAAGAGGAGGGAGGAAAGCACGCGGGTGGGACCCAGCCAACGCGCTCGTCGCGCTCGTCCACAAGCCGTTTCGGTAGCCAACCCGGTTGCTCAAGTGAATTAGCCATGTCGTAACTGATTTCGACAGCGATTATGCATGGGCATGCATGCCAGTAACACGACCTGTTGACAGTTCATGTTTTCACGCGGGGTGAGTTCGTACGTGTGCAAATCATGTTCACAAATGGAAGACAACTAACTACATAGATCTAGCAACAATTACCCTAACTATGTATGCACCGTACACACCACCCATCAAGAGTCAAAACACAATTTGACTTTACTTATTATCACTATAGTAGGCATGAACCGATAAGAAATGACAGTTCAAATGACTTCTGTTATTTTTGTAAGAATGAACCAATAATAAGAGGGTCGTTTAATACCAAATATGGAATGGTGCTATGTTGTCGTTTTGTAGGTATGATCCAAATACGAGGATGTCATGGGCAAGAGCCAATAAATAGGATAGCTTATGAGAAAAACATCGCAGGCCTGCAATAATATTTCCATTCTCAACCATTGCAATCGTAGCAACAAAGACAATGCCACAGTCAAAATTAACTTAATCCATCGCTTACCTGTATCTAGCATGATCATCATGAGATATTCGTGTAGACGCAAAGCAAAGTTATCAAATAGGTGTTGGTACTCCCGATCACCGCGCGTGTTCTGGTATATTAAATAATTTAAAGTTTCCAAAATTCGTGAAGTAAATCTACTTGACTAATACCACATTATAAATAATGTCACGAAAAAAAATATAAAACCAGACTCCGCATGTATCTCGGTAGACATGAAAAAAAAAGACAGATTCACCATTCATAGCGTCAATAGGCCAAAATCGTGGTCCAATTTGAGCTAGCTACTTTTTTTAAAGAGAAAAGAGCTAGCTATGATTCATAGCTAGATTTTTGTTTGTTTCCATACATATGTGGATTTTTGTTTGCAACATCACTTTTTTAAAGAGAAAAGAGCTAGCATTTTTCAGTTAAAGTAGGTGTGGCTTATCTCATTTGACTAAGAACTAGCTTAGTTCCCATTCAAGTAATGTCATACCCATGATTTTGTCCTACCTGAACAAAAAAAAATATTGTGTGAAATATTGTTTTGCCAGTTGAGCCCCACTTGTAACTGAAAAATTTCAGTTCCAACCCCAGTTGCAACTCATAGAGCGCATGAATCGCTATGCAATAAGACGGTGCTAGAATTTCTTGAGCTCTAACTTAATTTTTCAGTCGATTGAAAAATAGCAAAACTGTTAAAAGTAAGATAAATCTAGAAAGCTTGAGCCCCTTATAACCATAAATGGATCGATGGAGTATCAAATAAGAGCAACTAAAGAGCAGAGCTATATCCGCACGCCGGCCATAGATTTCCCATTGCTCACGAACCTACCACTACACACGAACACAAAGCAAGGGGGGTGCACGAGAAAAATCCGGGGCAGCTCATGATTAATTGTTGCATCAAAATATTAACCAACTCATTGCCTAGATATGGACTCGACGTGGCAACATCCAGCATATACCTATATAACAATTGAGCTAAAAAAGATAGTGGGATTGAGCTTTTCAAATTGTCTTTTTCTCATTTATGTAAGCATATATAGTCTTTCCTTCCTGAAAAACTCTTTGTCTCTGGTGCAGTTTTGGTCACATTTGTTCTAGGCTCCAAAAGCAGGTGCTGGCCATGTCTTGCGTGCTTGATGAGATCTTGTTCACACTTAATTACGCTATCCCTACAAGCTACTCGCTCCGTTCCAAATTAATTGACTTGGTTTTGTCTAAATATAGATGTATCTATACTTGTTTAATGTCTAGATACATCTATGTGTAACAAAATGTGTGTCAATTAAATCCGAACGGAGGGAGTACTAGACTGATGCATCTAGAGGCTTTATGGTTTTGTGCTGAATGACAGGGTTTCCTCATCAAACGTAGCACCAAGAAGAATGTTCGCGAGAGACGTAAGAGCATGTCGATGCGCATGTAAACACACTTTTTCTTGGCTTAATTGCGTTCTCTTATCGTAAGAGCTAGGAGAGGTGTTTATTACAGGAGTATTTTCTTTGCTTTGTGCCCACCGCGCAGCTAGCGATCTCCACGGCAGCGAATTAACCAACGCGTGTACTGTAATAACGACCTGGTTCCCGTGATGCGCACAGCCCAGCTGCTTCCTGGCTACTGCGACAGCGCCGTCACCGATCGGCTAGCTCACAGCTTTCCGCCGCGCCACCCTCCGTGGAACGGACGGACGAAACGGATCGAGCATGGGTTCCGTTTGGTTTTCCCACCGTACCGTACGCCATGTACTAGTACTAGTTTTTTTTTTGAGGCGGATCCGAGCCATATATTAGGATACTCAGCACAAATTACACAGAGGTCCAGGAAACAAAGAAAATTACAAAGAGACCCTGAAAACTTGCACAAAGCACCCTGAGCAGCCTGGTCAAATCACGATCGATCCACAGCCGGCTCCCAAGAGCCTAGACGAAGCCGCCGTCGCCGTACCACGAACCGCCGGAGAGAGGGCGCCGCCGCATGAGTGCTGTCGCAAGAGTCGCCCGCCGCCCCGCAACGGAGTCCTGACCGATGAACGCGCACGACCGCGACGCGAGCTCTCCAGCACCTCCCTTCTTCCCGCCGAGACGGCCACGACCAGGCCAACCTCCACGCACCCCCTACCACCTCCAATCGCCGCTCCCCTCGCCACCGAGCCGGCCGGACAAAGACGACGGAGAGAAACCACCTGCATCACAGCAACAAAACGGGAAGCGCAGCTCCACCGACTCCTCCCCGCCGCCACGGCCGGCCAGAGAAGCAGGAGCGGAGCACACACCCGACGAAACGCCTTCACGACCTCCCCGGCGGCGAGAACGACCCGGAACAGAGCACGGAGGGGAAGGACCACACTCTAACCACCGGCGCCATCGCCGCCGCCTGCGACACCGCCAGGGAGCACGCACACCTACTAGAGGACCCTATGTACACGCACGCACGCAGCCGGAGCTCCCCCCCCACCTCCCGGTGCCAGAACGGCGGCCGGAGGCGGAGGGGAGCGGCGGGCACGCCGGCGAGACCTCGAACCCTCGAGTCGCCTTTTCCTCCGCCTCTCTCTACTGTAGCGAAGGATAAGGGAGCGTGTTTGCATAGAACTTACTAGTACTAGTTTTGTTACTGCCATGTGATGGTCTCCCGAATCGACTTTTAAAGAATGTCTTAACTTTGTCTAAATACGTATGTATCTACACACTAAACATGTCTGGATACATACTCCCTCCGTTCTAAAATAGTTGGCACAACTTTATATACATACGGATGTATTTAGACACGCGTTTAGTGCGTAGATACATCAATATCTAGATAAATAAAAGTCAAGTAATTCCGAACGGAGGGAGTACAAATTATACCGGCTAACCTCTAGCCCGCGCCGACGACATGCTCAAGCACCCTTTCGTCGTATCACCTGCTAGCTCTTCTCTACCGTCGTATCACCACAGCCGCACCAATCGCCGTCGTCGGCGCGTCAGGGCCACCTCGATTTGGGATTTATTCCAGCAGACGTACTCACGCATGAATTCAGGTGCGGAGGCTGTCGTCGGCGCGTCAGGGCCACCTCGCCGCCCGGCTGACACACCGCACCAGCGCAGTACCACCACCGTCCACCGCGCCGGCACGCAGTACAGCCTTGATCTTCTCCGACCTCGGTTCTGATTCTTTCTTGTCGCCCGGCGAAATGAGTAAAGCGCACACACATACTCGCCGATTGATTCATAGTGTGCACTCAAGTACTACCTCCGATCCATATTAATGGGCTCAACTTTATCTAGATACGGATGTATCTAGTTAAGTGTTTAGACTAGATGCATCCGTATCTAGACAATGTTGAGTCCATTAATATGGATCGGAGGGAGTACTATAAAAGTGGTTTGATTACTTAAGGCACTACTAATCCCGGACTCACCGCATGTCGTTCACTAGATTTACTGTGATGGAGGAAGAAGGGAACACTGGTGCACGTACAGATTGATCGACCTCCCTAGCTTGCGGGAGTATTTACTGAACTCGGGGTTTTTCAGTTCGAATGTGAATTCGCCACGCTGCAACGATCTCGACGACGACGCGCGGTGGCGGCTGTGACTGGACGGCGTACGATCATCGTTAACCTCCTGCTCCTGGGTTTGACGCGTGCGTTTGCGAGCTGTAATCCATCCGTGATCCATCGATCGATCGGTTCGCGTTCGCATTTGCATTTGCAGGCCTTGCGAGTGCGTGAGCGGGTGGCTCAAGTAACCGTGTTAATTGCTTCACCCGTCTTTTCGCCCAAAGATGGGCGGCGTTGCGGGCCGAGCGAAATGGACCAAAACCAAACGTACGTGGCATCCCTTTAATGGCAAATCCCAGCCGTTCTTCCCCGAGAACCGACGGTGCACGACTGCCGCTAGCTGCGCATAAAACTTTTCGATCATCCTCTACCTCCATCCTCTCTCTTTTTTTTTTTTTGCGAATGTTGCTTCCTTCCTTTATGAGTGACGCATGCGAGTTGCAGCCAGTTACATGGATCCATCGAGATAAACAAATTAATTAGCACATTTCGTGCACTGCATGCAAATGCAATGCACACACACGTTGTGTGGTGCAAACATCGCAGGCTCTCCACTACGACGACGGATTATGCAAGAGAGATTTCCTTCTCATCGTCAACTTTCTTCTTCTTCTTCTTCTTTAACCCCCACTTTAATTAGGAGTTAGTTTCTCTACTTTAATTAGCCTTCGATCTATACCGAATTCTTTTCTCTCCTTTTGGCGAGCACCACGCACGATCGCTCATCTCGCGCACTAGTGATTCCCAATTTGTGCGCCTCCGTCAATCAGTGGGCAAGAGAGAACTCGATCGGAGACAGAGAGAGAAGAGCACCGTGGCTCTCTTCTTTCTCTCGATCGTGTCTCGGTCTATATAAGCACGGTCGCTTCTGCCATCACTCCTGCCTGTCCTTGTCCCCGGCCTCTCCCCCTCCCCATGTAATCTCATCCCGGACAGCAAGCAACTCGCGCGCGCATATTCCCCGGCCGATCGAAGAGACGGCGTATACTAGTATATAGGTGCGCGGCGGCGTGGCGCAGCGGAGGACATGGTGAAGTTCTCGCGGGAGTACGAGGCCAGCATCATCCCCGAGTGGAAGGGGGCCTTCGTCGACTACAAGTGCCTCAAGAAGCTCATCAAGAAGATCAAGGTCGCGCGCCGCGACGACGATGACTCGACCGCTCCTCTCTCCTCTGACGCCGACGCGCTCGTCGCTGGCGGCGCTGCCGCTGGCTTCTCCGTCCTCGACCCCGTCCGAGCACTCGCCGCACGGTTCGCGCCCAGAGTGCAAGCTTCTCTGGTGCGTGCGTCTGTCTTGCTTGGCAGATACTCTGTCCAGTTGATCTTGGCAACGTACGTGCACGGTTCTGATCGATGTGCATTTTTCGGCAGGAGGACGAGGAGAGCTCGGATTCGTCGGGGGAGCTCGTGCGACCCGCGGCCAAGCATGTAAGCAAATAATACATCCTTCGGTCGATCGCATGCATTGATCGATGATGCATCAGCAACTGAATTACCTGCTCGACCGGCTATGTGTGCAAGAAATTGATGCGTGTGTGTGCGTGGGTGCAGGAGCGAGAGTTCCTGGAGCGGGCGGACGAGGAGCTGGAAGGTGAACGGCTTCTACGCGGCGCAGGAGGCGGAGCTGCTGGGCCGCGGCGTGGCGCTCATCGACCAGCTCCGCATCCTCGCCGACGTCAAGCGCATCCTCGCCGACCACGCCGCCTCCCGCCGCGCGCGGGGCCTGCTGGGCCGCAGCCGCTCCATGCCCGCGACGGCGCCGCTCTCGCCGGCGCTCAGCGGCTCCGGCCGGTACCTCCTCTCCGGCCTCGCCTCGCCGCAGTCCATGTCAGGTAGGTGCATCCATCGATCATAGATGCACACGCACGCACGCACGCGTCCGTCCGTTCGTTGGTGTCAACGGCTCGATCACCTCCTCCAACCAACCCACGTCACGTCGCTGCACACATGAACCCCACTGGCTAGCAGTGGCAGCTCACCCTTTACGCATGCATGGACGATCGTACGGCTCACGTGACGTGACCAACTCCATCTCTGTTACATGTCGCAGACGGGAGCGTGGAGCTGCAGCAGGCGCAGATGACGGAGGGCGTGGCGGTGGCCGACGAGGTGATGGCGGCGCTGGAGCGCAACGGCGTCAGCTTCGTGGGCCTGGCGGGAAGAAGGACGCCAAGAAGGACGACTCCAACAGGGGCAGGGGCGGCGCCGGCGCGCTGCAGATGCCGTCGACCGTGCGGATCGACATCCCGGCGACGAACCCGGGCAGGACGGCGCTCAAGGTGTGGGAGGAGCTGGTGAACGTGCTGCGCAAGGACGGCGCCGACCCCGCCGCCGCCTTCGTCCACCGCAAGAAGATCCAGCACGCCGAGAAGAACATCCGCGACGCCTTCATGGCGCTCTACCGCGGCCTCGAGCTCCTCAAGAAGTTCAGGTACGTACGCCGCCTCCATCACCAAGACGTCGATGTCTGTCGTCATGCAACTGCCTGCCTGCTAGCTAGGCGCCTCCGTCACCAAGACATGGATATCTGACGGATTTGTTGTGTTTTTTCTGTTGATGGATGGATGCAGTTCTCTGAATGTAAAGGCGTTCACCAAGATTCTGAAGAAATTCGTCAAGGTACGTCATAAAACACTGCCCACTAGCAACCATATAGGTACTTTAGGAAATGGATGGATAGAAACAGATTAGAGTTTTAAACAAATAGACAGAATTAAACAAAGAGAATTGGTGTACTTGAATCAACACTTGTTTTAGGAGAGTAATACTTGTCATCATGTAGTATCAATTATAATCAATTAGCACGGCTAGTGATCTGTGTGGTCGTCTCAGAAAATGGGCGGCAGCCATACCTGACCATGTCTCGGGCCGGGCCGGGCTTCGGGACGGACCTAGAAAAGCCTGACACGGAGAACTCAGGCCCGAGCCCGGCTCGGCCAAAAAGACCGAAAGTCTGCCGGGCCGTCGGGCCGCGGGCCGGGCTCCTTAACTAAACGGTCAAAACGCAAAGCCCAGGCCCAGCCCATCGCAGCCGTCGGGCCTAATTTTCAGGCCCAAGCCCGAGAATTTCGGGCCGGGCCTCGTGCCGGGCTGCCCATGCCCAGGTACGGCGGCAGCAGACACAGACTTGGCAATAGCAGCAACCAGCACAACTCTGAAGGAAAAAAAAAAAGGCAATTTAGTGACAGAATGTGTTTGGCTGCCGGCAAATGACACACTAATTTGCTGTTCAGGTGTCAGAGCAACAACGAGCAACGGAGTTGTTTTCACTGAAGGTGAAGAGATCGTCGTTCAGCACGTCCGACAAGGTACTATCATCGTCTTATAAGATTCTTCTAAGAGTTTCAGACTTATCATTAAGAACACCTACTGAATGAATTTATGTATACTGTGAAAATCCTGAGCAGGTGCTTCAGCTCGCCGACGAGGTGGAGTCCCTCTTCGTGAAGCACTTCGCAAGCAACGACAGGATGGTTGCGATGAAGTACCTCAAGCCGCAGCAGCCCAAGAGCACGCACATGGTCACCTTCCTCGTAGGTGCGTAGATTCTGATACCAGATTTCATCTATCTGCCATCTATGTATGTAGGAGAAGTTCAATCTTCTAACTTTGTGTTTTCTGTTTGTTTCGTGTTTACAGGGTTGTTCACTGGCACATTTGTGAGCCTGTTCATCATATATGCTATTTTAGCCCATGTTTCCGGCATTTTTGCCTCTGCTGGAAATACAGCCTATATGGAAGTAGTTTACCATGTTTTCAGGTAAGATTCTGGCGCCATAAAGAGATGTGCTGGTCTTGGCATGAGTTCGATATTTTGAATTCTTCTGAATCAGGATTGTTAATAAAGGATGAAATTTACCTCAACATGACAGTAAATATATTCTCTGCTCTTCTACAGCATGTTCGCGCTCATCAGCCTGCACTGCTTCTTGTACGGATGCAACCTATTCATGTGGAAGAGCACCAGGATTAACCAGAACTTCATATTCGACTTCGCCCCAAACACAGCCCTGACACACCGAGACGCCTTCCTGATGTCTGCATCGATCATGTGCACGGTGGTTGCTGCGCTAGTCATCAACCTGTGTCTGAAGAACGCCGGCGCATCCTACGCCAATGCTGTGCCCGGCGCACTGATAGTGGTAACACAAACTATATATGGAATAGCAATACGTAAATCCGGGTTGTCTTGCAAGTGATGTCAGTTATCAAACTTTGTATCTACTATTTCAGTTGTCAACTGGACTTTTGGTCTGTCCGTTTAATGTGTTCTACCGCTCGACGCGGTACTGCTTCATGCGCGTATTGCGAAACATCGTATTCTCACCATTCTACAAGGTAGGGAGACCTCTAAAAAAATTGATTCACAAACTGCTATGAACATCTATTTGAAGATATTCCTGCCTTGTGATGCAGGTTCTGATGGCCGATTTCTTCATGGCTGATCAGCTAACTAGCCAGGTAATAATAATACTTGCACCATTAAACTATAATAACAGAGGAGCCTCAAAATGCAAGTTCTTATCAGTTAAACTGCTTTACATTCCAGATTCCATTATTAAGGCACATGGAGTTTGCAGCGTGCTACTTCATGGCAGGAAGCTTTAGGGCTAACCCATATGAGACCTGCACAAATAGCCAGAATTACAAACACCTAGCCTATGTCATTTCCTTTCTCCCTTACTACTGGAGAGCCATGCAGGTATGAATCGACATATGAACAATAGTAAGATTTCTAGTTGTTAGAATCAGTTTCAGTCTAAACCTTGCGAACATATTAGTGTTTAAGAAGGTACCTGGAGGAACATGACACGAATCAGCTTGCCAATGCCGGCAAGTACGTATCAGCGATGGTTGCAGCTGCCGTCAGGTTCAAGTACAGTGCAACACCAACGCCATTCTGGCAGTTGATGGTCATCGTCTCGTCCTTGGGTGCCACCGCTTACCAGCTCTACTGGGACTTTGTCAAGGACTGGGGCTTCTTCACCCCAAAATCTAAGAATCTATGGCTGCGAGATGATCTCATCCTCAAGAACAAGTCTACTTACTATGTTTCAATGGTATTGTACTTTGTTCGACTAATTTATAGTACAATATTAATACAGAAAGTATAAACTAGGAGCACTAATACCTTCACAATGCAGGTGCTAAATCTAGTACTTCGTCTAGGCTGGACGGAGAGTGTGATAAAGATTCGGTTTAAAAGTATGAACGAGACTCGCCTACTGGATTTCTCCCTTGCGTCACTAGAAATCATTCGGCGAGGACATTGGAACTTCTACAGGTACTTGGAACTAGGATGAAGCTGTAATCAATATCTTCAGTTTAGTTTTTTTAGTTGGTTTAAAAAAAGTTCAGTTTATAACTTGGGTACATCATTGACTACAGGCTGGAGAATGAACACTTGAACAATGTTGGCAAGTTCAGAGCAGTGAAGACTGTCCCGTTACCATTTCGTGAACTCGAAACTGACTGACAGGACAGAGACAAGAGTATGACGACAATGCTCCCAATATCAAGGGATTTAGGATCAGAGTTCCAGGAATGGTGCGCTGACCCTGCTAGATTTGGTGTCGAGGTGAAAATAAAGTCTTCAGAGAGCATATTCACAAGATCATGATGTTCCTGATCTTAGGATGGAATAAGCTCAGATGGTGCAGCGTACCAAGTTCACCAGGGCACAGCTAACTGAGGCATTCTGGTCGAGAAAGGGGGGAAGAATCCTCATTGTCCATTGAAAATTGATGTACATTAGATTTTACCTTTATTGATGAGTAAGTGTGTATCTAGGGGTTGTTGCCAAGATAATATTTCACGGGTTTATATGAACATGGCAACATCTGAGTTTGAACAGTATTATCTTAATAAACACCGTAACAATCCAGTGTTGGGGAAGAACACAAAGAAACAACTGAACCAAGATAAAATAAGGATACAATAGACAAAATTAACGGGGTAAAAGCCCAGTATTGTCTGCTAATACAGTGCAAGCAAGATGCTTATCACGACAGAAGACTACAGAATCAAAGCATAAATAAAAAACATATATTACATGTCACAAGACGCGCACGATAAATAGACAACTATGACAAGTACCTCCAGTGGGCTGGACGGTCTTTTGAGACCAGAAGAACCCTAGATGACGAGTAATCAAATGTAGGACAGTACAAATCATCAGAGCCAATGACCTCTCTTGCTTCAATGGTGTTTCCACGGTCAAAGCTGTAAGTTTGTTGAACGCCTTCTTCACTGAAGGTGTCAAATGCGAACAATCCCATACCACACGCAGCCAAGACAACATTGGAATTGCCCCACACTTGGGTTATCGAAGAGTGATGGAAGTGGACATTGAACTCTGGCAATTCGTAGGTTGCAACAAGCTTCCCCTTTTTTAGTGAATATTGTGAACTCGTGATTTCAGACCTCCTTTTATTTGCAGCCTACCGTCTGTGCTGCCAATAAATACTGAATCTCCACGTGAGAAGACTGAGTTCGCCGTGCCGCCTTGTCTTGCCATTTTCAGACCAATGCCAGAAGGTACACGGAAGTCAAATACATTAACACTTTCTTGCGTAGTGAAAACACCATCATTTCCCTCCACCTCAGATGAACCAACTCTGCAAAATAGATAAATATAGGTTAATTATGGGGCCAAGCCAGATCATACAGAGCAGAATAATCTACATCAGCTTCAGATACTTATATTTCAAAGTTTCAGCTTTATAAATGACCAGTACAAAACATCAAATGCTTATGTTATAGGCCCATACCCTATAGATAATCAAAGAAACAAAAAAAAATCTAGCTTCACTAGAACAAGTCAATGTACTCTGAGCAGGATCTCAATGGCATTAGAAGCAAGACAATGAAATGCAGTTAAGGGCTTAAGGCAAGGTTTTCTAAATTACCTTTGACGAACTCCTCCGCCCACCTCAGCATCGGTGTTGTTCACATGAAGGCAGTAAACTCTTTTACCAGCAGAAGCAACAGATAATAAGGGCTGTGGGTTGAGCGAATTCACATCCCACAACCCAATTGACTCGGTCCCAGCAATAACGACCTTCCCCCTGCTGCGCCATTGTAGTGGGCTGGAATACTCCATTCCTAGTACTGGATTGCTTACTTCCCATTTCATCACTACATCGCCATCACGGATGTCATAAGCTGTGACCATCTTTTGCTTGCTAGCAGTAGAAAGGAGGAGAGGTCCACAAGGTCTGTACCACCACTGTGGCCGTTCCATGGTTGAAATAGCAGAAGTAGATCTTGATGAGCCTATATTAGGAAGTGGCCCAAGAACATTCCTGGATACTGGTACAGAAGTAGGATGAGATGTCTCCTCCTCGACATGAAATGCTTTCACTTCTCTGCTGTAGTAATCCCAGCTGCAAAACCCAGGTTCCAATGCATTACCAGCGGATGCGGCAACTACATATCTACCGGAGCATCCATCTACGCCTGGGGCACGAATCAACCAGCAATCCCCCCAAGTATTATGTGACACCACACTGGGAGGCTTATATTCAGACTTGAACTGCAACAATAAAGTTCAATGCAATCAGCACTTGAAAAACAATACTATCTGTGCACAAAACCTATATGAAAATAAAAGAATAAGTGAACTCGATAAGCAAGTACCTCATGGTTTGCAATATCATAATAAGAGCAGGTACCATCTCCATGAGCAAGAAGAACAGCTTCCCCCTCTGAAACAAACCAGCCACCTGTGGCAGACTTGTTTCCTATCCCTGATAATTGATCATTGGAAGGCTCCTCGGTTTCCTCCTGTATCAACATCGATGGCTTGTTCTCCTGCTCATCAAACTCTTCCAGGTTCTCAGCAGCACACAGTTCCATTTCAACTTCATGACTTGAACCTTCTGGAATATTCGAGCTACCTTGGCTAGACGTCTTGCCACTAGCATCAGCTGCTTCACAAATCATGTTCTTTTCCAAGTTCTTAGCTCTGCGATTCTTGAAGAAGTCACTCTCTTCACCATCTAAAGAAGCCAGAAATTCCATGGCTATACTGTTCTCATCATCACGGGGCTGGATGGTACATGACTCCTGTTGAGTAGCACTAGTCGTCTTACGATCCCTCAATAGTTTATTATGTGGGAAGAACCTTGCCTCCAGTTCATCAGTATTCATTACTTTTCCAGCATGCTTCAGGTCGCGTGGCTTCACAACAGCACATTTCTCACTTGCAGCCTTCTTAGCCTGAGAACTCTCACAGTCACTGCTATCTTCAGTACCTAACTGAATCTTATTATCCACTTTGACATGAGAAATCGCCTGCTCAATAGCATTAATTTCTTTCTGGATATTTGACAATATCTGCTTCGGCTCATCTGGGTTGTTCTCGTCTAGCATATCTTTGGTCTTCTTGATATCGGTGGCAATCTTCTGAACCTCCCTTCGAGCGCAGCAAGTTTCTCATGCAGCTTGCTTGGATACTTGTTCACACTGCACAACGTTTTCACCGGTCTTCCCTCCCACTTGCTGCTGCTCTCTCAAAAACTCTAATCTTGTCAGCCAATTTCCCCTTCTCTTCCTGCTTATTACGCTCCTGGGTCTTCTCCTGCTGTCCTCTCACTCCCGCACAAACATCATCAGAGTCTACCGCATGCACAGTAAACACCGGAATAACAGAACTGTTACCTCCATCACCATCGCTCTGGGTAGCAGAAAAGGGCGCAGCTTTGAAAGAAGCCTCCCCTGAACCAGCAAGGCCAGCAACAACACTCTTCGGACTGGTCTCCTTCACCAGTCTCAGATCATGCCCCTCCTCTTTCTTCCTACTGATTTCAGCACCTAGCTTTGCCTTGGCATCAACGCCAACTCTTCCCCCACCAGCCGCATCACTCTGTTTCTTCACACTGGCGTCAAAGACTCCTCTTTTCCCTCTGATCTCATCACACTGCTTCACGGCACTGACATCCAAGCTCACTCTCTTCCCACTGACCTGCTTCGCCTTCGCATCTAGGCTCTCCCTGTTCGCGATCTGCTTCGCCTTAGCGTCAAAGACTTCTCTTTTCCGGCTGATCTCCTCGGCCGCCTTCGTCCTCCGCCCCTCGAATCAAATCCGTCCCTCCTCGAGCCGATCTCCTGAGCAGCAGCCCCGCCACTCCCACTCCTGGCGCCGGCGGCATCTGAAGCCCGAGTAGCAGAACCGCTCACCGACCTCCGCCCCCTCTCGGTGGAAGCGGCCCTGATCCCGCCGCTCACGCTCCGCCGCAGGCCCGTCTCCGCCTCCGAGGACCTCCCCGGCAGCGCGGAGGCGGCCCGGAGGGTGGCGACGAGCTTGGATGACTCGACCGAGCTCGGGATCCGGCTGGCCCTCGGGATCGAGGAGGTGGACCACCGCACGGCGGACGTGGGCTGCTTGGAGGGCTTGGCAGCCGAGTTCTCCTTGCCGCCGGCGCTGGCGCCGGCGCCGGCGGGGGTGCGGCGGGAGGCGGAGGAGGATGTGGAGAGGGGGAATGGCTTGGGCGTGAGCGCGCGCGAGGCTGAGGCGGTGGCGGGCTTCACGCCGCTGCTCCCGCTCCCACCGCGGTCCTTCAGGCGGGACGCCATGCCGGAGAGGCGATGTGGGGGCTAGGGTTTGGGGATCTTCGGAGTTCGGAGAAGACGAGACGGGATGGTGGCTGGTTTGGTTGAGGGATTTGGGAGTTGTTGATTTGGGATTTAGGACAGGGTGGGCGCGTTTCAAATTTCGAAATGTTTCAGGCGCTCCCCGGAGCTACGGAGATGGGCCCACCGTGCAAGAGACTGACCAGCTTTCTTGATTTCAAATTTGTGATTTATTGCAAATACTTTACATCACGCTAGCGGATTTAGATTGCGTTCTATTCAGTACGTAACGACATTCTCTAAAGTGTAACTACATAATGGCAATTCACATTATAGATATCACCATTTTTAACAAGGTTGGATTACGTTTTTCGAATACTCCATACATACTCCCTCCATTCTAATTTTGTCTACATCTTGGAAAAAACCAAACAATTCAGCTAGGCATTTATTAGTACTATTAAGCCTTAATTTATCACAGGAAACCATGCATCTCTGCTTTACCCAATGACATGCATGCAATTTGATTAGTTGGAATGTCAAGCTTTTGCAAAAAGTATGCGTCTTCACACTTTACACTGGGGTAAAATATAGACTAAATCGGAACAAATTTTAGGCACAGAATGTAAACTAAATCCGAACGGGGAGAGTATGGTATTCCGGTGGCGTAAGTTGTAAAATAATTTCGCAACTTTTCAGATGCTCGTTTACATCATTCTGAAACTATTTCGGTCTTATATTTCATTAAATAGAATATATTTCTATCCATTCAAACTATTCGAGAAGGATATGAAATGGAATAATCCACTGCACTCAGCTTTACTAATTGCGTACATTCATGATATCTGTGATTTCCAATAAGTTAGTCACCAGTTTAACATGGCCTGTGAAGAGAGAAAATTCTCATTGGGCATGTTTGCCGGCGTTGAATGGTTCATAATCAATTGACTCTGACAACCCACCAAGGTGGAGTTCTTCATGCGTTACTTTTCAATATGACTTAACCAACAGTGCCACAAATGCGTGGAATTCTAATCATAATCTTGTATTGTCAGTGTTCCGAACTCATGACTATCATGTGTGAACGTCAAGACAACCAAGTGTTCTTATTGTGCGAATTATTCGCACCCATATCATAGCACCAAGAGCACACGTCTAGTCATCGAGAGCCCGGTCAGATATGGATCGAGGTGTTTCAGAAGTTCTTCGCATCCGCGGAGACGGACGTGTATCTGAGCGGGAGGCAGTGGAAAAGAAGGTTGTTGCAGAGTGCAGACATACCCCCACGCTAAGGAGCAGGCACGCGCCCTCAAACTCTTCGTCGGGCGCCGGTCTCGCACCGATGACAACTTCTCCACCTACCCCTACGTCTTCGACAGGTACTAGTACTACCACCCCGACCCCGAAAATGAAAATGGGAAGGGAAAGCAATCGTGGTGAATACTCTCCTCTCCGTGAATATGTAAATTATCGTATCTTTTGATGTAGGTTTGACACGTGATGAAGTACTATGTGCGGTTGTCCGGTTGATCTACTTTGTGGTGAACCAGATGATGTATGGTTGATTTTCCTTTACGTTTTTAAGTGAATATACATTACATAGGATTGTAAGGATTTGAGGGGAACGAATTGCTGACATAGATATTTGAGGGGGTGGCCAGCTACTGTCTCGTACACGTCCAGACGCATCCACGAACATCTAGAGTCAAAATAGGCAATGTTTTTTACGAGATGTTCTTAACGTTTGTAGCATATCATCCGGCCGGGGTCCTACATGTACATGCCTTGCTCGTGGTTACTCACTAACTCATCAAGGCTATACATATGACGTTTCTTTCGTTTTTCTTTAGATTTTTTTGTTTTCGGTCCTTTTTTACCGGTTCTCGTTTTCTTTTTATTTTTTCTATTTTCAATTTTCGGGTTTCTTTTCTTTTCCAGTTTTCTTGTACCTTTATGTTGACATTTATAATCATAGAAAGCATATTAGAAGTTATTTTTGTTCCATTAACATAGATGTTCATATAGAAATCCTTTAAATAACATAGACGTTCATGTTGAAAAGTTGTTTGAACGACATAAATGTCGTACTTATTGGAAAACTTTTAAATAAGATACATATTGTCACTGAAAAAAACGTTGAAATAATAAAAAAAATATTAAAAATGGTTCAAATAACATAAATGTTCTTATAGAAAAACATCTAATTGAGATAAATATTAAATTCGTTCAAATAATATATTTTTATATTGATAAATTGTTCAAATAACATAAATGTTCTTTTGAAAATCGTTCAAATGCTATTTTTGAAAATACGTTCAAATAAAATATATTTTATGATTTTTGAAAATAACATAAACATACATATTTGAAAAATCGTTCAAATAATATACATATTTCGTTCAAACATATTTTTTTTATTTTTCCCTACAAATTTGGACACATCTTCTAGTATACTCCCTCCATACCAAAATAAGTGTCTTTGAATTGTACAAATATGGATATATCTAGATGTGCTTCATGTATATATACATTCATATTTGAACAAATCAAAAACACTTATTTTGGGATGGATGGGGTATCAAATAGAAAAGGAGAAAATAAAACAGAAAAGATAAATAGATTAAAAAAGTAACTGTGCACTGTAATTGGGCCGCATTTGGAGCGGGCCATGGAGGAAGCGTTGCAGGCGGGAGGGATTCCGTCCCGCGTTGAGTGGAGAATAGGAGCTTCCCTCTCGCGCGCGGCAGAAAACAAAACAAAAGGCTTCACACACCCTCGTATGCGCTACCACGCAAGGCCTATCCATCACCTTGGTTCTGGTTGGACCCAAGGCCCATCTGCAGCCTCGTATAAATTCTCAGAGGAGGCGAGCGCCCGATCGTTCCGCAGTCCGTCCGACATGTTTCGCGAGTTTCAGTCAGAGAGCGAATCCGATTCCAACTGCTCCTGGAGATTCAGCGCCGCCAGCGATCGGCTCCGGCTGTTCCCTGCCCCGGCCAACATCGATCGATCGAGCAGCCTCCACCAGAAGAAAAGAAAATGAAGACGGTGACGGAGCCGCGGGCGGTGGAGGCGACAGACGACGCGGGCACGGCGCTTCACGCCGCCGCCCAGGCTATGCAAGAATCTGAGTCCCAGGTTACGCAATCTCAGGAACCAGAGGAGCCAGAACCGGAGAAAGCCCGGAGACCCGTATCTGAAACTGGGACGCCTGAAGAATCTGTGACTGAAGCTAGTAACGCTGCTGAAGATGCTGCTGCCAAGACGAGTGATGCCATGCCGGTATTTGAAGATGCAGAAGACTTTGGCGCTGAATTTGAGAGTTTCTGGAACACACATTTTAGACGCCACTGTGCCTACGACGAAACCAGTGAGTTTGCCGCTCTACCTCCACCTAAGTAAGTCCTTCTCTGTAAATTTCCTTCTTCAACTTGTTCTGAGATACATACTACGGAGTATGTTTTCTGATCTCATTAGTTATTTCTCAAAGCTAGCTAACTCAAAACAATCCTCTCACAGCTAATTACATCTATGTGATTGCTCCATGCAGCAACTATCCCGGCCATGTGTTACACGCACGGCAGTGATTGCGAAGTCACCATGAGTATGAGGTTGCCTTAGCTCCCGTAGATGTCACAAGTCAAACGGAGGAAGACACCAAGTCGATCAGTGGCGGTTCATATATGCAGGTTATGAAAAATCAACATAAAAAAGGCATGTTTGTATCAGTTTCTGAAATATGCATTGTCATACGGTACATTGTCCGTACGAGCAAAAGTCACCGGTGGGTCATAATTTACATCTTAAATTATTTACTCCCTCCGTCCATAAAAGGATGTCTCAACCTAGCCAAGATGTTGGGGATATACCAACTAGGGGTATCACCAGCATGGATCAATCCGGCTAGTCCAGGGTGGCCAGCAGTGGTGGTGAAGGCTTTGCCTGCCGGGCGGCCCAGATAGCTGACGACCAAGGAAGGCGGATGCCAGCAAGGAGGAGGCCCAAGACCGAAGCTCATGAAGCCACCAAGACCAAGACGAAAGGCGGCAGACTTGTCGTCTAGGTTTAGGACTCTGTATGCTTGCCGGATACGTAATCTCCTTGTAACCCTAGGTCCAGCTGGCTATATAAGCTGGACCTCAGGACGCCTTTAGGGCAACCAATCCACATACTTTCAGACTCTCATACAATCAACCTCATTGTAACCTGTACCTCGGCTATTTGCCTCATAGTGAATTATAGCAGCACGTAGGGCTCCGCCACCGCCGTGGAGCCTGAAGCTGGGTAAACTGCTGTGTACAATCCCGACCTCGACGACGTCCACCTTCTTGCCCTATATTCACCCTCGGCTAGCAGGACCCCGTCTCCTATCTCAGATGCCGATACGACGACAGTTGGCGCCCACCGTAGGGCCTAAGGCGTCAGGCGTCACGTTCCAGGCGGGAACCCTAGGCGGCATCGGCGAAACAATCGCCGTCGGCCGCGCCGTTCGCTACGGCGACAACCACTACATCAGCTGCGACGAGTCTTACATCCCCGCAGACGACTACATTGTCGGATGCGGAGTTGTGCCGTTTGGCGGCGTCGATGTATTCATCGGCTACACTTCTGAGGCGTATGGTTTGCCGCGAATTTATTCGCCATCCCACCCGCCCTGCAATCAAAAGGCTTACGATCAAGATGGATCTGAGTTTGCCTCCTCTCAGGAGTCCGCAGATTCAGATCTACACTTTGTCGGCATGACGGGACTGGGATCCGATTCCCAGCCCAACAGTCAAGATCCCGAATCTATTCTTCCTGCGCTCCAGGATGATGCGATGTCGGATGCCGGATCCAGATCTACTGTTCACGTCAACGT
This sequence comes from Poa pratensis, assembly GCA_947311845.1. Classification (NCBI taxonomy): domain Eukaryota; kingdom Viridiplantae; phylum Streptophyta; class Magnoliopsida; order Poales; family Poaceae; genus Poa; species Poa pratensis. The sequence continues at coordinate 5,852,069 of CAMZMU010000126.1, forward strand.
AGATTCTGACTCTGAAGAAGATTCTGCAAGCATGTTCGAGCAACGGATCAAGCAGTGTTTCAGTACACCTGAGCCTCCGCCTTCTGAAGCGGTTACGGGCTCGTCCGTCAACATGCAGCAGGTTTTCGTGGCGGATGTCACCGGTGCAGCCTCAGCACAGGCGGCGGCAACAGACGCCGCCAACGTTGGGACCCCGGCAACCGATCCAATGTTTCCGGAGCCTCCGGGGGCTCCAAAGAAGAGGGTTTTAGAGAAAGGCGAGCCCAGCAAGATAGGGAACATGGCGGCCCTGGCAGAAGTTCTACACACGCCAGTGACCGACAAAACCAACCCGGCTGATTTGGAGAAACTTCGAAACACCTTGGTGGAGCAAACTGAGTACCTCAAAAGCAAGCAAGCAGAGGTCCAGGGCCTCCTCGACGAAGCCAAGGAGGAAAACGCCAAGATAACCGCCAAATTAGACCCCAAGCGCAATCTTTTCACCACTACTCCACTGCCCAAGCCGGCAGGACCTGTGGCAGAGAAGAAAAGCAAGAAAGGCAGGGATCCTGACAACTTCAAATCCCCTGCCCAAAAGCTTGGTTTCGAGTGGGCTACAGCGCCGCAGCGTAAGGACAAGAACGGGGACATCATCCTCGCCACCCCTGTCCTCAACACTGCAGCCGCCTTAGATATCCTCAACAACGATGACTACGACAAGGACGAGAAGATTTACTACGCATCGATCCTTGCTCACAAAGCTCTAGAGCAGCAGGCCCATGCTGATTCTCGCGCCGACATGGCGGACGCAAGAGGAGGAAAGCTTGAATCCAAATCCAACGCTTGCAAAGCTGCGGCCGGTGGTGACCCCGAAGATCCGTCCGGCTCCAGTAGCCATGGAAAAGGGAAAGACAAGGAGAAGGACCCACGCAAGTCACCACCTCCCAAGAGGCAGCGTGACGAGGCGTCCAGGACCGGCAACAGACGCAAGGCCTCACCTCCTCCGCCTAGTCGGGATGAAGGCGGAAGCAGGGGCAGCAAGCAGCCGCCAAGGAGTGGCGGCAATCGTGACAACGCCCCGCCGCCAAGAAGAAGCAGGGACCTGATGACCCACAAGTATAGGGGTGTATCGTAGTACTTTCGATAAATAAGAGTGTCGAACCCAACGAGGAGCAGAAGGTGTTGACAAGCGGTTTTGATGAAGGATTCACTGTAAATGCTCACAGACAAGTTTTTAGGAGTTTTTGCTACGACAGATAAATAAAGTACAAGTAAATAAAATGCAGTAATAATAGTTGCAGCGAGTGGCCCAATCCTTTCTAGAGCAAAGGACAAGCCGGTTGTTGTACTTATAATGACCAAACGTTCTTGAGGACACACGGGAATATTGTCAAGTGCTTTCGCTTCATATAGTTGATTAATCTTCATTGTTTTGATAAGTGTTGTGTGGCTGAACCTATGCTAATGCACCGCCCTTCGTAGGACTAATACATACTTGTGATTATACCCCTTGCAAGCATCCGCAAATACAAGAAAGTAATTAAGATAAACTAACCACAGCCTTAAACTTTGAGATCCTGCTATCCCTCATGCATCGATATACCAACGGGTGTTCAGGTTTCTGTCACTCCGGCAACCCCACAATTGGCAAACGAATACACAATGCATTCCCCTAGGCCCATAAAGGTGAAGTATCATGTAGTCGACGTTCACATGACACCACTAGAAGAATAACACCACAACTTAAGCATCAAACCATTAAATATTACTCAACATAATTCACTACTAACATCAAGACTTCTCCCATGTCCTCAAGAACTAAACGAACTACTCACAAGACATCATACGGAACATGATCAGAGGTGATATGATGATGAATAACAATCTGAACATAAACCTTAGTCCAATGGTTTCACCCAATAGCATCAATAACAAGAGTAATCAACACGGGGAGAGTTTCCCCTATGAAATAGACAAGATTCAGCCCTAGATGTTACAACGGAGACGGGTGCAGCGGTGGTGATGATGGTGTTGGCGGTGGAGATGATGATGATGATCCCGATGAAGTCCAGCTCGATGACGGTGATGATGGCGACGATTTCCCCCTCCGGGAGGGAATTTCCCCCGGTAGATTTCTTCCTGCAGGGGAGCTTTTCGCTCTCTGGTGTTTTCCGCCTCGTGGAGGCGGCGGAATATTTCGATGGCCGTCCTCTCTGTGTTAGGGTTCCGAGGGGGTCAAGTACACGAAGGGGGAACGGCTGAGGTGGGCCAGGGCCCCCAAACCACCTGGCGGCGCGGCTGGTGGGCCTGTCGCGCCAGCTGGTGAGGAGGGCCCACCTTGGCCCTTCTCAGCCTCCCCTTTTGGCCTCCTCCGTCATCTGGCAAAATAGGGACTTCCATATGTCTCCTTCGATTTATTGATCTTCAGAAATAGTGCATCTCGACGGTGCTTTTTCCAGCAGAATCCTGACTCCGGTGTCCAATTCTCCATTATTCATCAAACATGCAAAATAGGTAAAATAACATAAGTAACACTTCTAAATATGAAATATATCGATGAATAGCAGTAAATTATGATATAAAATAGTGATGCAAAATGGACGTATCAACCCCCCCAAGCTTAGACCTCGCTTGTCCCCAAGCGAAAACTGAGCTCAGTAAACATGACCACAAGTTTATGGAGCAAAGTGTCGATAAATAAAATACGGACAAGAAGCATCACATTCATTGATACATAAGTCATTCTAGACAGCAACTTCCCTTCATATAATCTAACTTGAAATAAGTAAAGGGAACCACGATGAAGTGCATAAAGAAAACCATGATTGGAGAAGGCAAACTTAAACTCTTGGTCAGAGAACAATTAACAGATCATACTTATCTTTCGAGAAGAGTCTTTATATCAGAGCTTATATAGCAGAACTTACATGCCTTAATCATAACAGTCTCCTTACAGTCATTGATAACTTTCAAAGTTATATTCATTCGGATAAAAGCTATTGTGCGAAACAAGGAAATGAGAGATATGATTAGAAGTATCAACACATATAACTAATTGGATCTCAACAACTCAAATGCTTGCTTGAGATAGAGAGGAATGGGTTTACTGACTCAACAATAATGTAAAAGATAGGCCCTTCGCAGAGGGAAGCAGGGATTAAATCATGTGCTAGAGCTTTTAAGTTTTGCAAAGCATATAGAGAGTATGAAAATAGTTGTTTGAGCTATGTATGTCGTTGTCAACGAATCGTAGTAAAGTGAACACTAACCCCTTGTCAACCAGACTTTCAAGAGCGGCTCCCATGAAGGACGTTATCTCTACCAGCAAGGTAGATCATCCCTCTTCTCTTTTGTTTACACATGTATTTTAGTTTCTTTATAGTTGACACTCCTCCCAACCTTTTGCTTACACAAGCCATGGCTAACCGAATCCTCGGGTGCCTTCCAACATTCACATACCATGGAGGAGTGTCTATTTGCAAATTAAGTTGCTTACTGATAAATCAGGGCAAAACATGTGAAGAGAATTATTAATGAAAGTTGTAATTAATTGGGACTGGGCACCCCATTTGCCAGCTCTTTTTGCAAATTGTTGGATAAGCGGTGTATATGCCACTAGTCCATTGGTGAAAGTCTGTTTGACAAAAGTGCTAGAGAAACTCTACAGAACCCTCATGAGCTAATGAACAGTGACACCAAACTAGGAGCAATAAGTTTTGAATAATTTAAAGGTAGCACATGAAGTATTTACTTGAAATGGCGCAAAATACCATATAGTAGGAAGTTATGATGGACTCGAATGGCAATGGTTTGGCTCAAGATTTGGATGTATGAGAAGCATTCCCTCTCGATACAGGTCTTTGGCTAGCAAGGTTATGTAGCAAGCATAAGAGTTGAGGGATACAAACAATTATACAAGTGATAAGAATAATCATGCAATCTTCCTTAGAAGCACAAATAGTTTAACTTAAGAATACTAAGCTTATGAGCTACAAAGAAAGAAAGATCATGGAATAATATATTTGCATGCACTCCCCTCTCTCTACTTAAGTCTCAAAGTATTGTCTACTACTGACCAATGCTAAGTTTGCCAAAACCAAAAAGATTAACTTGGTGCTCTAAAAAGTGATCCCTATACTAACAACATGGTTATCAATATGAAAGAGAATTGCAAGCTAAAATAAAGTATGCAGAAAGTAAATGATAAAACTTCTCATTAATATTTCATAACGGCAACTCACACCAAGGGATACATAGATAACCAACTAAAAGAGAGATACTTCCACATTGCAAACCATCATATAAGATAACTTCCCTACTCACGATATGACTTTATGGAAAAGTAAAAGGTAAAGATAATGATGTGATACCGCGGCACTCCCCCAAGCTTGGAACAAACCAAGGGGATGCCAATACTCGTGATGAATTACTCCTTCGGTGGTGGTGGTGAATTGTTGATAAGCTTATCAACCAGCTCCTTCAGCTCATCAATCTTGTAGGTGAGGGCGCGAATCAGCTCAGAGTTGTGTTCGATGCGATTCATAAACTTGTCGGACTGCGAGTCCCAACTCTTGGAGTTGTTTCCCCACTCCTCAGCAGCATAATCCCTCTTCTCTGTATTGTTAGAACGATCTATATCCCAACCACTAGGCAATTCAGCCTCCGGGATCCTCTCAATTTGATGCTTATGGATAAGAGTATGGACACTACTAGATTTCTCCTTTTAGCCGAGGGCCAAATTACCGTCGGCTATTCTATTTCACGTCGGATACACTTATATCCGACGGTTCACCGTCGGTAATCTCCCGTCGGCTATGCTCGGTCGGCCATTACTTTAATAGCCGACGGTACGGTCGGCTAAAATCTTTACCTACGGTAATAAGCCGACGGTGGGCCGTCGGATATGTTCTTGTCACCATCCGCTACCATTAATTCAACAACACTTATAGCCGACTATTCCCCGTCAGTTATATATTTACCGAGAATTATTACCTCCGGTCAGTTTTTACAATAGTTCACGGTATATTTGGTCAATTTTTTTTCCGAATGCGTCAATTTGTAACATTATGGACGATCTAATATATTTGACCTAAGAAACATATGAGGCCCCACTTTTTATGATTCGGTTTTCCTTTGTTTCAGCACACGTTGTTATATTTCAGCTCATGTGGCCCAAGATACGTAAATAATAGCTGTTATATTTCCATTTATTTCAGATCATATCGACCAGATTTCATACACAGAAATACAGAACATATTTAACAACCAAATAAATACAACGCTGCAGAGATTTTACAGATTGTAGATTCACAATTGATAAAAATTGATCATGATTACAAGATCCAGGGCGTCAAGTCCCATAAGAGCATCATTTATCCGATCTGGCGATGGCGAGCCCGTGGCGAATTGATCTGGTATATGTGACAGAGACGGGGGTGGAGGGACGCCTGGGCTGCTGCCGGCAGGACTGACCTCCGGAGCCGGAGCCGGCTCCTCCAAGACGCAGAGGTGGCCTCCGCAGCTCGCTCTCGTAGTTGTATTTGCGGCGTCCTACAGGGAAACCAGGCCAGCCAAGACTTTATCTTGTCGTGGTGACCGCCACTGGTATTGGCTCCATGAATCTGCACCAATTTAGTTGATGAGACATGAATTGATTAGTAGTTGGGGGAAACGATTCGATCTATGTACGTACTTCACAGGCCGATTGATAAGCGGTTAGAAAAAATACTACTCCAAACACATCCTCCATCGATGGGATCTTGCATCGTCATGATGCTTACAGATACAAACAACGAACAGAGATTTAGAGAAGAAGAAATTACCTCTCTCTAGCGGATCTGGAGCGACGCCGTATTCTGTCCATTACCTAACACTGACAGTACGGTTCATAGCCGCTGACCTTAACATGAGACGCCGGTGCTGCGACTGTGGGAGGAAGAGTGCCCGCCTGGCCGCTTCTGCCTCTGGGCTCTCCCAAGTTGTCAGGGTTATCTGGAGGTCGTGGGAGGAAGGTAAACACGAGAGGGCGTGAATAATGTAGGCGAAGATTGGGGACTAGGATTAGATAAGGACGACCGGACGTGGTCAAACTTTCATCCACGGGCCCAATCTCCCGCGATGCGATACAAATTTCGACCTTAGGCACGCGGGCGTTGCGTGTCGCCAAAATATCATTTATATTTAGAGAGAAAAAATCATTTAACTAAGATAGGAGATAAATTGTATAAATAGTAAATAAATAATTTCGTAAACTAATACAAAGTTTATGAAATTATATCGTGCTTACCTAGGATTTTTGGCCCCGAGCAGAGTGCAATTTTTTTGGCAGATGATAGGTTTGCGAAAATTAGAGGAAAGTTTGGCGGGTTGGCGTAAATTGCATGGGAAAAGATTGACAAATGATACAAAAATTTCTAGATGTAAGATACTATATTATATTGGTAGTGTTAATTTAGGTTATTTTAGTCATTTGCTACTACCTATACATTTATTGAATTTATATCTATGTATTGGATAAATTTCAAATTTGAACTATATGTATAAATTTCTGAAGTCCCCGCATCTCTGGTGTTTTAACACCTATATCGTGATTTTCCATGCTTGATAAGATTGGATCCGTCAAGACCTTGACATCCGCCACCTGACGAATTCAAGATCTCTCGCGCGCAAGTGAGATATGTTGGCACTGTTGTCATTGATGATGGTTGAAACGATTTCACTGAGCTGCATAGTCAAGGTCTCCTTCGGGATGCAAATTCTTCTTCGGACAGACGCGCATCCAGATGAGCGAACCTCCTAGTGTTGTGATTTTTTTTTTAGCTGAGGCCTGACCGCCTGAGGTAGTAAGGTGGCAGTTGTGCGTGCTCGCGTGTGTGTGCGCGTAGTAGGAGAGAATATTGACTACTTTATTTGTAGTTTACAAAAAAAAAAATTTAGTATTCTATAAAAATAATAATTTGTAAAAAAAAGGAAATGACACTAGAAGCATGGATCATATGAAGCACTTATCTAACATCTCCACCCGCCTTCCTCATTGGATAAACCAATCCACGATATAACACCATTGGAATAGCTCACAACATCACTTCAAAATGCAAGTTCTCCAAGGACGTATGTGATGGATGTATATTTGTCTCTTTTTATTTTCTAGTTAAGAAAACTAACCAAACAAGCTCAAATTTGCTATCCAGCTTGAGAAACAAAAATCGCATATCCATCACGGATGCTCGGTCATAGTCCCGACCACCCCCTTCATTAGCCCCTGGCCGTTGAATAAAATAACCGAGGGGCATCTTAACCGTCGGCTATTATTATTCACTCTCGGATATTGTCACGTATGACCGACGGTTAGAACTTGGCCGTCGGTAATTTAATCATATAGCCGAGAGTTGCTATTGACCCGTCGGCTATGTTACCAAATACCCGACAGTGGTAAAGGTACCGTCGGATATTACTACGAACCGTAGGCTATTAATCGCTATTACCCGAGAGTCGTTTCATCCCCGTCGGGTATTTCAACAACCGTCGGTTATACTATGTAATATCCGACCGTTCATATTAAACCGTCGGTCATCCACGACACCGTCGGTCATTAGGGTAATAGCCGACCGGCCGTCGGTTATTAAAATTCACCGTCGGAAATAAGGGGATTTCTAGTAGTGGGAAGGGGTTATTTATGCCTGGGGAAGATGTCCTGGGAGCCAAGAAGCGTCGTGGAACCTTCCCTCCGGTGCTCATCCGCGCCCCTTGCCTGGGCTTGAATGGATTTGCCACCACTCCGATGCTTGCAACGGTAGCGCGCGGGTATTCGCGCGGGTCTTCCTCCACTTCTCCTTCATCTTCGCTCTTGACTTCCTCCTTCAGCTTGGGGTCTTGAGTCTCGTCTTCCAAAGGCTCCTTGCCCTTGTTGTTGTTGTTGGAGACCATGGCGCTTCTAAATCTGAAAACAATATCTGGACAGAAACAGCTCGAAACGAAACACGATGAAAAGGCGAGATACGAACCTCGGGGGTTCGGGTGAGTATATAGCAAAAAGTTTTACAACATAAGGAAGGTACAGGAGGAAACCTGATCGGAGACGAGCTCCGGGGTGCTCAAACCACCAGGCGGCGCGGCTGGGGGGCCCACCGCGCCGACCTATGGTTTGGGCACCACGGGTGCCGTCTCCCATCCGGTTCGGTCTCTTATTTTTCCATATTTAATAAAAACGACGAAAATATCTTCTAGAAAGTTATTCGCGAAACTTTTCTTACCGAAACTGTTACCTATTCGAATCGAATTCTGCAGTCCCAGAAAAATGTTCTTCAATGAAAGTTTCCGGAGTCACCACTTTAATTGTATCAACCTCTTCATTAATAGAATCTCCAGAAATATAATGCTTGAGTCTTTGACCATTTACCACTTGTGTAGAGTTATCTTTCAATGAAGCAATTTTTATTGCACCTGAACGATACACCTCCACAATAACAAATGGTCCTTCCCATTTTGAGAGTAACTTTCCTGCAAAAAATCTGAGACGAGACCTATACAATAGAACTTTCTCACCAACATTAAATTCTCTTTTAAGAATTCTCCTATCATGCCATCTCTTAACTTTTTCTTTAAAGAGTCTAGCATTTTCATAAGCCTCACTTCTCCATTCATCTAAAGAACTTAAATGCAACAACCTTTTCTCACCGGCAAGTTTAAAATCTCTATTAAGTTCTCTCACTGCCCAATAAGCTTTGTGTTCTAATTCTAAAGGCAAGTGACAAGCTTTACCATAAACCATTTTATAAGGAGACATGCCCATGGGGTTCTTATAAGCAGTTCTATAAGCCCATAAAGCATCATTTAACTTACTAGCCCAATTTTTTCTAGATTTATTAACAGTCTTTTGCAAGATAGATTTAATCTCCCTATTTGACAATTCTACTTGTCCACTAGTTTGAGGATGATAGGCTGAAGCAATTCTATGATTAACACCATATTTAGCAAGAGTCTTTCTAAAACCACCATGGATAAAATGAGAACCTCCATCAGTCATAAGATATCTAGGTACACCAAACCTAGGAAAAATGACATCTTGAAGCATTTTTAAAGAGGTCTCACCATCAGCACTTTTAGTAGGTATAGCTTCTACCCATTTAGTGACATAATCAACAGCAACAAGTATATGAGTATTACCTTGTGAAGAAGGAAAAGGACCCATGAAGTCGAATCCCCAACAATCAAATGGTTCAATAACAAGAGAATAACTCATAGGCATTTCATTGCGTCTAGAGATATTACCAACCCTTTGACATTCATCACAAGATAAAATAAACTTTCTTGCATCCTTAAAGAGGGTAGGCCAATAAAAACCTGATTGTAGAACTTTCTGCGCAGTTCTATCTCCAGCGTGATGCCCTCCATAAGCACTTCCATGGCATTTCCTCAGTATTTCCTGTTGTTCATATTCAGGAACACATCTTCGCATAATACCATCGACTCCTTCTTTATATAAGTGTGGGTCATCCCAAAAGTAATGCCGCAAGTCATAAAAGAATTTCCTTCTTTGCTGAGCTGAAAAGGTTGGAGGCAAGTACTTGGAAACAATAAAGTTAGCATAATCAGCATACCAAGGACTATCTCGCGAACTTACACTTATTGCAGCCAATTGTTCATTTGGAAAGCTATCATTAACAGGAATAGGATCATAAGGAATGCTTTCCAATCTAGACAAATTATCAGCAACAGGATTTTCAGCACCTTTTCTATCTATGATATGCAAATCAAATTCTTGCAAAAGAAGTACCCATCTAATAAGCCTTGGCTTAGCATCTTTCTTTTCCATAAGGTATCTAATTGCAGCATGATCAGTATGAATAGTGACTTTCGAATCAACTATGTAGGGTCGAAATTTGTCACAAGCAAAAACTACAGCTAGAAATTCTTTTTCAGTAGTGGCATAATTCTTTTGAGCAGAATCAAGAGTTTTACTAGCATAATGAATAACATTTAACTTTTTATCTACTCGCTGCCCAAGAACAGCGCCTACAGCATAATCACTAGCATCACACATAATTTCAAAAGGTAAATTCCAATCAGGTGGTTCAACTACAGGAGCGGTGATTAAAGCCTTTTTCAAAGTTTCAAAAGCTTCCTTACAATCATCATCAAAAAAAAGGGTACATCTTTTTGAAGAAGATTAGTAAGAGGCTTGGAAATTTTAGAGAAATCTTTAATAAACCTCCTATAAAAACCAGCATGACCAAGAATACTACGAATACCTTTAACATCTTTGGGACAAGGCATCTTTTCAATTGCCTCCACTTTAGCTCGATCAACTTCAATACCTCTTTCAGAAATTTTATGTCCAAGAACAATTCCTTCATTAACCATAAAGTGGCATTTCTCCCAATTAAGAACAAGGCTAGTTTCTTCACATCTCTGCAAAACTTTGTCAAGGTTGTGCAAACAATTATCAAAGGAAGTTCCATAGACGGAGAAATCGTCCATGAAGACTTCCACAATTTCCTCACAAAAGCCATGAAAAATAGCAGACATGCATCTTTGAAAAGTAGCAGGAGCATTACATAAACCAAAAGGCATACGTCTATAAGCATAAGTTCCATAAGGACAAGTAAAAGTAGTTTTCTCTTGATCTTGCGCTCTCACAGCAATTTGAGAAAACCCAGAATACCCATCAAGGAAACAAAAGTGAGTTTTCTTGGACAACCTCTCAAGCATTTGATCAATAAAAGGCAAAGGATAATGATCTTTCTTAGTTACTTTGTTAACCTTTCTAAAATCAATGCACATCCTATAACCAACTACTACTCTTTGAGGAATTAGTTCATCATTTTCATTAGGAACAACGGTAATTCCTCCTTTCTTAGGAACACAATGCACAGGACTTACCCATCTACTATCAGCAATAGGATAAATAATACCAGCTTCAAGAAGTTTTAATACCTCATTTCTTACCACTTCTTTCATCTTGGGTATTAAACGACGCTGATGCTCAACAACAGGCTTTGCATCAGGTTCCATGTTGATGGCGTGCTGACATATAGTAGGAGAAATTCCCTTCAGGTCATCAAGAGTATATCCCATAGCTCCGCGGTGTTTCCTCAACACTCCCAATAACCTTTCCTCCTCTGTACCTGAAAGTTTAGAGCTGATAATAACAGGATATATTTTCTTATCATCAATATAAGCATATTTAAGATTATCAGGCAGAGGTTTCAAATCAAAAACAGGATCCTCCTTGGGTGGCATTGTGGTACCCAAATCTTCCACAGGTAAATTGTGTTTGAGCATAGGTTGACGAAGGAATACTTCATCAAGCTCATTCCTTTCTTCCCTGAAGTTCTCACTTTCATGATTCTCCATATGTTGCTGCAAAGCATTGTTAGGAGCAAGAACAATAGATGCAAGTTGAGCAATTTCAAAATCCTCACTAGGCAATTCAGTTTCATAAGGTGCTTTAGCAAATTTAGAGAAATTGAATTCATAAGATTCACCAGCAAATTTAGTAAAGATTTTCTCTTTCTTACATCTATAACAGCACCACAAGTATTCAGAAAAGGTCTACCAAAAATAATAGGACAACTATCATTGGCAGCCGACCCAAGTACAAGAAAATCAGCAGGGTATTTAGTCTTACCACAAAGGACTTCGACATCTCTAATGATACCAATTGGAGAGATAGTTTCCCTATTAGCAAGCTGAATAACCACATCAATCTCTTCAAGTTTACAAGGAGCAATTTCGTGCATAATTTCCCTGTAAAGCTCATAAGGAATAGCACTAGAACTTGCACCAATATCACATAAACCATAATAGCAATGATCACCTATCCAACAGAAAGCACAGGAACACTAGACTTCCTAGAACTTTTAGGATGTGAGACAATATTAGAAGCATCCTCACAAAAGATAATGTGTCTATCTTCTAAATTTTCAGTGACAAGATCTTTAACCAATGCTACAACAGGTTCAACAGTTATTTGCTCATCAGGTTTGGTAGTTTTCTTATTACTTTTACTAACAACACCAGTTATGATAGTATGTTCCTTAATCTTATTAGGAAAAGGAACTTTTTCAATATAAGGTTCTGGAATAATGCGATCACAACATTAACCTCAACACCTTTAGATATATGAGAAACAGATTCATCTTTATATGGTTCATGATAATTTTTAAAACCCTCCTTCGGCAAACCGAAATAGGAAGCAAAGGCTTTATAAAAGTTTGCAACAATTTGAGAGTCAAGACCATAAGTAGTGCTAATTTTGCGATAATCATCAGTATCCATAAAATTTTTAACACACTCAAAGTCATAGTTATACCTGACTCCCTACCTTTGTCATTCTCCCATCCTTCAGTGTTCTCCTGAATCCGATCAAGAAGGTCCCACTTAAACTCTTCTTTATTACGAGTGAACGATCCAGCACAAGTGGTATCCAATAGAGTTTTATCTTGAAAGGAGAGTCTTGCATAAAAGTTATCAATAACAATATTACCAGGAAGCTCATGAATGGGACATTTGAGCATTAATGCCTTCAATCTCCCCCACGCTTGAGCGATACTCTCTCCATCATAGGGCCAGAAGTTATATATGAGGTTCCGATCCTTATGAATCTCACTTGGAGGATAGAATTTGGAGTAAAAGAGAGGTACAATTTCCTCCCATCCAAGAGAATACCCATTCTTCAGCAGTTTATACCAATGTGCAGCTTTACCAGACAGTGATAGAGAGAATAATTTCTTCTTAACTTCTCCCATCGAGATACCTGCACACTTAAATAACTCGCACAATTCATGCAGAAATAACAAATGATCTCCAGGATGGACAGTTCCATCTCCTGCATAGCGGTTATTTGTGACACGTTCAACAATTTTCATAGGAATTTTGAACGGTATTACCTGCTCATCTGGCGCCTCCTCTACTACCTTAGCAGTGGTAGTTGTTTTCCCAAATAGGAATTCAAGAGAAGACCCCTCCATAATGAGATATAGCAGCAGGCAAAAATAAAAACAGCACGTACAATAAATGTTTCCCTTACCAATTCCACTTACCAATAGCGCTACACTCCCCGGCAACGGCGCCAGAAAATAGTCTTGAACCCACAAGTATAGGGGGTGTATCGTAGTACTTTCGATAAATAAGAGTGTCGAACCCAACGAGGAGCAGAAGGTGTTGACAAGCGGTTTTGATGAAGGATTCACTGTAAATGCTCACAGACAAGTTTTTAGGAGTTTTTGATATGACAGATAAATAAAGTACAAGTAAATAAAATGCAGTAATAATAGTTGCAGCGAGTGGCCCAATCCTTTCTACAGCAAAGGACAAGCCGGTTGTTGTACTTATAATGACCAAACGTTCTTGAGGACACACGGGAATATTGTCAAGTGCTTTCGCTTCATATAGTTGATTAATCTTCATTGTTTTGATAAGTGTTGTGTGGGTGAACCTATGCTAATGCACCGCCCTTCCTAGGACTAATACATACTTGTGATTATACCCCTTGCAAGCATCCGCAAATACAAGAAAGTAATTAAGATAAACTAACCACAGCCTTAAACTTTGAGATCCTGCTATCCCTCATGCATCGATATACCAACGGGTGTTCAGGTTTCTGTCACTCCGGCAACCCCACAATTGGCAAACGAATACACAATGCATTCCCCTAGGCCCATAAAGGTGAAGTATCATGTAGTCGACGTTCACATGACACCACTAGAAGAATAACACCACAACTTAAGCATCAAACCATTAAATATTACTCAACATAGTTCACTACTAACATCAAGACTTCTCCCATGTCCTCAAGAACTAAACGAACTACTCACAAGACATCATACGGAACATGATCAGAGGTGATATGATGATGAATAACAATCTGAACATAAACCTTAGTCCAATGGTTTCACCCAATAGCATCAATAACAAGAGTAATCAACACCGGGAGAGTTTCCCCTATGAAATAGACAAGATTCAGCCCTAGATGTTACAACGGAGACGGGGTGCAGCGGCGGTGATGATGGTGTTGGCGGTGGAGATGATGATGATGATCCCGATGAAGTCCAGCTCGATGACGGTGATGATGGCGACGATTTCCCCCTCCGGGAGGGAATTTCCCCCGGCAGATTTCTTCCTGCAGGGGAGCTTTTCGCTCTCTGGTGTTTTCCGCCTCGTGGAGGCGGCGGAATATTTCGATGGCCGTCCTCTCTGTGTTAGGGTTCCGAGGGGGTCAAGTACGCGAAGGGGGAACGGCTGAGGTGGGCCAGGGCCCCCAAACCACCTGGCGGCGGGCTGGGGGCCCCGCGCCAGGGTGAGGAGGGCCCACCTGGCCCTTCTCAGCCTCCCCTTTTGGCCTCCTCCATCTTCTGGTAAAATAGGACTTCCATATGTCTCCTTCGATTTATTGATCTTCAGAAATAGTGCATCTCGACGGTGCTTTTTCCAGCAGAATCCTGACTCCGGTGTCCAATTCTCCATTATTCATCAAACATGCAAAATAGGTAAAATAACATAAGTAACACTTCTAAATATGAAATATATCGATGAATAGCAGTAAATTATGATATAAAATAGTGATGCAAAATGGACGTATCAGGACCGCACACCGTCCCCACCACCAGTGCCCAGGCACGAAGGTGGAAGCCGGGGGCACAACAACGAGCCCAGGCACAGCCGGGTAGCGCAGGACGAGCCTAATGCCGACAGATCCGGCAAGCAGCTCAGTCCGCAAGACGCACGACATCGTCTCAATGACATTAAGGCTGGAAAGCAGGATGCCTACCTAGGACCTGAGTGTTTTGGCCCAGCCATCCGCAACGTTCAAATACCCCGAGACATGACATCAGTGTCTAAAACTCATCAAAGGTACAATGGAACAGACAAGCCAAACTCATGGTTGTCGGACTACGCATTGGCAGTTGAAATTGCTGGGAGCAATGGCCTCGTTGCCGCACGCTTCCTTCCCCTCATGCTAGAGGGGACAGCCCGAAGCTGGATCGAAAACTTGCCAGAGAAAAGCATTCATAGCTAGCATGACATGGAAAAGGTGTTCACGCAGCACTTCCAGGGCACATACAAGCGACCCAATACATACACATATTTGATTCGTTGCGTGCAAAAGCCAGATGAAACAGTTACAAGCTTCTTGGCAAGGTGGATTCAGACGAAGGCAAGCTGCGAAAACGTAGACGACAATCAAGCAATCCACGCCTTCACCATAGGCCTCCTGAAGGGCTCAAGTCTCAGACATAAGCTCGTGCGCATGCAGGTCAAGGACCTCGGAGTCATGCTCAAAGTAGCAGCCATGTACGCACAGGCGGATGATGACGCACACGATGGACACGGCGCACATGACATGGCGCCAAGCAGGCAAGCGAGTCACAAACGCAAGGCTCCCCAGGACGACAAAGCCGAACCGTCAAACGAGGTCGCCGCCGCCTTCGAAGGTAAAGGCGGCAACCGCAAGTGGAAAGGAAAGGGTAAAGATGGCGGCTCCAGCAAGCAACGCCTGACATACGATCAGGCTAAAGCCTTGCCCTGCCCAATCCACGCGTCCTTAGGCAAAGTTAACCACACACTGGGGAAATGCCGGTTCATGGAGGACTTCAAGAAAGACCCCGAGGTTGGCTGGAAGCCAAAAAAAGAGCAAAAAGGCTGAGAAGACAAAGAAGGAAGACGATGATGGGGCAATTTCCATGTCCGAGGATGAGGAACCTAAGCTGGCGCGCAAGGAAAAGAAATACCCCAAGGTACATGGCCAACTGGTGTGCTTCTTGGGCACTCCTTCGGCAAAGGAAGAAAAGGCGGAGATGCGCGAGCTAAACGCCACAGTGCCAGATGTTCCCCAGTATTTAGACTGGTCTGAGAAGCCAATCACTTGGGATAGAGATGATCACACAGATCATGTACCTCACCCCGGCAAATACGCCCTTGTCGTCGACCCAATTGTCGACAGCTTCAGACTCACCAAGGTGTTGATGGACGGCGGCAGCAGCCTCAAAATCATCTACGCGGACACCCTGAAGCGCATGAACTTGTCGGAAAGCCAGCTTGACTACAGCAAAGTCAAGTTTCATGGCATCGTTCCGGGAAAGCAAGCCAAGTCAATGGGAAGCATCAAACTGGAGGTTACTTTCGGACATGAGACAAACTACCGCTCGGAGCATCTCAGGTTTGAAGTAGTCCCCTTCAAGAGTGCCTACCATGCCATCTTCGGACGGCCAGCTTTCGCCAAGTTCATGGCTCGGCCGTGTTACATCTACAGCAAGCTGAAGATGCCGGGACCCAACGGTACAATCACCGTCAGTGGCAACTTCAAGAAAGCAAAGGAGTGCGAGCGTGGCAACGCCGCCTTCGCTGAGGCAGTCCTCCACGCAGAGGAGTTATCCATGTTGAAAAAGGAGCTTGATACGTCGCAGCTGCCGGAGGATGTCAAGACCACCGAGCCCAAAAATACTTTCAAGGCGTCCGAAGACACAAAGAAGGCGGACCTGGTCCCAGGTGACAGCTCCAAGCAAGTCACCATAGGGGCAGGCCTGGATGACAAATAGGAAAGCGCGCTCGTCAGGTTTCTCCGTGAGAATCAGGACATCTTTGCATGGTCGTCAGCCGACATGCCAGGTGTCCCGAGGGAACTTGCCGAGCACTCTCTTAATGTCTATGAAGGAGCCAAGCCAGTAAAGCAAGGAATAAGGCGCTACGGTGAGAAGAAGCGGACAGCAATAGGGAAGGAGATCATCAAGTTGCAAGAAGCCAAGTTCATTAGGGAGGTAGTACACACGGATTGGTTGGCAAATCCTGTAATGGTTCCAAAACCCAATAAGGAAATGAGAATGTGCATTGATTATACCGGTTTGAACAAGTGCTGTCCTAAGGACCACTTTGCGTTGCCTCGTATAGATCAGGTCATAGACTCCACAGCCGGCTCCGAGCTGCTGTGCTTTTTGGATGCATACTCCGGGTACCACCAAATCAAAATGCAAGAATCCGACCAAATTAAAACATCGTTCACTACGCCCTACGGGACCTTCTGCTACATCACGATGCCCTTCGGTCTAAAAAATGCCGGCGCAACGTATCAGCGGTGTATGCAAAGATGCCTTCACGAGCAAATTGGCCGCAATGTTCACGTCTATGTTGACGACATTGCCGTCATGTCAAAAAAGAAGGCAGATTTGCTTGACGATCTGAGAGAAACCTTTGATAGCCTCCGGGTATATAGGATGAAGCTCAACCCGAAAAAATGCGTCTTCGGGGTTCCTGCCGGCAAATTGCTTGGCTTTATCGTTTCCGAACGAGGAATAAAGGTAAATCCAGAAAAAATCAGAGCGATCCTCAACATATCCAGGCCTAAGGACCTGAAGGACGTGTGATGCATGTAAAATGCATACATGAACTTTGCACTTTAATTGCTTATATTCCAATCATATTTGCATCATATAAGGGTTATATCAATGTTTTATAATGATTTTTGGGAATATTCATTTATTTCCTATTTTTATGGAATTAACCCTGCACAGGCAGAAAACCCTGTTTTCTTATTTTAATGTTTCAGGGACCCAAACGTCAACGAAATTACCTGGAAATTTACGGGCGTCAATATTTGGAAGGAAGAAGACCTGTGGGCGAAGGAAGCGAACAAACGGAGGTCCGAGGACCAAACGGGGGTGGCCCACGTGGCCAGGTACTGTGGCCGCGTGGGGCCCACTCGTTTGGCCCTCGTGGCTCCGTTGCCGTCGATCTTCGCTCCACCGACATTGTCTTGACCTAAAAACGCCTATAAAAAAGGTCCCCCGACGTTCTCTGGAAGGAGCGCCGCACAAACACCGAAACGGAGATCAGGAGCTGCAGATTGGAGGGGGAAAACTCCGGCGGGGTGCCAGCGTGGTCTCCATCTTCTCCATCGACTTCTCCACCGTCTCCATGATGAAGAGGGAGTAGTCCACCTCTGGACTATGGGTTTGTGGAAGTAACTTATGTATCTCTCCTCTCTTGAGCTTCACTAATTAGCACCGTATGAGCTGCTGAACATGATTACGGTCACCGTTGTAATACCTTTGTGGTGGATCTTTATGAGTTAATATATGTTTGAGATTGCAATGTTTGTTTCAGTTATGAGTATAGATGCATATTATGTACCCCGTTCTTGTCTACTTGTTTTGATCAAGCATGTTTATGAGAGCGTGTGTGGGGGAACGTGTTCATTAGTTGGAGTAACGGGGGGTGGCTAGTGCAGTGAACGTGAGAGAAAGTTCTGCGATCCACTTTGGTATCTTTACCTTACTTTGTTGCCTCACTAGGGATAAACTAAAATACCATGCTACCGGGGATGTGGGCGTGACCATTGCCACTACTCCATGACTAGATCTAGCATGTTCTTATTTTCACTTCATGTCATGATACTTAATGCTATACTCTGAGTTATTTTAATTACTGAGGTGTTATGATTTAGTTCGCATCTTGGTGGAGTATAAGAGAGGTTAATAACCAAAAGATCTCTATGTTAGGACGTGATGCCCATGTATCTAAGTAACTTGTTATCAAACCTTGTGTTGCAATCTCATATGTTAACTTTGTGTGTTCCATTGTCTACCACTTTATAAAGAGAGAGTGCATTTGTGAAACCATGAACCCCAGTCCATTTTTAATCATAAGAAACACCTTTCCAACACCATATACCACTTTTCTATTTTCAGCCATCATTAAATATGAAAATACAAAAATACTTTTCATCTTGCATACATCATTCAAAAACCCAAAAATATCATTTATCATTGCATCCACCATCATTGCATATTTATTTCTTGTTTGCATTGCATAACTATCCTGATATCATTCTTACACCTTGTGCTTGACAACCACAGGTGAGGTTGAGGACCAAAACATCTAACCTTGTTTTGTAGGTAACCAAAAGAAGGATAAGAAGATAAATCTACCACTTCAGATTCCCGAGAGTTCGATATTAAACCCTCGAGTCACCCCTCGTGGGGAAAACTGTCTTCCACTTACTATACACTCTGCACTTGGAGTCTCAACCTAATCTCGTTTACTTTTGCAGGTATCAAGGCCTTGCTCTTCGGGACCATCAAGACGTTTTCTGGCGCCGTTGCCGGGGAATCGTAGCTGAGAGATTTATCCAAGGGTGTGCATCATCGCATTCATCTCACAACAAAGTCAACGTCACCAACTTGTGCTAACACCTAAGCTTGGGGAGGTTGCACCTACGTGAGCACCATCTTATCCATCTTTACTTACAAAGCAATTTATTTGTTTTGTTAGTGTCATTGCATATCATATCATATTTATTTCAGTTTTGCATAAAAAATTAAAAATACCAACAAAAAAAACTTGCTAAAATGGGAGAAAGAACTAAGTTGTGTGACTACACAAACACTCCTAATGATCAATTTATCACGAGAGCTATTGCCACACCTAAGATAAATGCTGAGAGTTATGAAGTAAGTCCTAGTTTGTTGAACTTGATAACTAGGGAACAATTTGGTGGTAGTGCTATGGAGGATGCCTCTATACATCTTCATGACTTTGTTGAAATATGTGACATGCAAAAGTTTAAAAATATGGAAAGTGATATCCTAAAACTGAAGTTATTTCCTTTTTCACTTAGAGGAAAAGCTAAAGAGTGGTTGCATTCCTTGCCATCTGGTAGTATTAATTCTTGGGATGATCTAAAAGAAGCTTTCATTAAGAAATATTATCCCCCTGTTAAAATTTTGCAAAATAGAAACAACATCCTTTCTTTTAGGCAAAATGAAAATGAACATGTTGCTATGGCTTGGGATAGGATAAAACTTATGCTTAGAACTTATCCCTCACATGGAGTTAATGAATGGACCATATTACACTCTTTCTACAATGGTTTAAACTACAGGTCTAGAAACATACTTGATTCTGCTGCTGGAGGTGCTTTTATGAGTAAGACTATAGTAGAAGCTAAAAATATATTGGAAAGCATTTTACAAAACTATAGTCAATGGCATACTGATAGGGCACCTAATCCTTCTAAGAGAGTGAACTCTATTGAAGAAACTAATGATTTGTCATCTAAAATGGATACTATTCTTGCTTTGCTTAATAAACCTAGTGTTGAAAATGTTCCTTTGCAAGAACTAGTTGGAAACAATTCTGAAAATATTGATGTCAACTTCATTAGGAACTATGGTAATAATGGGTATGGTAACAACAATTATAACTCTTATAATAAACCACCATATGTGCCAAATAAATATGCTTCTAGTGGTAATGTTTCTAGTGACTTGGAAAACACCATTAGATCTTTTATATCTACCCAAAAAGAGCTTAATAAGGAATTTATCTCTAAGTTGAAAAACAAGATGCTTTGTTTGAAAGGGTAGATCAGCTTACTAAGGAAGTCTCATCATTAAAGAGCATCATTACAGCCCAAAAACATGAGGAAACAATAAAATATTGCCAAGAGGTTATCAATAAGTCTTGGGAACACATTCATGAGCAAGAGAGAGTTGCTAAAGAATCTATTGGGGTAATGAAAGAGGTTGAAGTTGAGGAAGTTAAAATGCTTAATGAAGTCAATGATCCTTTGCTTGACTTAGAAAATTGTAGCTTGCATGAATTAATATCTATCTTACAAAAATTTGCAAGTGATCCTTCCATCAACACTAACCAAGCAGGTTTTGGTTCTTATATTGCTAATCATGTCTTAAAAGAAAAGATTGTTAGGTACAACCAAAAGGCTATGATACCACCTAAGCTTGGGGATATGTGGATACCTAAGGTACTAAGGTACTAGTAACTATTGGAAAAGAGACACACCATGCCATACTTGATCTAGGATCTAGTGTCTCTGTTTTATCTAAAGAACTATATGAAGTGCTTGAATTGAAAAATCTTGAAAAATGCTCTATTGAACTAGCACTTGCTGATGACTCTATTAAACATGCTTTGGGAAAAGTAAGTGATGTTATGGTAGAGTTACATATGACTTTTGTGCCTGTAGATTTGCTGTAACAAGAGATTTTGTGTCTAGTTAGGTTCTGGAGTTTTTAATAAAGTGCCAAGTTTTACCCTTTTTGGTTTGAAAAGTTGCTTGTAGCGTTCGGAGATTTTATTCCTACACGAATCAGTGTACGGTATGATTTTTAATTCTTATTCTGTAACTCCGAATGAGCTCATATTTGAACTGTAGTTGCAACTTTTCATCATCTGTATGCATGAATTTTTCGGAATTTTTCGAAAAAGTTTGGTAGGGTAGAAAAATACGTTTTGCTGCTTTGTTTTTCTGGACAGATTCTGTCCCATTTTGTTTGATGCATGCTTTGAGCTTTTAAGTTGAATCTTTTTGATCCAATTGAGTTTATGAGTAGGCATACAACATTATACACTTTCTGGACATGTCATATGAATTTTTGTTCAAGGATTATATGCAGCAAGGAACCTATTTGTTTATCACTATTAATGCACCCCACAGAAAAGAGATGGGAGAAACGGTGTTTTGAAGTTTTTTCACAGGGATTGGAGGAGATGCACCAAGAGCTATCCAAGGATGGTGAAGACCATAAGCTTGGGGATGTGAAGACAACCCGGCTGGACCTACACACTCTCGGTTTGCACACGTCCAACTTCTGTTTTTCGATCGAAACACTTTATCGCATAAACTTGGAGCGTCGTTTTTGTTTTTGTTTGAGTCTTGAGAGACCACCACACTATTATTTATATATGAGAGAGCTACTGGAAATATGGGTTGAAATATGTTGGATGCTTTTATAAGATTGGGAAAAGGGATGTTTGACTTGATTTTTAATGATACATATAGTTGCATGATTCATGAGCTTGTTTATGAGTAATAGTTTGCAAATTCTTTTTGTAGAGCTATCACTTATTCATGTTTTGGTGCTGATTGTTATTTTACTTGGTTTAACATGGATTAGTTAGTTCTATGGACACTCATGCATGCATCTAGATGGTCAACTTTCTCCCTTTTGCTAGCCCAAAAACTCCAACAAGCAAAAACTTGTTTCCAACACCTTCAACCAAAGTTATTCCAGTGAGTCCACCATATCTACCTATTGGCTTTATGCTATTCCGAGTATGTTTAACATGTTGTTTGTGTTATCTTACCTCTGAATGAAAATGTTTATGTTATTGATTGCAATGGAAAAAAATTGGTTATATAGCTCTCACGAACTTGATGCACAATGTTCTTTTATTTGCATAATAAAACTTGACCCATTGTGATTAAGATTATGATGTTTGTGGCTTGATGAATGTTTTGGGTTGGAAGTTAGCCCATATGTGCTGTCACATGGCAAGCTTTCAACACGCTCTTCATCTCATTTAGTTGATATCATGTGCTTTTGTCTATGGATGCTTATCATGTTGAAATAAATGTGGAAATAGAGTGAGTTTAAATGAGTTTGTGTAAATGGTTAGAGAGACGCCTGGGCCGCTAATCTAAGCCATGCATCATTCATGGTGGAAATTTACTTACATACTATGGTGAACCTTCTGTGATACACCTTGCAATAAAAAACTATTCCAAATGGTAAATAAAAAGGGTGTTGAGATTGTTCATTTTGTTTGTTTGTCTTGTCATTTTGATATGGGCTTGTTCCATATCTTGGGACAAGAGGTACCCCAGTTGACGCTCTTGATGATACTATTATGCTTACAATGATATTTAATTGAACTTGCTTTGTTTCCCAAGTTGAGTAACACATGGTGTAAGTACTTGTATTCAAGGGGCATGAGACATTCAACCCATTCTTTATCAAGCACACTACTCATATTTGCTTTCACTTTAACCTTAATCATTCAAGATGCTATGATAGGGGCAATGAGAGCTTGACACCAATGAATACCTTATTGCAATCATTAACTTAAGTAAAAGAGTTTGGAAGTTGGATGAAACTTATGCATGCTTTACCTCTACTCACATATACATCTTTCCAAAGTGTACACCTATCATATTCAGATTTTCATCTACACTCTATGACCATTGTAGGATGTTCTACTTATCATTATGCATACATGTGTTCCATATTACTTGCTACCATGTTACACTTTGTGAACTATCAATGAACATCCTTGTCTTGAATACTTGATATCACTTCATAAACTATTTGCATATTGCTACTTATCATTATGAATACATGTGTTCCATATGTAGCAATAGTAATCATCTTTGATATCCATTGTTAAGTATTAAATTGCAAAGTCCATGTTAGTTTTATCATCTTCATACTCGAGGACGAGCATGGATTAAGCTTGGGGATGTTGATGCATGTAAAATGCATACATGAACTTTGCACTTTAATTGCTTATATTCCAATCATATTTGCATCATATAAGGGTTATATCAATGTTTTATAATGATTTTTGGAATATTCATTTATTTCCTATTTTTATGGAATTAACCCTGCACAGGCAGAAAACCCCGTTTTCTTATTTTAATGTTTCAGGGACCCAAACGTCAACGAAATCACCTGGAAATTTACGGGCGTCAATATTTGGAAGGAAGAAGACCTGTGGGCGAAGGAAGCGAACAAACGGAGGTCCGAGGACCAAACGGGGGTGGCCCACGCGGCCAGGTACTGTGGCCACGTGGGGCCCACTCGTTTGGCCCTCGTGGCTCCGTTGCCGTCGATCTTCGCTCCACCGACATTGTCTTGACCTAAAAACGCCTATAAAAAAGGTCCCCCGACGTTCTCTGGAAGGAGCGCCGCACAAACACAGAAACACCGAAACGGAGATCAGGAGCTGCAGATTGGAGGGGGAAAACTCCGGCGGGGCGCTGCCGGCGTGGTCTCCATCTTCTCCATCGACTTCTCCACCGTCTCCATGATGAAGAGGGAGTAGTCCACCTCTGGACTATGGGTTTGTGGAAGTAACTTATGTATCTCTCCTCTCTTGAGCTTCACTAATTAGCACCGTATGAGCTGCTGAACATGATTACGGTCACCGTTGTAATACCTTTGTGGTGGATCTTTATGAGTTAATATATGTTTGAGATTGCAATGTTTGTTTCAGTTATGAGTATAGATGCATATTATGTACCCCGTTCTTGTCTACTTGTTTTGATCAAGCATGTTTATGAGAGCGTGTGTGGGGGAACGTGTGCATTAGTTGGAGTAACGGGGGGTGGCTAGTGCAGTGAACGTGAGAGAAAGTTCTGCGATCCACTTTGGTATCTTTACCTTACTTTGTTGCCTCACTAGGGATAAACTAAAATACCATGCTACCGGGGATGTGGGCGTGACCATTGCCACTACTCCATGACTAGATCTAGCATGTTCTTATTTTCACTTCATGTCATGATACTTAATGTTATACTCTGAGTTATCTTAATTACTGAGGTGTTATGATTTAGTTCGCATCTTGGTGGAGTATAAGAGAGGTTAATAACCAAAAGATCTCTATGTTAGGACGTGATGCCCATATATCTAAGTAACTTGTTATCAAACCCTGTGTTGCAATCTCATATGTTAACTTTGTGTGTTCCATTGTCTACCACTTTATAAAGAGAGAGTGCATTTGTGAAACCATGAACCCCAGTCCATTTTTAATCATAAGAAACACCTTTCCAACACCATATACCACTTTTCTATTTTCAGCCATCATTAAATCCGAAAATACAAAAATACTTTTCATCTTGCATACATCATTCAAAAACCCAAAAATATCATTTATCATTGCATCCACCATCATTGCATATTTATTTCTTGTTTGCATTGCATAACTATCCTGATATCATTCTTACACCTTGTGCTTGACAACCACAGGTGAGATTGAGGACCAAAACATCTAACCTTATTTTGTAGTTAACCAAAAGAAGGATAAGAAGATAAATCTACCACTTCAGATTCCCCGAGAGTTCGATATTAAACCCTCGAGTCACCCCTCGTGGGGAAAACTGTCTTCCACTTACTATACACTCTGCACTTGGAGTCTCAACCTAATCCCGTTTACTTTTGCAGGTATCAAGGCCTTGCTCTTCGGGACCATCAACGTGCAGCGACTTGCCGGCTCAGCGGCTGCCGTCAGTCGTTTCATTAGCCGTCTTGGGGAGAAGGCACTACCTCTCTACCGGCTTCTGAAGAAATCCGACAACTTTGAATGGACAGACGAAGCAGATGCTGCCTTGCAGCAGCTCAAGGACGCGTTAACGTCTGCTCCAATCTTAGCAGCTCCTCGAACGCAGGAACCAATGCTGCTTTACATCGCGGCAACTAACTTGGTTGTTAGCGTTGTCCTGGTTGTGGAACGCAAGACGGAAAAATCAGACTTGCCGGAACAACGTCCGGTTTACTTCATCAGTGAAGTATTTTCTGCCTCAAAACAACGTTATCCGCATTACCAGAAGCCAGGAGCATTCAATCACGGTTGTGAGTAAGGCACCTCTGGGGGATATCATCAATAATACAGATGTGACAGGCCGCGTTGCCAAGTGGGGCATCGAACTTGCCGCCTTTGACATCGCGTATAAACCCATAACGGCCATTAAATCTCAAGCCTTAGCAGACTTTGTAGCAGATTGGACAGAGACCATGGACGAAGTACCTCTCCCTGAAGACGCATATTGGATCATGCACTTTGACGGATCAAAAATGCTTCAGGGCTCGGGGGCTGGCATTGTTTTAAGAAACCCTCAAGGAGACAAGCTTAGTTATGTATTACAAATTCACTTCAAGGCAACTAATAATGTTGTTGAATACGAAGCCCTCCTTCATGGTCTACACATTGCCAAGGAACTAGGCGTCCAGCGTGTCCTCTGCTATAGAGATTCAGACTTGGTGGCGCAACAGATACGGGGTACTTGGGACACAAAGAGCGAGACAATGGCGGCATATCGCGCTACCGTCGACGAGTTCGCTAAATGTTTCCTAGGCTACGAGGTCCGCCACATCCCAAGGGCTCAAAATGAGGCTGCAGATACACTTGCCAGATTGGGATCTGAACGAAAAAAGGTACCAAACGATGTTTTCCTGGAACACCTGCACAAGCCGTCAATAAAAGAAGCAGACCTCCTTGACCCAGAGTCGGCAGAACCAGTTGAAGATGCTAGCTATGCCGTCTACCTGGTAAAGCCGGATTGGACGACGTCATATTTGGACTTCCTGATCAATCAGGAGTTACTGGAAGATGAGGTTTTGAAAAGGCAAATCATAAGAAGAGCAAAGGCATTCACAATAATTAAAGGCGAATTGTACAAACGTAGCACCACTGGTGTTTACCAACGTTGCATTTCGCCCGAAGAAGGCAGATAACTGTTGGACGAGATACATGCTGGAGTGTGTGGACATCACGCTTCCTCAAGCGCCCTTGTTTCAAAAGCTTTCCGACAAGGTTTCTACTGGTTGACAGCCAAGCAAGATGCAGAAGACATCGTCAAAAGATGCAGGGGCTGCCAACTTTATGCCAGACAATCGCACATGCCGGCTCAGGAGCTTAAAACGATACCCATCACATGGCCTTTCGCAGTCTGGGGCTTGGACATGGTTGGTCCGTTTGAGACGGCGCCTGGTGGCTACACACATTTACTTGTGGCTGTAGACAAGTTCACCAAGTGGGTTGAAGCTAAGCCCATCAAAAAGCTAGATGGTGCCACAGCCGCAAATTTTCTGTGGGGAATAATCTCTCGGTTCGGGGTGCCTCACAGCATTATCACCGATAATGGCACTAACTTATCGCAAGGCGAAGTCGAGGAGTACTGTTATAAGCACGGTATCCGCCTAGATCTTGCCTCAGTAGCACACCCGCAGGCAAATGGTCAAGTAGAACGTACAAATGGTTTAGTCCTACAAGGCATCAAACCACGTCTCGAAGTACCATTGCATAGAGCGGCTGGGGCTTGGGTGGATGAGTTGCAGTCTGTCCTTTGGAGTTTACGCACAACTCCAAACAGATCAACCAAGTTCACTCCTTTCTTCTTAGTCTATGGCGCAGAAGCAGTGTTGCCGACCGACATGATGTATGATTCCTCCAGAATTCAAGCCTACGTCCAGGAAGACGCAGAAGATGCAAGACAGGATGGCCTTGACCTACTTGATGAAGAACGTGATGTTGCACTCGCACGATCCGCCATCTATCAACAAAGTTTGAGGCGTTATCACAGGAGAAGAGTACGGCAACGTAGTTTTAGAGTTGGTGACCTGGTCCTCCGCCTAATCCAAGACAGGAAGGGCTTGCATAAGTTATCCCCGCCATGGGAAGGACCTTTGTGGTCAGTAAGGTGTTCCTCAATGGATCTTATTACTTGGTAGACGTGCGAGACGGATACAAGAAGAAACGAGGTCGCAAGCGCAAGAGGAAGTTGACGACAAGTACGAAGAAACCAAGCGACCTTGGAACATTGAGCAGCTACGTCCTTTTTACACTTAGCAATTTCCACATTGTAATAAGTACTATATGATTATGAAATAAAAGTATGTGGTTTGCTCATTCAGTTTTGGGATCATGCCATCTTTTGTCTTTTCTCGCAATCATATATATGTTGTCATAAAAGTTACCGAACAAATTTTTTGCTCCGCGCTAAGGTTCAAACTTCTTTGACATTTGCCGTCTGCCGGATAAAAAAGCAAACAATCTTTGCACCGCCTAATATGTCTATCTGTCTGTTTGTGTGTGGGTCACCTAGTAGTATGTCGTTGGCACCAACATGCTGGTTTTGGTCTCTGAGTCTAAACTAATTGGTATTGCACCTGGTTGGCTCAGCTAAAGTAACTAAGATGAGGTTCCGCCAACATATGAAACAGCTAAACATGTAAACGAGATACATATTAAGGCGGGCCACTTAAATAAGCCTATCGCCAAGTGTAGCATAAAAGTTGGCCCAGAATATTTACATGCAAAATTAGACAAGTTCTTTCGCGTTACAGATTAACGCATCTACTTCTCGCTACTGTTGCAGGGGAAAGCGCCTAAGGAGTCGCCACCTTCGTGGAGTTCGGCTGGAGGTCTTGGGGGCGACACCGGCATCTTTGGGGCTGGCTCCGCCATCCTGGGGATGCGCTCGTCAGCCGCGGCTTCGCCTTCTCCGCTTCCGGCAGCTTCAGGATCCGCCAAGGAGGGATTAGCTACGGCAATATGTGGATCCGGGTGTTCCTTGTAGAACTTGCGGATGTCAACCATGTTGGCAACCCGGGTTGCGTAGCCCCGAACAGACCGCAGCACGTCTTGCATCACGATGGCTTGGTTGTTTTCGTCTTCGGTGGGGAAGTACTCGGTGACTTGATAAATCAGCCTCCGGATACCACGCCGCCGTCATCGCCAACGCCAACTTGGCTCCGCCTCGTGCTGCTGATCGTAGCGTGCCGTCATGTTCGGTCGCCGCCTTCTCCAGCAAGTCCGGCAAGGCATCAAAGTTGACGGGATCGCCGTGCTCGCCAGGGTAGAACTTGGCGGCAAACGCTTTGCCCGCGCAGACAATCTGGTTGACTGTTTCGCCAACCTTCAAGATGCGGGCAAGGCGCGGCGTCGTATCCACGTCATCGCCTAAGTTAGCCGGAACTGCATAATTCAAACAGTTACACACTGCAACTTGGATTTAAGAATTCAAGGTATCAAAAACAAGATGAAGGTAAGAGACTTACCCAGGACATGCTCGTGGATGGCGTTGACCTCATCCAGATGGTTCTCAAGCGTTTCGTGAGCTAGCTGGACCGCCTTCGACAGTTGGTCCTGCTGCTCTTTGGCGTTCTTGTTCACCTGTTTGAGGTTGTTGCTCAGGGATTCAAGTTGTCCCGTCAACTTGCTAACTTCGGCGGCATGGGCCAGCTCCCGCTCCTCCAGCTCCTTGGCATGATCCGCCTTCAGCTTTGACACCAACTCAGCAAGATCTGCAGCTTCGTTCATCAAAGCTTGCGTGTCAGTGGAGTTCTTGAGAATATCTTGCGCAGTGTTTAGTAATTCTACAAATAAAGAGAAAGACGACTAAAGAACTTGTCGGAAGTAAAAAATCAAACTAGGACGAAAAGAAGGCAAAGAAGTTTTGTCACCTTCATCCTTTTTGCGAGCCTCTTCTAAGCTCGCAATCTGGGCGTTCTTCAGCTCGATGTCTTGTCGAAGTTGGCGGCATTCTGCATTCTTGGTGCCTTGGGCTTGGAAAAGCTCTGCGTTGGATGCAAGAACCGCCTACAACAGAAACGGAACAGTTGAGATCCAAGTCAAGACCACTCCCGGCTAAAAACAACCTTTTTAGTCGCCAAAGTGCTCGGGGGCTGGGACTGGGGATTACCTCAAGTTCCTTCTGTAGCAAGTCAGTGAGATGTTCTGTGTGCGAGTGCCACAACTTGGTGCCCTCACGTAGGTTCTTCAAGGTTTGGCGGGGATCTTTCGCTCCCGCGGCATAGTCAGGGCCAGATTTGGAGAGGAGCCGCCATAGCTCTCTCCCATCTCTTCTCCCGCCTCAAGCTTCATATGGCCATAAATCGAGCGGCATCATTAGCCGAAGCTTCAGCCGTCTTCAAGGTAGTAGGGCCCGTAACAGACTTCTTGCCCGCCATCTTCTCCGTAGCCGCCTCTGCGGTACCAGCAGATGTGTACGTTCCCTGGCATACAACCACGGGAACGCCAACGGTAGGCGTTGTCGGCGCAGTGGCTGGAGAAGACGTGGTGGCTTGCCCCTACCGGCAGAAATCTTCAGGTTGGCGCGGAGCTTGGGCATGGCAGGCTTGCCCCTATAAGCAGAAAAGTGCAAGTTTGTCAGCAGAAAATTGTATCAAATGGCTAAGTCAGGGAAAGCAAAAGCTTGCCTACCGCTTGAGTGGGATATTCTCCCCCAAGGTCTCATCCTCTGCATCAGCAGAGGTGGCCGCCTTCTTCCTCTTCTCCAAATCATTGGTGGAGCCGCCTTCTTTGCGCTTCTTCCATTTGCTGGCACCGGTGTCGTACCAGTTGGGAGCCAAGTCGGCTTCCCCCAAGGTTTGTAGCTGAAAAGGAAAAGGGCAAAACATTCAGTACCCAGTGGACAAAGATGTCAAGTAAAAACAAAGTAGCTCTGGCTTACCACTGGGGCTGGGTTATCGTGGGTGAACATGGCGACGCCTTCGGCCGCCTTCACCGACAGAGGCTTGACAAGCTCTCTGAGCCGGTACTCCAGCACATCTTGGTCAAGGGTGCTGTTGCCGGCGTCATCCGCCTTGTACTCGCACATCTTCAGTGGGTGATGGCGGAGTGGCATTATCTTCCTCGATAACCAGCAGATGACGGTGTCAACTCCGTCAAGCAACGGAGCCTTCATCGTCTTCGTCAGAAACTCGATCCGCCTGACGACAATTCGAAGCTCAGCCGACAAGCTGCTGAGGGGCACCTTTGCCATCCAGTAGGCCTTGTGGGTTGGCGGACCGTTGACGAAACAGGCATCCCCTGTGTCGTGCCGGGTGTCGGGATGTCCTTGCTGTAGAAAAAAGTGCTGGTCCAGTGCTTGACCGACTCGATGTATGGGATCTTGGGATACTAGTCGGGTTGGCGGCAGTTGAAGGTTACACTGCCACAGGTTGCCAGCTGGCCGCCTGGTATAGTTTGCCGGCGGCATAGGAAGCAGTATTGGAATAGCTCTATGGATGCAGCTATACCTAAGTACCCTTCGCACAGAGCCTGGAAGCCGGCTAGCACTAAAATACTGTTGGGCGCTATGTTGTGCGGTTGCAGCCCGTAGAAGCTAAGCACCGCCAAGAAGAAGGCGGAAAGTGGTAATGACATACCGCGGAGGCTGTGCGACGCCAACATGACACGCTCGCCGTCTTGCGGGTCAGGGACTGGTTCGTCGCCTGGAACCCTCCAGGAGCATTCCGTCTTGGGCGGTATGTAGCCGCCATCCTCCAGCTCCTTCAGATAAGCTGACGTCATGATTGACGGCAGCCAATATCTGGAGCCAAGGTCCGCCGCCTCCTCTTCTTCCTCGGCGGCGTCGTCGGCGGCAGCTTCTGCCTCCACCGTGGCCTCAGCGCTGGTCGCCGTTAGGGATGGAAGCGGGAAGGCAGGTGTGGACGCTGCGGGTGCCACCGGAGTTGGAGAAGAAGTAACCCCACCTGCAGCCGCGGTAGGGATGGAAGGGATCACCGGTGTGCGCGCGGGAACCGCCGCCGCCGGTGCAGATCCAGATCCAAGCGCATCCGCCGAAGTTGCAGCCAGCGCCGCTGCCGCCGCCGAGTCTTGCTCAGTGGTGCTCGCCATTTGTCGCAGAAGCTCTGCTCAAGTGCTCGCCGGAGTTGAGTACGAGGGGGAGGAGCGCTCGAGAAGGTGAGGAGGCTGCGGTGAATGCGAATGGGGGATGAAATTCGACCGCGTAGTGTCCTTTGGGTATTTATCTCTGCGCGCCGAGATTCGTGCACGAGATTGGCGCGGCACACGATCTCCGCCACGTGCCCATGATTTGCACGTCGTGGCAACGGTGTCTGAGGCCGTCTTCTCGATTCTCGTGCGTAGTGAAAGAGTAATCATGACGCACGCCAAGTCCAAACTGTCGTGGACTGCATGACGTCATCCGTCAACATTTGACGGGACCGGTCAAATGACAAGACTGGTGCCGGGAAGATTCCTGACAGCAGTCAGGCCGTCTTTCCCATGATGGCGGCAAATCATCCGACCACTTTAGACGGATCGCCGCTTATTTCAACTTTGGAATGTTTCAAGCTCTTCAGCCGCCTACAAGACATGACAGACGTCGCCGACAAAAGAAGACGGCGCCTGAAGAACTCGAACCCTTCCAGGGGCTAATGTTGGGGATATACCAACTAGGGGTATCACCAGCATGGATCAATCCGGCTAGTCTAGGGTGGCCCGCAGTGGTGGTGAAGGCTTTGCCTGCCGGGCGGCCCAGATAGCTGACGACCAAGGAAGGCGGATGCCGGTAAGGAGGAGGCCCAAGACCGAAGCTCATGAAGCCACCAAGACCAAGACGGAAGGCGGCAGACTTGCCGGATAGGTTTAGGACTCTGTATGCTTGCCGGATACGTAATCTCCTTGTAACCCTAGGTCCAGCCGGCTATATAAGCTGGACCTCATGACGCCTTTAGGGCAACCAATCCATATACTTTCAGACTCTCATACAATCAACCTCATTGTAACCTGTACCTCGGCTATTTGCCTCATAGTGAATTATAGCAGCACGTAGGGCTCCGCCACCGCCGTGGAGCCTGAAGCTGGGTAAACTGCCGTGTACAATCCCGACCTCGACGACGTCCATCTTCTTGCCCTACATTCACCCTCGGCTAGCAGGACCCCGTCTCCTATCTCAGATGCCGATACGACGACACAAGATGTGTATGTATCTACACACTAAACCATGTCTAGATACATATAAATTTAGACTAGGTTGAGACATCCTTTTGTGAACGGAGGGAGTAGGTGTTTAGATGTGAAACACAATGCAATGTTTCTGAAACCTGGTTGTGTCGCCATGCATGTTTCGGAAATCTTAACGTATTGCAAATTTGCAATGTCACACTGTCGTTGGCTGGTGCATCATTGCAACTTTGCAAACAGGTAGGAGCTCAGATTTTTGGATATGAGAATCATGCATGTATGTAAGTAACCAATCGTTGTTGGATATGAGATGCACATGAGATATACAGTGCACATGATATGCCTTGTATTACAATTTTTCAGTTCCCGGATGAATGCATGCAACCGCAGACAGTTTTTTTTTCCTATTTTTGAATGGAAAGGACTCGCGACATATATGCCGACACACCTACCTACACCGTAGCAGCCTTTACAGAGAGAGGAGAGACAGAGGGATTATATATGATCATCACTAACCAAGTGCTAGTCGGACAGCAAATCATCCCCGTTTCGTTGTTTACTGCGTGCACAACTGCACATGCATGCATGAGTGCACGACCAGCTAGTCTAGGCTAGCATATCGAGCTTTGGATCACTGCTCACTCCCTAATCCTAGTCTCACTAACCCAGGCTAAATTAGCATAGTTTGCTATCCTTGCATTGTATCTTCTTCTTTTTTTGGCAAATCCATGTGTTGCAAAGTACTCCCATCCGTTCCACAATGTAAGATGTTTTAGGTGTTACACATGCATGTCTAGATTCATACTAAAAAGAATGAACACACGCACTTAAACGTGTCTAGATACATGTGTGTGCATGTGCATGTGAAAAAAGATAAAAACATCTTATATTGTGAAACGGAGGGAGTAGCTGTGTGGCTGCCTATGGAGGGTGAGGGAAAAGAGCTCTGGCTTTGCGATGGCATGGTCACATGATCTCAGAGGGAGCTTGAGATTCAGGGTACTAAGGAGGGACCGAGGGACCAGTCGCCATGACAGATCGAGCCGGGTTCATCAGTGCACACACGCACACACCGATCTCTTATTTATGGACAGGAGTATCCGATCTCGCTGCTGCTGCTGCTGCTGCTGCTTTGCCCCTACCCATCTCTGCCTCGGATTGGAATCAACGAAATGTCAAGATCTGCTTGTTTATCCACGTTTCCGAAAAGATATGCTGCTTCTAGTTGTATCGATCCATCCTTCCATGTCTTCCTGCCTCCCCTCCCGTGAGAGAACTTGAAGACAGAGACAGCAGCACAGCGCACGTACCCCTGTTGATTTATGCGTTCTTCTCTAGTGTCGATCGGGTTCAGAGCAGTAGCTCATGGAGACAAGTTCAGACTCCATACTTCGGAGCGGTAAAACATTTCCTACCCCGTGCACGCACGGTTAACCCTCGGTGAACAGTCGCTAATTACGTGGATCTTGATGCGCGACATGATATAGTGAGTCCGTCTACAGCTAACTCGAATGAGATCCTCTTATGTCTAGTACTAGTATCTAACAAAACCTTGATACGTGATAGTACAATAATGGAACAGAGATAGTAACATTAAAAAAGTAACAGCACGTGCATCCACGAGATCTGTCAAGCGCCCAGAATGATCCATAGCCCACATACTCTCTCCGTTTACAGTTTATATTACGTTTTGGGTTTAGTCAAAATCAAAATTTAACAAGTTTTATCAATTATATATAAAAAATATCAGCATATAATATGATTAGAATCATCACAAAATATATTTTATATTATATAAATTTAACTTTATAGATGTTGATATATTTTCATATAGGTTAATTTAAAAAAAAAATCTACTTTAGAAAAACAAAACGCGAAGTAAATAAAAACAAAGCGAATAGCAACCTTGTTTACTGTACCTGCTAATTCTATTAGCGACAGGGACGAAGCATCCGATCCAGCGTAAATGCGCATGCGCGAGAGCTCTCTCTGCAGCTAGCGGTAGTTCCCGCCAGTGATCTCTTTATTTAAAAAAATTAAAAATCATATTTACAAGTTTTTTTGCATAATGTCAATAATATATCTCACAAAAATGCAAAATCTTGATTTTAAATAATTTATATTCTGATCTACACAACATGACAAATGTGTGGATCTAAATATACACACTTTAAATTCTCCAAAATATATAATATTTTCCATTTTTGTGTACCTCAGAATATAAAGTATTTTCAATCAGGATTGTGCATATTTATGGGATACATCATTGGCAACATGCAAGATTTTCAGATTTTTTAAACTTATAAACATAATATTTCAATTATTTTTAAATAGAGGGAGCACTAAATCTCTAGAGCAAAAAAAAAAAGAGTTTTCCGCAGTTTGGCACGTAGCCACGTAGGCATGAAGTTCGAGCCATCCATCCAATCCACCAACCACTTGTTCAAAAAATCCACCAACCAAATAGCCAAATAGGGTTTGTTAGCTCACCTGCCGAGCCGCACGTAATCAAGCTCGTCTGGTGCCTGTCGGAATTATCACAGATTCAGAATTTGTCAGGTAGTACTAGCGCGCATGGACGTCGTCGTCGTCACGGCACCGGACTGCCCAACAGCCGGCGACTTCCAGCGCCGTTCAGGCCAGTGACGACGTGTTAAGCCCTGCTCCGTTTCTCTGTCATTATTCGCGTGACTTGTGCGGTTTACTAGGGCACGTTTGGATCCTCGGCAAAATTAGTTATAGCCTCCCCAGGCTAGGATATACGTTTGGTACAATAATTTTTTTCTTGCTTTCGAGGACAAGCTAGCCTCACGGGGCCGGTAAATCCTCGCCAGGCGCGGAGAGCTGAATCGGCTCGCTCTCGACGGCAAACAATTTCGCGTAAAAAAACTACCCACGTCTGCTGCTCCTTCTGATCGATCTGTCAGTTCTTGCCTCCAAAAGCAACGGTAGTAGTCTAACCAAATGACTAGCCCCTTGCACTTGCTAGCAAAAGCAAACAGACCAACCAAACGTTCAGCCAAGTCGAAGCTAGCTAAGCCGAGCTGGGCTAGCTGGCTAGCGAAGCTATGGCCAGTCTAGGCAAGGAAACCAAACGTTCCCTAAGTTTCTAACAGCGACAACCATTTCGCTAGCTGTTCTCTTGCTCTGTTTTCTTTAAGGTACTTCCTCTGTTTTTCCTTGCTTTCTGCCGATTGTCAAACTACGGTTTTTTTTTTTTGAGAACAAACTACGGTTGCTGAGGTTGGTCCTGTCTGAACGTAGAGCCGTAGGCCTAAGACTGCCGTGCCTGAGTATCGGTCAAAGAATCGATCGAGGAATACACGGCAACGCGACAGTTAGATACGTCGGGCACGGCATGTGTTAAGCTCACCATTTTAAGGGAGTTGTAATTCTGACCGGAAAAATTGAGCAATAATATTTCAGTTATATAGTACATTATTAATATCGTTAGACTCGTATTGAGAAACACTTACTAATTGTACCAATTCTATGTATCAAATAATACTTGTGTACATGGATTAATTCTTGGCCAAAGACAAATCTTGAAGAGTGTGCACGCCTTATTTATCGGAATGGATGTATCATAATCATATGCACTTATATATCGGACGCATCATCTGTTAAGGCTCAGCATTTTCAGGGAGTTGTAACGGACCTGAGAAACATGCACTTGGACTCCGGGAAACTGTGTGAACGGTGGACAAATAGTAGAAAGCCACAATTTCTCATCTTAAAGGGGTGCCACGTCCACAAGACCATGTCATGAGTGCATGAACTCCATTCTTAGTGAGGAAAAATATATGGTCTCGGCCATTGTTAGAGCTTTGATTTGATCGCTCGGCTTGTAAACTATAAATCCCGAATCCTCGACTTGTAGACTTTGTAAGGTGGTTTTCCTTGATGATATGCCTATATCCTTATCGTTATTGTAATCATCGCAAGGACATTGTGCGCGTAGGATCGCAAGATGGTCAAATCATGCCACAATGTAAGCCAAATTTTGCTTTTAGTAGTTCTCCACCAGAGTCGATCACTCGATCGGGGTTCTGTTCTCCTTTTTGGGACTGGATTTTTTCTCATATTAATTTAGCAAAACCGTAACACGTAATACAACAGTAGTAGTAGGAGGAGGTAACACACGATTTTCGCTAATGAATTGGTCAACTCTCTCCTAGTTAACTAATGGATTAGCAAAATCGTTTGCATCCGTT
The DNA here is from genome assembly GCA_947311845.1 of Poa pratensis. Lineage (NCBI taxonomy): Eukaryota > Viridiplantae > Streptophyta > Magnoliopsida > Poales > Poaceae > Poa > Poa pratensis. Next base: position 5,888,488 of record CAMZMU010000126.1, read on the forward strand.
TCAAAGAAACTCCCTTGTCTCAAGATATAAGATATTTTAGATATTTCAATGTATACAACATACGGAGCTAAATGAGTGAATATACACACTAAAATACACGTGAAAGAGAGCGAAACAACAATCAGAACCTCCCTCATCCATTGACTTCCTATTCTTTCAAGAAATATACGCCTATATGCATCCAATTTCAAAAATGTTAAAACATCTTATGACTTGGAAAGCAAGTAGTACTTCCTCCATTCCAAATTAGATGATTTTTCATTTATCCACATGCGGATGTATTTAGACATATTGTAAATATAGATACATCCATATTTGAATAAATGGAAGTAATCTAATTTAGAACGGAGGGAGTAGGTAATACCGTAGCAAGACCACCTGTCTACCTGTGCCCACTAATTTTATTATTAGGGACAGAAAAGAAGCATCCGATCCGATCCAGTGTAGATCCGCAGCTAGCTAGGGGCGGGTTGGCATGAAGCTGAAGCCGTGCACCCACCCACCAACCTGATTTGTTCGCTCCCCTGCCGTGCCTCGCGCACGTAGCTAATCAACCACGTCTCGTGACTGTAATCAGATATCCGGCACAGCAAATCTCTTAAGGCTCAACCTTTCAGGAACTGTAATAACCGACGGGAGAAATGTGCACTCATTAGGGAATATAGTTAAAACACAGTTTCCGACTTTCGAGTGACACTTGCGAAAATTTATGTCACTGTGCAGAAAAAGGTGGAAATTCCACAACTTCTCGTCTCAAGAGTTCCACCCGCAACCAAAACAAAAGTCACGAGTGCATGAAAACATAATCTTCATGCGCTCCGCTATTGTTCAATGTTTCAGTTTGATCCCTCAAATCATAAACCAGAAAATCGTGATTCCTTGACTTCTAGAATTTGTAGTGTTTTTTGTGACGACTTGGACACATTTCGACTTCTGGCATGACTTGACTGTCTAGCTCGCCACGCTGCCAGTGCCATCCAAGTCATTAGTGGTGATGCTACACCCACTCAATGTCCTTGTGATGTAAAGGGAATGGCAACCAAAAGTCTTGGTTTGAGCCACCGGCAATGCCAATCAACACTCTGGCATATTTTTTCCTCCTTCTCCATTGTCACTCTCTCATGAACATTGCTATGTCGAGCCGTTAGGGTAGGTACAATAGGCCATGAGAGTTGACACAATAACGTTTTAATGATTTCGACATTTCATTTTGCAGGTAAACTACAAACCCGGCGGTTACGAGAGCGGGATGGAGCTGAGGCGAGAGGGAGTAGAGCAAGAGTAGACAAGACGTGTTTGTGTCAACGTGGACGGGCCAAGCGAGGCGAGGACATTGCGATCTTCCGCGCGTGTTCGACGCAGGAGCTTAAATTTGTCAAAAATGGGTACACGCGAACAGACAGACAACGGTCCGCCGCAGAAACGCTCAAATTTGTCGACTCGTTCGACACTGAAAGGCGACAAACAAGATTATCACCTTTGCGATTTGTAGCCGAGGGACAAAATCTAAACATTTAGGGTTGCGCACTAGCTAAGCAACCGTCGGTACTACTAGTACCGATCATCCACGAAACCATGATCAGTCATCAGTGTCAGCTTACGTGGCTCGCGATCGTTGTCGCATAAAAGACAACGGTAAAAACCACTCGATCGATCTCCGCCGTTTGATCATGATGACGACGACGAGCCACACACCAAACCAGATCGCCGTGTCCCCACCGGCAGAGGGGGAGAGGCGGGCCCACGTCGAAGAACCATTCCACGCTCTCCCGACTCACTCGATCGAGCGAGAGAGACAGGAACGGGAAAAAACCGAGACACTTCACGCGGACCCGTCTCCTCCCCTCGCCATCCCGAAATAGGAGGACCACTTCCCCGCTCTCCGGTCTCCCCCTCCCGCCCCCGATTCCCCGCTCCCCCGCGCGCGCCCACCTCGCCGGCGCCGCCGCCGTCGCCGCCCCGCAGCGCGGCCCGCGCCGATCCAGGTCGGCCCCGCCGCGCGCGCCAGATCTGACCTCGCACCCCCATGCCGCCTCCCCCGCGCCAGATCCGAATCGCCTAGCCACGACCGTGCGCGCCCGCCCGCCCGCGCCGGGCCGACGAGGCGGTCGCCGCTGTCTCCCCGCCAGCGACTCCCGCCGCCGGAGTAGCCAGCCATGGACGACGCGTCCAGGTACGCGCACAGCCCGGCCCACTACGCCGTGGCGCGGCGGGACCACGCGGCGCTCCGCAGCCTAGTCGCCGCGCTCCCCCGCCTCCCGCGCGCCGGCGACGTGACCACCGAGGCCCAGTCCATCGCGGGCGAGGTCACGGCCGACGCGGTCTCCGCCGTCATCGACCGCCGCGACGTGCCCCGACGCGAGACCCCGCTCCACCTGGCGGTGCGCCTCCGCGACCCGGTCGCCGCGGACCTCCTCATGTCCGCGGGCGCCGACTGGTCGCTCCAGAACGCCGACGGCTGGTCGGCCCTCCAAGAAGCCGTGTGCACCCGCGAGGACGCCATCGCCACCATCATCGCGCGCCACTACCAGCCGCTCGCCTGGGCCAAGTGGTGCCGCAGGCTCCCGCGCGTGCTCGCCTCCGTGGGCCGCATCCGGGACTTCTACATGGAGATCTCCTTCCACTTCGAGTCCTCCGTCATCCCCTTCATCGGCCGCATCGCGCCCTCCGACACCTACCGCATCTGGAAGCGGGGCGCCGCGCTAAGGGCCGACATGACGCTTGCGGGGTTCGACGGCTTCCGCATCCAGCGCTCCGACCAGACGTTCCTGTTCCTCGGCGACGGGGCACGGCCGGAGGACGCTGGGGGTAAGGAGCTGCTGCCCGGTTCTCTGATAGTTCTGTCTCATAAGGATAAGGAGATCACGGATGCGTTGGAAGGGGCCGGCGTGCAGCCCACGGAGGCGGAGGTGGCTCATGAGGTGGCGTTGATGTCCAAGACCAACATGTATCGTCCTGGGATCGATGTCACGCAGGCGGATCTCGTGCCGCACGTGAATTGGCGCCGGCAAGAGAGGACTGAAGCCGTGGGGCAGTGGAAAGCCAAGGTGTACGATATGCTAAATGTTCTGGTGACCGTGAAGTCCAGGCGGGTACCTGGGGCAATGACCGACGAGGAGCTGTTTGCCATGGATGGGGAGGAGAAGAATGGGAGGAGCACAGAGCTTGAAACCGAGCTGGATGATGTATTGACAGCCGAGGAGAGGAAACAGCTTGATTCTGCGTTGAGGGGGAACCATGACGAGGAATCCGAGGATAGGGCCGAGGAAGGTGAAAAAGGGGCTGATCATTCGGATGCAAATGGTGCGGCGAAAGACAAAAAGGCAGGATGGTTTTGGGGCGGCAAGAAAGGCGCCAAAAATGACGACAAGCCACCCAAGGTAGCAAGTAAGGATGAATCGGTTGATCCAGGGAAAGGAAAGGAGAAGGGCAGCGGCAAGAAGAAGAAGGGTGTCTCATCTGGAGATTCTAATAAGCTTGAAAGTGAGTACAAGAAGGGGTTAAGACCAGTATTGTGGCTCACACCGGATTTCCCTTTGAAGACGGATGAGCTGATCCCTCTGCTCGATGTATTAGCTAACAAAGTGAAGGCTGTTAGGAGGCTTAGGGAACTCTTGACAACAAAGCTTCCTACAGGCACATTTCCAGTCAAGGTAACCATCTACCAACCTGATTATAGTGGCCCACTCTATTTTATTAGATGAGATTGTATTTTGCTGTTTATTTCAATCATTGTTTGCATGCTTATTCTTTCTCAACACCACCATGGCCGTGGACAACTATGACTTTGGGAGTTGAAGATATACTGGCATATCATTATCACCACTAATTTCCATACTAGAATCGTTTTCCCTTGATGAGATTTCTGTTGTCAGTCACAGCATAGTGCTGTTTGAACCTCAATTGCAAATCTATCATTCTCTGTTGCTGGCTCTGATCTATGGCTAGTTGCTATGCATGTATATTTTTAGGGGACTCGAACTATTGTAAGAGCATCTCACTCTCATGTTATCGAAAGACCAAACATTATGCATGTTCTCGTAGACCTTGTAATTTTTGTCTTGCTCTAACAACTAACAAGGACACAGTTTATAAAATGCAACCTGATGCAACATATGGTACACTATTAGTGGATCTACAATCTACATACATGCTATCGTTTCTTTTCATTATCACATATTCACATGCAAATACTATGGATATAGTGTTATTTGCCCATAATAGAACCTAGTATTTATTTTGTATTGATTGTTGTGTTAGTTTGCCACGTCTTTTTCTGATTTGTTAAATCAATTTTAAATCCTTTGACCGTGCCTATTGTGTTGATGCTCTAACATGAGTTCAATCATGCCACAGATTTCAGAAACTGCTAAAAGTATATATTGCACTACAACTCATCAACTTCGTGTCTTCCCCCATTCAACCTACTCCATTGACATTTCAACATCCCCTCTCAATGGGCATAGCTGTCTGAACTTTTCTATTATTCCTTAACACTTCTAGACATGGACCCAGTCATTGAGGTTTTGTTGATCTTTGTTCTTGTTTAGAGGGTTAGTGCTGGAATTAGTATTGTCCCAATACTAGAGCTTTGCATTGCGACCTGACCACCCTTAGTATAGTCTGAAGCCTGATCCTAGCTTACCAAGATAACAGTAGTACTGTTAGCTACTTAGGGTGTGTTTGGTTGGGATTCCAGAGTCAGATTCACTACTTGGAAGCTAAAATCTGAACCAAAGGGGTAGCAGGCCGGTAGAGATTCTCGTAACGCACCAGATTCTTGCAGTGCAAAGTGGAATCAGCGCTACCCCCTGATTTCACTGCGTTGCGTTGAACCACAACTTGCGTTGAACCACAACTGGGAAATTACGCGCAGTGCCACCGCTAAGTGAGAAAGTGACCGGTTCGTTTATTTCTTTTCTCTCCCACCCTCCTCTCTCTCTTCTCCACATACATTATTTGCCCACGATAATTACGAGGAACCGGCAGCAAAGCTAGAACTGCACCGCCGCCGGCCTATCCCGGCACGCTCGCCGGTCGCGTCGGGCACGGGCGCGTCGCGCCGGACCGCCGCCTCTCCCGACCTCGGGCCGCGGCGAGGCATGGGCGGGCGAGCTCGAGGAGGAAGGCCGCGTCGCGCCCGGACCGTCGCCAAGCCCGGCCACGCGGCGCGCGCTGCACCGCCGCCAAGCCCGGCAGCGCGCCGCCTCCTCCGGCCGCGTGCCGCGCCGCCGAATCCCCCGGCCTCGCCCCGCACGGCCGACTCCCCCGGCCTCCTCCGGCCTCGCGCCGCACGGCGGCCTCGCCCCGCCGCCTCCAAGACCGGCCGCACCGCCGCCAACCCCAGCCTCGCCCCGCCGCCTCCAAGCCCGGCCACGCGGGCGCGCTGCACCGCCGCCAAGCCCGGCAGCGCGCCGCCTCCTCTGGCCGCGTGCCGCGCCGCCGAATCCCCCGGCCTCGCCCCGCACGGCCGACTCCCCCGGCCTCCTCCGGCCTCGCGCCGCACGCGCCTCCAAGACCGGCCGCACCGCCGCCAACCCCAGCCTCGCGCCGCACGGCCACACCGCCCGGCCTCGCGCCCACGGCGGCCTCGCCTGGGCGCTGCCGCGCCCGGCCACGCGCCGCGCCCGACCGCGCACAGCGCCGAACCGCCGCCTCCTCCGGCCTCGCGCCGCACGGCCGCCTCGCCCGCCGCCGCCAAGACCGGCCGCACCGCCGCCAACCCCAGCCTCGCGCCCCACGGCGGCCTCGCCTGGGCGCTGCCGCGCCCGGCCACGCGCCGCGCCCGACCGCGCACAGCGCCGAACCGCCGCCTCCTCCGGCCTCGCGCCGCACGGCCGCCTCGCCCGCCGCCGCCAAGACCGGCCGCACCGCCGCCAACCCCAGCCTCGCGCCGCACGGCCACTTCTCCACATAATATTATGACATCACTTTTTTTTGTCTCTAGGAGCTATATGTATAAAACATTACCAAATGAAATTTCTTGCTAAAATTGTCAGTTCTACTTCTAACCGTGTACAAATCATTGTTCTGCGATCAGTTAGCATATATATAATCTCACAGGGCATTACAGACATTTCCTATCGAATCCACAGTTGGCAGTTGTTGCAACCAAACAGCTTCCAGCTTTCCCACAGTCGTCAGCTCACAGCAGCTTTCTCACAGCAGATTCCCCACAGCTGATTTTCAGGAATGCACCAGCTAACTAGTATCTGTACAACGGCGATTGGATGACAAAAATGATAGTGCTATTGGTCATTTGATTATTTCCACACACGATATCTATTTAGCCTGGCCTTTTGACTCAGGCTGAGTCTTATTTCCATAACTAATTTGAGTTCATGATCATAGTTCCATTTGTCTGATGCTGGATTTGGTTGTCTGACGTGAATCCTTTCCAGAGTTATGCACCTGAACCTATTTTCAGTTATACCAACCCACACCTTTATGCACCATTCCAGAATGCATCAACAGGTCTAGAAAGCTACTCTCCGATCCATAATAAGTTTGTACTAAATCAGCGACACTTATCATGGATTGGAGGGAGTAGTAATTAGCTGATGCATATGAGTACTTGATTCATGATTGATTAGACAAGGATTGATGGACAAAACTGCTAATTTACCATCAAAGTTTTCATGAAACGATGGCTGCTCTGTAAGGACGCACCTTTCCCGTCGTATTTTCTTTCAGGAATGTTTGTTGTCTAAAACTCTTGATCACATTGTACAGCGCTTCTTGTATGTACACAAATTGCCGTGTCATATTTTTCTACTGGAGGGGCGTTCTGGGTGTTTTATCCTGATGCCAAAAGAGGGAAATATGTATGGATGATAGAATCTGCATCCATTTAGCTATACTTTGACATGGTGATTTCTGACATGGTCTCCTGTGATTTTCAGATTGCTATCCCTATTGTCCCAACAATACGGGTCATTGTGACATTCACAAAGTTTGAAGAGCTACAGCCTTTAGATGAGTTTGCTACCCCACCTTCGAGCCCTACACAGTTCCAGGACGCCAAGTCCAAAGACTCGGAAGGATCAGCCTCATGGTATTCGTGGGTTAGAGGAGGCCGCGGTGCACAGTCCAGTGAGAGCGGCGATAGCAGGAGCGGGAAAGACGAGGTTGATCCATTCCACATACCTTCCGAATACACCTGGGTCGATGCCAACGAGAAGAAGCGGAGGATGAAGGCAAAAAAAGCCAAGAGCAGGCGTGGTGCAGCTCGGAAACAGTCCTCGAAAAGCGCATCATCGGAAGGGGGCCAACGCCCTATGATGGACGGCTTCGAGTAGAAAGAACACTCTCACAGCATAGTAAGCCGCCTCTCCCTCCACACGGTGTTCAGGGTGTCGATAGTGGCTGCCCACCTGGCTCAGGTCGGCAACATGCCAGGAAAACAACACATGTGGCTCGGTGATGGATTCCGAGTCGAATCTCCTAGAGGAGGAAGTACAGGATGGATTATACCCTGCTAGTCTGTAATTCAATTGTATTTTTTTGTCCCAGCCCCTTTTCTTCATGTTGGATGTATGTTTGATGATGGTGATGATGATACGCCTCCCTGCTGTTGTTTAAGAGATGGGTTTGACAGGTTGAGGGCTCTGTAGTGTCGCCCCCCTCCTGCTGTATGAATACTTGGAATATGCAGTCATTTTTCGAAGCTCGATACTCATGCTTGTTTCTTCAAAATGTATCGTTGTTTTTCCGCAGATTGTGTGCGCTCATTCTGTTAGTCGGACAGTGGACATCAAGTCTCTATTCACTGACAGATGATTGTGCTATACATTAATACATTGCCTGTGACACTTGTTCATATGATCATATCGCACTATTTCTTTGAGACGGCTTGTTTTCAGCTTGTATATTTGGTGATTATCAGTGAGAACTACCAATAAACATCTTACGTATATAACATAAATGCAACAACTAATGAGTGTCAGTTCCAGCAATCACAACCACCCAAGCGTTCAAATGAGTTCAGAAGATACAGACAGTGATGGTCAATTGTCGTGACACAAGAGGGACCAGGCAGCACTGGCTTTCATAACTTGGTGTCTTCCTCCATTTAACCTGATACTTCTACGGGAGCAACGCGATTACCAGCACAAAATCCACTTAAGATTTTTTTTTCTGAGGAAATTACGGCAGGTGTTCTGCCCATTCAATTAAGAGGAATAGAAATTTGGGTTACAAGCTAGATAGGGACTAGCATAAAAACAGAGAAAGACACAGTAGCATGACTGAAACTAAGATGGACTACTCGCCGCTCTCCGCCTCGATGTCAGGCTCTCCCAGGTTGGTTTCTTCAGTCCTGGCATGAATGAAAGATCCCAGAACCAGCAGGTCATCACGGATCAAATACAGAAGGTCATACGAATGTTCAGTATCCTCATTAAGTAGTTGTACAAAACATCACTTGGAACAAGTTTAACAAAGACAACATTAGCAGCAACCACCATTACAACACCAGTATAGAAACTACGGATTCACTACTTGCATAATAATAGGAGCACGAACAACACAACATAATATAACGGGGAGTACACTGCTTCTAGCAAAGCAAATCGCTGAAACTGAGTTCAGATGGCCTCAGGCAATAGTTGCTTTCCGAAGTCAGCAATAGCGACAGAAAAGGGACCAGGCAACAGTTGCCTCCGTACGACACAACATAGATAGGGGGGATATACTGCTTGTAGCAAACCAAACCTCTCGAACTGAGTTCAGATGGGCTCAGGCAATAGCTGCTTTCCCAGATAGATAGATCGCAGGCAGTCAGTAATCGTTACAGAAAAGGGACCAGGCAACAGCTGCCTCCATTCGACAGGAGCCAATCTTAAGCTCAACGCCTGAGCTAACACCAGCATCCGCAGGTAAAAGACGCACTACCACAGAAAGGCCTTTCTGTGGCGCACGTTTTTGACTTTCTGTGGCGCACCCCCAGGTTTTCTGGGTGCGCCACAGAAATCTCGCCACAAAAATTATTTCTGTGGCGCACCCTTAATTGGTGCGCCACAGAAATCACCTGCCAGGTGCGCCACAGACTTCTCAAAAAATTCAAAAAATGCAAAAAAATAGAAAAAGGTTTCAAAAAAATTCAGAACAATCAAAAAAAGAAATAATATGAAAAATCCTAATTATTGGAATTATTTTCATATTTTTTGAATTCATACCTTCCCGCTAGGGAACCCATCCTCAAACTGCTCCAACCCTAGCACGCTTAACTTCTAAGTTCCACCCAGTCCACCTACCCTTGTGCTACTCAAGTTCTTATTGATATATATATGATATGAACCCTCTTAAGTATTATGTGTGTATATGTGGTATGTGTTATAAATGTGTGTTTTTAAATTTCAGATTTTTCAAAAACTTCTAAACTTTCAAAAGGAGATTCAAAAGTTTCAAAAGATCCAAAAAAATTCAAAAAACTTAAAAAAATTCAAAAAATCCAAAAAAATTCAAAAAATCTAAAAAATCCAAAAAAAAATCCAAAAAATAAAAAAAGTCAAGAAAAGTCAACAATCTTCTTTGTTATACATTTCTGTGTCATTTTTGGAATTTTTGAATTTTTGAATTTTTTTGAATTTTTTGAATTTTTTTTATTTTGCTGCGAAAAATCGTCTGTTTGAAATAACTTTTTTTTTCTTTTGGAATTTGAGGAATGTGCGAATTGCTGACCGGGTAAACCCTGGTGGATTCGAACTCGGATTTTTCTCACGATTTTTTTGACATATTATTTGCGTTATTTCGACGTCGTATGCAAAAGTTATGGCCGTTACAAGTTTTTTTTTCCTGTTTGTTGCAGAAAAGGTCAAAATTCATATTTCAAAATTTCTATACCTACTAGACACTCAAACCTAACTACATGTCAAAGGATTTTATTTATTAATTTTTTTATCATTTTCCTTTAATTCCTGCAAGACTAAAAAGGCGATCCAGGGGGGTGGGGTGGGATTTGAAAAAAAAAAATTCTGTGGCGCACCAAGCTTGGTGCGCCACAGAATGTCACCTTTCTGTGGCGCACCTGGCCATGTGCGCCACAGAAATGTAACCTCTCTATAAGGGTTTTCCTAGTAGTGACGCTTCGCAAAGCTCATTTCTGTGGCGCACCAATTAAGGGCGCGCCACAGAATGTAACCTCTCTATAAGGGTTTTCCTAGTAGTGACGCTTCGCAAAGCTCTTCTTCATCACCAGCAGCAGAACACGCGGAGACGAAAACTTTCAGCATCCCGCGCAGCTCAACAGAGACCACGCGGCGTGAAAGCCTGATCATGCCATTGGCAGCATCAACCGGCAGCCCATCGTCTCCGACATCAAGTAGCTTGACTTTCGCGCACTCGGTTCTAGCGGTGGCGGCGCTAAACACGCCCTTGAAACCATCTGGCCATGATCCTCCGGTGACCTTTACATGGACAGTGGCTTCGACAGAATTATACACTTGGCTAAATGTCAACTCGAGCGTGCTAAGCTTACAAGGGTAAAGACCGTTTATCAAGCACGAGAGACGGTATGCCACAGCTAGACGGCTCAACTCTTTATCCTCTGATTCAGTTGCGCCTTTCACCTTCAGCACAACCTCGATGTAAGTAGGATCAAAGCACACCGCAACTGCACGGCTAGGTCCAGTCAACGTTAGGTATGGATCCTGCGTGCATATAACAGTTAGTTAGTAAAAGAATTATGGTATGTCAATGAGTATAGTTGGCAAATTAGACGCGAATAATTGATGGAGCCCAAGAAAACTGAATAGTATGCCAACCTGCTCAGTGATAGTTTGACAATTATCTCTTGCGCGGTGAAATATTATGTTGCGCTTGCGATCCACCACATCGCGTGCAGAGATCATACCAAACACTTGCAGCGGCCAGCGTAAACTCTTTTTAATCGATGCAACTTTTACCAAAACAACCTGCAGAGTGTCCATTGCTCTGACCTTGGCATCACTATCGTGCGTGTAATACATGGCGGGGATAGTTGCTGCATAGATCAATCACACGTATATATATGTATGTAATTAGCCATGAGATGATTCTTTCGAGTTAGCTAGCTTCACTGAAGGCAGAAACTAATGACATCACAACAAACCACAGTATTTATCTCAGAGCAAGTTGAAGAACGTAGTTAACAGAGAAGGACGTAATTAGGAGGAGGTAGCGCGGCGGACTCACTGTTTTCATCGTAGGCAGAGAAGTTGTACCAAAGTCTGTTCCAGAAACTCTCAAATTTAGCGCCAAAATATTGTGCACTTTCAAACACCTTCGCAGCCTGAAGCACGTCACTCGTCTTGGCAGATTCTTCAGCTCTCCCAGCTTTTGTCAAAGAAGCTTCAGCTTTCTCAGTTTCCGATTCCTCCGGCTCCTTCGAATCCTCTGATATCGGTTTCGATTCCGACTCTTTCATAGCCTCTTCTTGTGTCACCTCGGCAGCGGCGGCGGCGACCGCCCGCGCCTTCTCCCTCTCCGTCACAGGGTTCATCTTTTTTTTTTTTTCTGTTGTAGGCTGCTGCTCGATGGAGATTGGATCGAAGTTGTGTTGGGATCGTGGCCGGCGGGGGCAGGGTTGTTTAAGTAACGCCAGAGCCAGAGGAGGGATCGATCGCCGGAGTTTGAGCCGGAATCGGAGTACGGAACGATCGCCTTAATTTGGAAAATTTTCCGGTTCAACCGTGGGAGGCTTGAAGATGGGCCTTTGGTCCAACCAAGCACATGGAATGGGCCTGCAAGCCCATACGAGCGTTTGCCCAAAAACTTTGGTGCCATTTTTTCTTCTTTGCCGCGCAAGAACGAGAGTGCCACGTCACTCCCACCAACACGAGCAAGGTACGTAGCACCCCGGGCCCCTGGCCGGGTCATACATGTTCCAAACACTGCCACCGTTAAATCTCTTGCTTCTGTGACACAATAACTCATTCGCCTCTTCTTTGCTACTCCCTCGTTCTAAATTTGATGTCTTCCATTTTTCCGCATGCGGATGTATCTAGACATGTTACAACTATAGATACATCCGCATGTGGACAAATGGTAGACATCTAATTTGGAACAGAGGGAGTACTAGCTAAATGGCCACACGTCGCCGTGGACCCCTCTCAGTTTTACCTTCAACTATGTATTCATCGTGTTATTCCAGTGTGCATGATGAAATGAATATTAATTAGGCACACACAAGTGTTAAAAGCTAAAGGTGCCTTTCCATGGTCAATGTAGCACTAATGGTTACTCACTCAACAACCCGAGAAATGAAAATCACACACGTACCTCAAGATATCAAGACATTTTATAACATGCATATCAACCTAGCAAACTGCAGTGATGGGACATAGATACCTAAAATCACAAGAATAGAAATATCACGCTAGCAGATATATCGAAGTTGTCAGCCACACTATTGTATCGCTAGGGTCGTGTAAAATTATTGCTGACTACATAAAAAAACAACACTATTTTTTTCCAAAAAAAACATATTGGGGTACAGAATTAGTGGTTGTATCACAGAATCATTGATAGTTTTAAAAGATCTGCCAATTTCTATGAATTTCCATGCTGGCCATTTTGACCCTTTTTTAAAACAATCAAATAAAATGAAGAAACTATCAAAAATGCAATTTTTTCCTCATGTAGTCCTTTTACGTGTACTAATTTCTAGGAAAATTTCTGAACTTGAAATATGATTTTTTTTGTAAAAATCTCAAAATACGACTATCGTGTATGATGGTTCATGAGAATCAAGCGAAATGAGTAAGATCAAGACCATATCCATGCCATAGTTTTTGATAATGAGCCCATATTTGTCACATAGGTGTATTGAGGCATGGAAAACAATAGTGCCAACTGGATTTTTCACATTATTTGTAAAAAATAAATATAATTTTCCATTTTCGGAGTGCCAAAAATGGTTTTTGTGAAGCAAGTACAAAAAACATGTTGCAAAATGGCATTAATATAATTTTCATACAAATTAGGCCATATTTATGGTCAATATCCAAAGATTATGAAATTTCTCTATTTCTATCTATTTTGACAATTTAAATGACTTTATTTTGATTTATTGAAACTAATTCAAATTTGAAGTACAAGTATGTCATATTTTGCTCCGTTGATTTTCGAAAAATCAATTTTTGGTGCAGAATTAGTAATTGTATCACAGAATCGTTGATAGATTTAAAACTATCACCCCCCTTTTTATGAATTGCCATGCTCGCCAATTGACCCTTTATTTGAAAAAAAAATCAAATAAAATGAAGACACTGTCAAAACATGTTATTTTTTCTCATGTAGTCCTTTTATGTGTACTATAGTTTATAGAAAAATTCTAAACTTGTAATGTGACAACTTTTGTAAATATTTTTCTCAAAAGATCACGACCATATCCATGCCTTAGTTTTTGATAATGAGCCCATATTTCCCAAGATGTGTATGTGCTGCTGGATATCATACTCAACTTAATCTGTAGAGCATTTGTGCTTAGCGTTCTTGCATAAAGCATGTGTATGACAACGTGGTTTTTACATGGAGCAGAATCGAGCTAATTTGGCTGATCGATGCACAACGTACGTACCGCGGAAGAAACGAATAGAAGGGAACCTAACTTTTTATTGGTAGAGTGAGGGAAGAAAAAAGATGATCAATAAGAACCTGCAGAAAAGGCAGGATTGATCGATCTCGCGAACGAACCAATTCTACCAAACGTCACAAACATCACAGCATCTACGAGTACAAAATACTGCAGGACAACATAAATCACAGCATCTACCACTACAAAGGCACAAACACCACTTAGAATCCCAGTTCGAACAAGTTCAACAGAGACTACCAAAAACATAAGAAGCTACACACGCGCGCTCCCCTCCTTATCTCTACAGTAGAGACAGGCGAAAGGGAGGCGACCTTCGTTTCCTCGTTCTCCGCCGACGGAGTCGGTGGTTCCCCTTCCTCCGCTCGTCGCTCCGGCGGCGGGAGGGTGGGGGAACCGCGGATCTCCTGGTTAGGCGTGTGAATAGTAGGTGTAGGTGTTCTGCCGGCGGCGCTGTGGGGGTGGAGGCGGCGTCGGAGAGAATAAAGGTGCTCGAGCGTCGTCCCCTCTACGCCGGCGTTCCTCGGGGCTATGGCGTGACGCTCGTAGCTTTTGGTGCTCCTAGATCCTCGGATCTGTGGAGTTCTTGCTGCCCCCGAGCGGACGGCGTGGCGACGCCGGCGTTCGTTCTTGGCGGGGTCTTTGTCCCTCCTCTCCATCGTCGTCGGGCCTTCGTCTCCATCTGCGGCGGCTCTGGGAGGGTGAGGTGGTTCGTCTGGGTGAGTTTCTCTGTTTCTTTCTCTGGCTGGCCGAGGTGGCAAAGGGAGAAGGAGGTGGAGATGCTCGATCCGGTTTTGGATGGCGTGGTGGTGGTGCTGGTTCTCTGCGACGTCTTTGCTCCGGCCGGCCGTGGCGGCGAGGGGAGTGGTCGTCTGGAGAGCGGGTGCGCTGGGCGGCTGGCCTGGCCGATGCGGAGACGGCGGGAAGTTGGGTGGTTCGTGGAAGCAAGCGCTACGGCTGTGTTCGTTCCGCGACCTGGGTGTCCGTCGCGTCGCGGCGGCCGGTTCTGCAGCCTACTACAATGGTTGAGGTGCTTGCTCTCCCGGGATTGGCGGTACGGCGGCTCTGGCGGAGGCTAGGGTTTGGGGTTTGGGGTGGATCCGATCATGTTTCTTCCTGGTTGTTCGGGGTGTTTAGTGCAAGTTTTCTGGGTCTTGTTGTAATTTTTGGTTCCCTCTGGACCTGGTTGTAATTTGTACTGAGCTTCCTAAAATAAGTGTCGGATCCTGTTCAAAAAAAAAAAGTTCAACAGAGACTACATCAGCAGCAAGCAACAGAGACTACATCAGTTCGAACAAGTTCAACAGAGACTACATCAGCAGCAAGCAAGCACAATTACAACACCAGCATAGAAGCTACCGAGTCACTGTTTGCATAATAATAGGAGTTCGTACTGTTAGGTATTGATCTCCCGTTGCTTAGCCCAACGGCTAATTAACCCCTGTGATCGCGCCCTGATCGGGGGCGCCCGACCCATTAATGGTCGGTGGGCCCCTGTCACGCTGCGCCATATAAAGAGGTGGGGGGCCGGGGCACACGGTACAAGGTTCACCGTGCCGCTGCCACTCCCACCGATAACCCTAGCCGATCTAGGTGACACAGTAGCGACGGGAAGCACCATCGCCACCACCACGCCACCATGGCCTCGGTCTCGAGCTCTTCCTCTCACACTGAAGGTATCAACCCAATTCCCCTCTCTCTCTCTCTGCTCGAACACACTCACACACATGAACACGTTCATCTACGCATGTAGAGGATTCTAGGATCCTAACAATGGTATCAGAGCACTATCCTAGATCCTACTCACGTAGAAAGAAAAGAAAAGCAAAAGAAAAGAAAAAGGAAAATTTCTCCCCTAAGAAACCCCACCCCGAAGAAACCCTAACCCTAACCCTAGGGAAGGGGAAAAGAAAACTCACCTGCGGGCCACGGGCTCGCCGGCGAAGTTGCGCCGCTCCAAGCCGCGCCATTCCTCTCGATCCGACGCGCATCGGCATGCCGAGGCGTCGGAAGAAGAAGCAAGCCCCTCCGTGGGCAAAAGCAAAGGACCACCACGGCCAAACCGTTCGACGGAGGCGCACCCACCGAAAGGAGGATGCGCGACCGGCGAAGGGGATGGTGACGGTGAGAGGGAGGAGGAACGGGAGGAGCCCGTCGTGGCCTTGTGCCGCGCGGCCGCTTCTCTCCGTCGCCAGAAAAGGAAGGGAGAGGGAAAGGGTCGCGCGCGGCGCGGCCGTCTCCGGCACGGCTGTCTCAGGCGGGTGCCGCGGGCGGCGGCCGGCGAGCTTTTTTCCGCCGCCGTTTTCGTGAGAGAGAGGAGCACGGGAACTGGGAAGGAGAGAATGGGGGCTAGGGTTAGGTCGGGGACGGCCGGCTGGTTTTCATCCAGTGTGAAGCGCGGACAGCCGTCCGATCTCGATGGACGGCCACGATTGCGCCGTGGCTAGACCTAGCGCGCAGACGGGCTAGCGGGCCGAAAGTGAGCAGGGCCATGGGCCGCGTCCCAGGCGTCTGCGTCGCCGCGGGCGACGGATAGAGAGAAGGCCGTGGGCTGCATAAGCACTGCCGCGGGCGGCAGATAACCACTGGTCGCACAGAACAGTTTTTTCTGTTATTTTTTACAGAAGCATGTTTTTTATTTGTTTTGGTCCATTTTTTGGGCAAATTTCATTCTGTTTTTTCTATTCAATTTTTCCAACGAAATTTTGTTTAGGAAAACAGAAGAAAGAAAAGTGAATACTTGTTAAAAGTATAAAAGTTTATGAATTTTATTCATTTATTTAAAGTTTCCGCTGCAAATAGTTAAAAGAAATTGCATAAAAGCAATAAAGTGAAAATTAAAAGCATGATTAAAATGATATTAATGCTGATTATGATTCTGCTATTATTGACCAACGTTATTAATAGCATTATTATGATTTAAAGTGAGAATTGAAAGCATGATAAAGTGATTTTAATGATGATTATGATTTTGTTGTTAAATGACCAACGTTGTTAATAACATGATTATGATCTGTCTTAAAGGTGCATTTATTTCTTTTATTGCCCAACGGTAATATAGTTTTAATTGCACAAACGGTTGTATGTTTTAATTTATACCAACGTTGGATTATTACATGCAATTGTTTTTGTTATCTTATATCCTTGTGGTTTCAGGAAGTTTTCACCTGATGAGTTGCCTCAAGGACGTTCCGACGCTCAGGGGTGACAACTACGCTGAGTGGTGGAAGAAAGTCGAGCTGGCTTTTGTCTGCGCTGAGGTCGACTGGGTTGTGAGTACTCCACAGCCAGTCAAGCCAGCAGAGCCAGTGAGAGCATCTGATGATGATGATTCTGCTTGGCAGAAAAAGCAGCTGGACTATGGTCCAGTAGAGATGGGTTACACCCTAGAGAACCAAAAGTGGGTGAACGCCAACAAAAAGTGCATGGCATTCATAAAGAACACAGTTGAGAACGCTATTGTGGGCTCAATTGAAGAGTGTACCTCTGTGGGAGAGTATCTCCAAAAGATAAAGAGCCAGTTTACTGGTTCTTCAAAGACTTATGCTACCCAGCTGCTCAAACAGCTGGTGACAGAAAAGTATCATGGAGGTTCACATGGCATAAGGGAGCACATTCTCAGAATGAGCAACATGGCTGCTAAGCTTAAGTCCATGGAGGCTGATCTGGAGCTCAAGCCTGCACTCATAGTTCACTTGGTGATGGCTTCACTGCCACCACAATTTGAAAATTTCATCATCAACTACAATGTGTCGCCTGAAAAATGGGACATTGAAAAGACCATTGCCATGTGTCGCAAGAAGAGGAAAGGCTGAAGTCCCAGAATGGGGGCTCCTTGAACTTTGTGAAGGACAACAAGAACAGGAACTACAACGGTTCCCCTTCTAAGCCATATGGCAAAGGTCCTCACCAGTATAAGCCACATGGCAAAGGTCCCAGCAGTTTCAGCAAGTGGACAAAGACACTGCCACCACTGCAAGAAGAAAGGGCATTTCAAGCAAGATTGCCCAGATTGGCTCAAGATGATAATGGCCAAGAAAGGTAAGACACAGTTTCTTTTGTAAATGAATCCCTGTATACACAGTTTTCAAAATCTACTTGGTGGATTGACTCAGGTGCAACGTTCATGTTGCAAATTCTTTACAGGGATTCCATTCGACAAGGAGTATGCAAAGAAGCGAAAGACACATTGAAGTCGCAAATGGAGTTCAAGCAGAAGTTGAAGCTGTTGGCGACATCTCCTTGGAGCTAGCTGATGGTTTCAATATTATGCTTAGAGATGTTTTATTTGTTCCTTCGATTCACAGAAACTTAATAAGTGTATCGTGTTTGGATAAAGACAGTTATGAATGTTATTTCGGTCATGGCAAGTGTGCCATATGGTTTAAAGATGCTTGTGTGGGTATTGCTTTACTTCATGATAAGCTTTATTTGTTATCCTTGCGTGAAAAAGTGCATTCTGTGAGTAATGTGAATGAACAAATTCCTTGTCGAACAAAGAACAAAAGAAAAGAAAGCGAACTCATGACTCTTCGAAGTTATGGCACTGTCGATTAGGCCATATTTCGAGGGGAAGAATAGAAAGCCTCGTTAAAAATGATATTCTTCCTCCGTTAGAGTTCTCAGATATGAACAATGCATAGATTGCATAAAAGGAAAATACGTAAAACAAATTAAAAAGGGTGCAAACCGAAGCACGCGACACTAGAAATTATTCACACTGATATATGTGGACCATTTCCGGTGAAAAGTGTGGATGGTTATGACTCGTTCATAACGTTCACAGATGATTACTCCCGATATGGTTATATTTATCCAATTAAAGAAAGATCTGAAGCATTGGATAAATTTAAAATATTCAAAGCTGAAGTTGAAAATCAACATGATAAAAGAATTAAAATAGTCAGGTCCGACCGTGGGGGGGAGTACTACGGTCGGCACACTCCATATGGTCAAGTACCTGGACCTTTTGCAAGGTTTTTACAGGAAAATGGAATAGTCGCCCAGTATTCTATGCCGGGCGAACCACAGCAAAATGGAGTAGCTGAAAGGCGTAACCGTACTCTTATGGATATGGTGCGCAGTATGATGAGTTATTCCACACTGCCATTGGGATTATGGATGGAGGCGTTAAAAACCGCCATTCACATTCTCAACAGAGTACCAAGTAAGTCGGTGCCCAAAACACCGTACGAGTTGTGGACAGGGAAAGTTCCTTCTCTACGCCACTTAAAAGTCTGGGGGAGCCCAGCTGAGGCAAAAGTTTTTAATCCACACATTGCAAAGTTAGACCCCAAAACAGTAACTTGCCATTTCATTGGCTATCCTGATAGATCAAAAGGTTATCGTTTCTACTGTGCAGACAGATACACAAAGTTTGTAGAAACGAGACACGCGGTCTTCTTGGAGGACGAAATGATGAGGGGGAGCATGGTAGGCCGGAAAATTGATCTTGAGGAGAAGAGGGTGTGTGCACCTTTTCCGATGATCCATGAGCCATTTTTCGCCCTACCTGTTGTACCTGCACCGATAATCCCAGAGGTTGTGGTGCAAGCACCTGTTGTAACTCCACCCGTGACCACAACGAGGCAAGATTCGGAACCTGTCCGTCAGGACCGACTCAACCCGTTGTTGAGCATGAAAGGGAGCGACGACAGCCACATTTAGAAGAAGAGTCGCACGTTGAGACACATGATGTGCCAGAGAATGAGACTCTTAGAAGGTCTAAAAGAGCTAGGAAATCAGCTATTTCTAGTGATTATAGAGTTTATAATACAGAAACAGTTCATATGGAAGAAGATCCCACTTCATATGAAGAAGCCATGAGAAGCGTTCACTCTTCGAAGTGGCTGGAAGCCATGGAAGACGAGATGAAATCGATGAGTTCTAACAATGTTTGGGATTTAGAGGAAATTCCTAAAGGAGCCAAAACAGTAGGCTGCAAATGGGTCTACAAAACAAAGTATGACTCCAATGGAACGTAGAAAAGTATAAAGCGCGACTTGTGGCAAAAGGCTTTACGCAAAGAGAAGGGGTAGATTACAATGAGACATTTTCTCCGGTCTCATGTAAGGATTCTTTCAGAATCATCATGGCACTAGTTGCGCATTTTGATTTAGAGTTGCATCAAATGGATGTAAAGACGGCATTTCTAAATGGAGATTTAGAAGAAAATGTTTACATGAAACAACCCCGGTTTTTTCATGGAGGGGAAGGAACATATGGGATGCCGCCTAAAGAAATCCATTTATGGGTTAAAGCAAGCCTCTAGACAGTGGTATTTAAAGTTCAATAATACAATTAAAAGTTTTGGTTTTAAAGAGAATGTTGAGGACAACTGCATTTATGCAAAGTTTAAAAGTGGAAATATATTTTCCTAATTCTGTACGTGGATGATATCTTGCTTGCAAGCAATGATGTCAGTCTACTGCTAGAAACAAAGAAATACTTGTCCTCAAATTTTGATATGAAAGATCTTGGTGAAGCTTCATATGTTTTGGGCATAGAAATTCACCGGGATAGAAAGAATGGAGTGCTAGGACTATCACAAAAGGCATATTTAGAAAAGGTTCTAAAGAAATATAATATGCATAAAAGTAGCGCATCACCTGCTCCGATAGTCAAGGGCGATAGTTTTGGGAAATTTCAATGTCCCAAAAGTCAATATGAGATCGATCGAATGAAAGCAGTACCATATGCTTCGGCTGTTGGAAGCTTACAGTATGCACAAGTGTGCACTCGCCCTGACTTAGCTTTTATCACCGGGGTACTCGGTAGATATCAAGAAAATCCAGGCCATGAACACTGGAACATGGTAAAGAAAGCATTGCGTTATGTACAAGGCGCAAAAGACCTCATGCTAACATATAGAAGATCTGATTCCCTAGAACTAAGAGGGTATTCAGACGCAGATTTTGCGGGAGACAAAGATGATAGGAAGTCCACGTCAGGGTACGTGTTCACTCTCGCAGGAGGGGCTATTTCGTGGAAAAGCTCCAAACAGTCATTAGTTGCTGCATCCACGATGTATGCAGAGTTTATAGCATGTTATGAGGCCACGGGACAGGCGATATGGTTAAAGAAATTTATACCCGACTTGAAAGTGGTAGATTGTATTGACAAACCACTAAAGATGTACTGTGACAACCAGCCCGCAGTATTCTATGCTCACAACAACAAGTCGAGTAATGCTACAAAGGCAATAGATATAAAGTATTATGTTGTGAAAGATAAGATCCAGGATCAAACTATAAGTCTCGAGCATATAAGGACAAAGGAAATGCTTGCGGATCCGCTAACGAAAGGCTTACCACCCGATGTGTTCCAGAAACACATAGCCGGCATGGGATTAATGGAAAGCCTATGATCACTGGATCACAGAGGCCCAAAAGTAATAGTTTATTGTTTCAAAACTGAAAAGTATATGGTGGCTGTCTGATTCTATCGGCAATTGAGCTGTGACGATGAAACATGCTCTATGTACTAATCGGTGATGACGAGTAAAGTAAAAGGTAAAAGTTAAAAGTAAAAGTTGAGATCAAGGGGGAGAATGTTAGGTATTGATCTCCGTTGATTAGCCCAACGGCTAATTAACCCCTGTGATCGCGCCCTGATCGGGGGCGCCCGACCCATTAATGGTCGGTGGGCCCCTGTCGCGCTGCGCCATATAAAGAGGTGGGGGCCGGGGCACACGGTACGAGGTTCACCGTGCCGCTGCCACTCCCACCGATAACCCTAGCCGATCTAGGTGACGCAGTAGCGACGGGAAGCACCATCGCCACCACCACGCCACCATGGCCTCGGGCTCGAGCTCTTCCTCTCACACTGAAGGTATCAACCCAATTCCCCTCTCTCTCTCTCTGCTCGAACACACTCACACACATGAACACGTTCATCTACGCATGTAGAGGATTCTAGGATCCTAACACGTACAGTACAACATAAATACAACGGGGACACGCTGGTTGCATAATAGGAGTATACGACACAACATCACTAAAACGGGGGCTACACAAGGCGCTCATATATGAGATATGCGGCTCCTGCTAGCACCGGCTTTCAGAGATAGAGAGAGCGCAGTCAGTAATCATCACAGAAAAGGGACCAGGCAACAGTTGCTTCCATACGACAGGAGCCAATCTTAAGCTCACCAGCTTCAGCAGGCACGATAGACGCTTCGCAACGCTCTTCATCACCAGCAGCAGAATACGCGGAGACGTAAAGTTTCAGCATCCCACGCAGCTCAACAGAGACGACACGGCGTGAAAGCCTGATCATGCCATCAGCAGCATCAACCGGCAATCCGTCATCTCTGATATCAAGTAGCTTGACTTTCACGACCTCGTTTCTAGCATTGGCGGCGCTAAACACACCCTTGAAACCATCTGGCCATGACCCTCCGGTGACTTTTACATGGACCGTGGCTTCGACGGAATCAGGCACTAGGCCCAATCTCAACTCCAGCGTGCAAAGCTCACAAGGGTAAAGACCGCTAATCCAGGTTGAGAGACGGTATATCGCGGCAAGTCGGCTTAACTCTTTATCCTCTGATTCGGTGGCGCCCTTCACCTTCAGCACGACCTCAATGTAAGAAGGATCAACGTCCACCACAACTGCACGGCTAGGACCAGTCAATGTTATGTATGGATCCTGTGTGCGTGTAACAATGAATTAATTAGTTAAAAAATAGTGGTATGTCAATAATTGAATAAGTAATATATTTTATTCTATGATGTGATGGCAAAAAGACAAGCATAACTTAAATATCTGACAACGGCAAATGCAGCAAAGTTTACGTGATGCACAGAGTTTTGCCAAGAGGCAAATGCGTATAGATTTGAGTTAGGTCAGCAAGCATCTCTAAAAATACAAAACAGTCGATATCAAGTGGCCCGCGAAGCATAATATAAGAAAATTATAATACAAGAGATTACAAAACGATGTGTTGAATGCAAAGTGCTTGAGATAAATGATGAGAGGTGCATAACACAAATGATGGGAGGGAAACCTAATGCTTTACCGACGGACAAAGATACAATGTCAAGGTGCACTTATACTTGAGCGCATTAAATCACGTCTTAAGACTGCCTTAAAGAACTCTGATTTTTTTTTTTCACATCCCCAAAAATTCAACTAGATTAGCAAACTTATTAATGTAGTTTTGATTCTTTATTAGACATGTTTTTTTTTTTTTTGAAGGGAGTTCGTGATCCTCAGAGTACAACACACACGCACCACACGAACAGAGGCAAAGAAGAACACACACCCCAGCGACGCCGGGATCCACCACACAGCAAACCTGATTCACCCACCAGCAGCACGCCGCCGGGGAGGAAGGAGGCAAGCACGCCGCGCTCCGTAGCCAGTAGCCCGAACAACCTTGTTGAGCAGCCGCATAAGCCATCCGGCGCAAGCACCGCAATCTTGCCGATGAACGAGCTTCGGCTTCGGGCTACCGCCAGCACCACCCATTGGGCAAAAGCTACCAGCTAGAAGCTAAATTTAATATTTATTACAATACCTTCACAAGCACCTATTATATTCATCAATTTGCAGGAGAGACTTATTATAGCCATAGTTGGACAAACTAGACACGAACAATTGATGGAGCCCAAGAAAAATGAACAGTATACGAACCTGCTCAGTGATAGTTTGACAGTTATCTCTTTCACGGTGAAAGATAATGTTACGCTTGCGATCCACCACATCACGTGCAGAGACCGTACCAAACACTTGCAGTGGCCAGCTTAAACCCTCGTTAATTGATGCAACTTTGATTGAAAAAATCTGCAGTGTGTCCATTGTGCTGACGTCGCAATCACTGCCGTGCGTGTAACGCATGGCGGGATCGTTGCTGCAGAGATCAATCACATATACGTAATTAGCTACAAGAGGACTCCTTTTAGCTAGCTTCCGTGAATGAAGGCAGAAGTAACTAATGACATCACAGAACACGGTATATATCCTAGCAAGTTGAAGAACTAAATTGACAGGGAAGGGCGTAATTAGGAGGAGGTAGCGCGAACTCACTGATTTCATCGTAGGCACAGTGGCGGCGAAAATGTGTGTTCCAGAAACTCTCAAAATCAGCGCCAAAGTATTCTGCATCTTCAAACACCGGCATCTTGGCGGCAGCATCTTCAGCAGCTTTACTAGCTTCTGTCACAGATTTTTTAGCTCCAGTCAGATAAGCTTGAGCTTCAGCCAAATAAGCTTCAACTCCGGCCAAATAAGCTTCAGCTATTCTAGCTTCAGCTTCTTCATCCTCCGCCTTCTTCTTATTTGCCAACTTCTCTTGGCTGTCGAGCAACGCTCTCTGTTCCAGCTCAGCTTCTTCAGGTTTCCCAGCTTCCGTCACAGAAGCTTCAGCTGCCTTCTTCTTCTTCTTCCTCTTCTTCTCCTTCTTAATCTTATTCTTCTTCTTCTTTCTCTCTTTTGCAAGCATCTCAGGGCTCCCGAACATCTCTTGGATGTGTAGTTGCCTCGCCTTTTCGGGTGTTATCCCTGAGTAACTCGTAGCACCAATCCAGCAGTCACCACTCGAATTCTTCGCCTGCTCTTCACTCCTCTTTCTCATCTCTCTCTCTCCTCCTCCTCCTGCTTCTTCTGAAGCTCCTCCTTCTCCTTGGCTGCCATCCTTCTGTCATGCTCCAACATAAACAGCAGTGCTCCCGTCGGCTCCTCCGCATGCCGCTGCATCTCAGACCCAGGGGCGGACCCATGTACACCCGTGTGGGGGCCTATGCCCCCACTCAAAACTTTGAACTCTAGTAGTATCTGCACAAATTTTGATAGAAATATACTCAAATTTTACAAGTTTATACAAAGATGGCCCCCAGTCACATGATTGGCCCCCACTGAAAATAATGTCTGGGTCCGCCCCTGCTCAGACCTCGTCCCCGCCATCTCGAATCTCTCTCCAAACTCCTCCTCTGCTTATCCTTCCGTATCAAAGACTCGCCACCCGTTGAATTCTTCCCTGGGGTGAGTTGGATCCTCCCCGCCGCCGCGACCTCGCCGCCGATCTGCTTCTCTTCTTGTGGGGATGGAAGGAAAACCTAACCTGGCGTGCAGTCTCTGAACTTGAACGAGTGCACTCTGTTTTGATTCAGTTAGCCAACCTGTCGCTTCACTCGCCTTGGACCGTCCATTGAAGATCTGACGCCTCACATTGTCTCGTACCGCTTCGCACCACTGGACGATGCCCTCCTCCGTTGATCATCCATCGGACGGCCACGCTCGAGACAACCGTCCTTGTTTGAATGTCTGAAAGATTTATTTCAGTTGTGATTTTCCTCTACCTGCTGTCTCTACTTTGTCGCCATTAGCTCGGATCCGAGCATGTATTCGGTATGTTTCTCCCTTTGGGTTGAAACCCAGCCGCCAGTGTCCCAGCTGGCGAAGAACCGGTACTGTAATCCTTGAACCCTAGCCTGCAGGCTCCTCTGGAAGTTGCTAAGTTAACTCCGAATCTTTCTGTGCTTCGGCTTCACCTTGGTTCCTCGGGCCTCGGCGAACCTTCAAATGGTGGGTTGCCTCGGTGGCGTCAGGATCTGATGGCAGCAGCAGGGTGGCTTCGAGAAGGGCGCCGTTGTGAGGATCTTCCTCCTGCTCTTTTCCAAGCCTGTACCGTAGGAAGCTCACCGTTGCCCAGGACACGGATGATCTTTTTTTTGAAACGAAGGCAAAAGCTTTGCCTTTTATATTGATATAGGAGGAGGAAAGAAAGACATGGCCTAGGCCGAAAGTAAAAAACTGTAAACTAAAGGTGTCCCGAAATGGATCACCCAACTCCGTCTACTCTCTCTGAAAGAAAATTTGTCATGACGACCCCTTAATCAACAATGTCAGCTAAGTGCTTATCTCCGGCCAGGATCCAGTTTTTGCCTTCATCTTTGATCTTCTGCATTAGAACAGACGGCATCGATGAGGTGTTATTGAAGACCCGGGCGTTCCTCTCCTTCCAGATTTCCCAGGTGATGAGCGTAACAGCGACTTGAGTCCCTTGGGATGAGCAGTGGGCGATTTGGTGGCCGCCTGCCAATAATCAAGGACAGTTGGACGTCCGTTGCCCAAGTCCTGCACAAGGGAGGGGCAGGAAAGCCATGAAGCCGCCGCCTGCCAGATGCGCTTCGAGAACCGGCATTCGAAGAGGATGTGTCTTGCCGTCTCCCCTTGGCATTTGCAGAGCTGGCAGAGAGGGGTGTGATGCCAGCCTCTCTTAGCAAGGCGGTCATACGTCCACAACCTGTTTTGCACGACCAACCAGGCAAAAAATCTACAACTTTGGGGGAGCCCAAGTCTTCCACACAAGGTTGTTGAACGAGCAATGGTTGGAGCCAAGAAACTGCGCCTTGTAAGCAGATCCAGCCGAGTATTTCCCACTTGGTGACAACGTCCAGGTGATGGTGTCAGCAGTGCTTGGTCCAACACGACCCCTTGAATGTGATCCCACAGGTTGACGAATTGCGAGATATGCTCCAGGGTGAACTCGTGGACCGCGATATCAGCCACCCAGTTTAAGTTGTCAATGGCGAGGACACGGATGATCACAGATGAAACCACGCAATGCCTCAATTTAGATATGTGTTGATTGCTGATAGTAATTAGCAGCAGCTTATTTCATGCTTTCTGTGGATGATATGCAGCAGCGATTCGCGTCTAACGCTACACTGTCTTCTGAATGTTCTTCAGACATGCAGAACTAGGACTGGGCAGGCACTTCTTCAGCATTGGTTTCCCTCCAATTTTCCCTCTGTGCAAACACAAAGTTGCAACCAAACACCATATAAATAAGTCAATAACCTCCAGTTACATTTACTTGGATAGCAGCTTGTTCATGAGGACGCCGAGCTTCAGCGACAAGATCACCATGGACTGGGCTGGGGCAGCGGCACGTGAGAGAACGCAGCGCCGTGCGACCAGGCGGATCATAGCCTCTGAAGCGCCATGTCCGGGTGGGCGGCAGCGCGCCTCTGCTCGGTGCAGGGCTCGGTGGCCTTCTCACCTCTGCCACCACTATGGCGCGATGCCCTGGAGCCCGGTGCGCTCGGCGCCGGTGGACAAGATGTGGCCGGATGCTGCGTGGCACGAACGGAGGCGCCCGGTCGACTGGATGGCCAACCTGATGTAAATATGATGTTACAGCGTGGGCTGGGGTCTGGCACGGTGGCACCCCGCTTGTGAGTGAAACTGCCGCGACGCCGCGGGGCGGTACATCCTGCTGGATTCTGTGATGTAAAACGTCGAGCAGACATCTCCATTTCCATGGCCGCCATGGTGGCGGTCCCGGGCTGCGGGCCGCGCCGGTGGCGAGCATCGCCTATCCACGACGGCACCGACGCCGACTCCCTGCACGACATGTGGCTCGCTCTAGCAAGGCTCGAGAGCGCCGGGGAGCACGGCCATGACGATGACGCGCTCCGCGGGACGGAGGCGGCCTACGTACGTCCGCCGGTTTCCCCCGGCTGTTGGCCCCGACGCCGCCATGGCCCATGGACCAGGTCCGCGCCGCCGTCGGCCAAATCCGGGACATGGTGGGCAGCATCGAGAACAAGTTCGCCTTGGCCGTCGAGCCTGCCATGGTGGGCACTCGCCCATACTGTTGGAGGTGAATATTGTTGTCTTTTTCTGTCCGCTAGTAGTGTAAGGTGTTGGTCTCCCTATTTGGTTGAATCGGTGCTGACATTGGTGTACTGACGCAGGTGCTTTTGGCGCTGCTCCACCTGCGGAGTCGATGAACGAAGGTGCTTTGTTGGAACGTGCCATCAACGCCTTCGATGCCATGTGCGCCCATGCCAAGAGTGTCTTGGGCATGCAAGTCGACTGGTGCTCTTGCCGCGGTGCACAGGAGCATCTTCCCGCAATAGACTCCGCCCGCTGACGTCGATGGATTGGTTGGCGTGCTTGGGTCCGAGTCCACCACCACGGCGGACTACACTCGCGCCCAAACAGTACGCGGCTCCGAGCTAACATTCAAGCTGTTGCTGGGTCATGGCGTTGAAGGTGACTTCGACAAAGCGGTGGCAGCATTCCCAAAAAAAGCCTGATGGGAAAACTGCATCCTTGGCTCCTGTGAGTGCCGAGGCGACGCGGCTGGCGGAGTTGTGTATCGCGACTGTGGAGCGACGCGCAGCCGAAGTCGCTGCCCGTTCTTCTAGGGCTAGGTCGGAGTCGGTATCATAGGGTGTAGAATAGGCATCCGCCTTCGTTTTTGTTTTAACTTGTAATGAACCTTTAAGCTTCCGTGTGAATCAATGCCATGGATATTTTGCCTTCTATTCTTGCTTGACTGTGTTGTTGGGGGTTCAGCCCCCGAGTATTCTTGCTTGACTTGATGTGCTGGTCTTTGAGTGTCTGAAATTTGTTCGGACTTGTGTTTTATGGACATGCTGAATCTGCTGGCGAGCCTGGGCCTTCGTCGTCCGCGAGTACCCGGACTCGAACATCTGTCGGAGCAGGAATGTGTCTTGGATGAAGAACAAGATTGTCCAGCTTGAGGAAGAGCTCAGGAATGCTCGAGCCGAGGTGGAGGCATTGAGGGCCAGGCCCGCTCCTTCGTCTGAGCGTGAGAATTACTTGATTGGGGAACTTGACCTGATCAACCGACAGCTGGAATGTGAGTTCAAGGACTTGCGACTGCTAACTTTTCTGCTTCTTCGAACGATGCTAGGTATGATTTGCTGTCTTGCTTTGCAGGTGTGAATCCTGATCAGAAGGCCGAGAACATGCGCATAGAGGAGCGACTGGCCAGATCTGTTGAGGGCGTGGATTCCGGCGCCCAGTATTTATGGTCTGATAAGCCAAAGGCCCGAGTGCTTGCTGTCTTGCAGGATCGTGCTTGGCGCGCAGGTATGCTGCTGGAATCTTGTCGGATGACATTGTCTCGAGTGCACCGAGCGATGTTTCCACATAATGAACAGCCAACAGGTATACCGGCTCTGCTTTTGAGGTTCCGCGACGGCGAGGCGATCCACAAGACGCTTCGTGCTGAACTTGTAGGTGGGGCGAATATGGCCTTTGCCTATTCGCGAATGCACTGGCCGGATTTCAATTTTGAAGGTGCCACCGAAGGTCTGCCCGAGAGAAGCCATTATGTAAGCACACTTGGCTGGGCGCGCAAGGTGATTTATCAGGTGCAAAAGTAGACAGAAGCACTCGTAGGTCCCCTGGATGCTCCCAAAGATGAACCTGAAAACAATGAGGCCAGTATGTAGAACCTTGGCATGTAAATGATGTAAATTCATGGTGTAGCACCCGAGTGTGTATATGTGTGATTGGTGTATTAATATCTTTGTTGAATGCGCTGAATGGCTTGGACGCAGCCCCCGAGCATTCGGGTGTAGTTTGGAGTTAACCTGTGTGGCGCAGCCCCCGAGCGTTCGGGTGTGTGGCCGAGATTGTTTTGTTTTGCGCTAAGTTTAACCCTAGCGGCGCAGCCCCCGAGCGTTCGAGTGCGGCCGAGGTCTTTGTTTTTCTCTCGAGTATTCGAGTGCTGTTCGTATGCTTAATATAACCTGTGCGGCGCAGCCCCCGAGCGTTCGAGTGTGGCCAAGGTTTGCTTTGTGTATTGCGCTTTATGTAACCTGAGCGGCGCAGCCCCCGAGCGTTCGGGTGTGGCCAAGGTTTGCTTGCTTTTTGACTGAAAAAGTAAAGGAGAATCTTAATGTATCTCAACCAATATATATTAAGCTAGCAAACCGCCTCATTAAAAACCTTCCAGCCCCCTTAGGTACCCTGGTGAGGAAAAGAGCGCGTCTGAAACCTGCTGCTTGTTGGCGTTTAAGCGCGATTACATGTATGGGTCGGCTATCCTAAGGAGGCGCCTTGCGGCGCCTTCTTGTTGGCCGGATAGATAGTCGCGTCTCTGTCGAGTGATAGTTCCTCGAGTTGTTGCTGCAGGCTCTAGGACTCGGAGATCTTGCTGAAGTCGCGATCGCAACTGTCTGAGCGTTGGAAGTCGCCGCGCACAGTTATTACTCCCTTGGGTCCTGGCATCTTGAGCATGAGGTAGGTGTAGTGCGGGATTGCCAAGAAACGAGCAAACGTCGGGCGTCCGAGTATGGCGTGGTACTGCGATTTCCAGTCGACCACATCGAAGTCGATTGCTTCCTTCCTGAAGTGCTCGGGTGTGCCGAAGACGACGTCGAGTGTGATTGTTCCTTCAGGGTATACTGCTTTTCCTGATACGATGCCGTGGAAGGTGCTGTCTGACTTGGCCAGGTTCTCCATGGATTTGCCCATCTTTCTGAGGGTGTCAGCGAAGATGATGTTGATGTCGCTGCCGCCGTCCATGAAGACCTTGGTCATATGATACTCGCCTATTTGCGCGTCAACTACCAAAGCTGAGTGGCCTGGATGTGGAATAGCTTGAGGGTGATCTGCCCGCGAGAATGTGATGGTGGTTTCCGATCCCTTGAGGTACTCGGGTGTAGCTGGAGGCATTGCGAGTGCTTGATAAACCTGTCGAGTGATCGACTTCTGACATCTGTTTGATGGCGACCCTTCTGGATCATGTTCATTTGACCTCGTGCTGGGGGGTACTGTTCTCCGGGTGCGGGAGGTGCATCTTGCCTTGGCTGGTATTGGATGGCTCCTGCCATATGTGGAGGTTGAGGTGCAGGCGCTGCTACATTTGGTGCTGGAAGGCAAGCTGCGGTGCTGGCTGTGGTGCCGGTTGAGGTGCTGCTGCTGGCGCGAGAATTCTGTTGAATGCTCCACTGATGCGAAGCAACTTCCTGCAATCTTTCATCAGATGAGTGGCGACGAGCTTGCCTGTCTCTTCGCTTCGGTACAAGTGAAATTTGCATGGGGCCTCGAGCTCTTGTTCAGGTGTGAGTTCTGGCCGTGGCTATCACGGGGTTTGCGTCGCCACTCGTGCTTCTGGTTTCCGTCGTTCCTGTAGTCGTCTCTGTCGCGACTGTTCTGGCGGTTGTCACGATCGTCTCGATTATCAGCGAAACCTGCTGCCACGAGTTCGGCAGGTTCTCCCTCGTCGAAGCGAGTCTTGCGCTTGTGGCGGCGATCAATGACGCGGTTGTTTCTGCGGACCCAGTTGCTTGTTTCTCCATCCTCGTCGGGGAACTCATTGCGGACGTAATCCTCGCCGTCTGCCCACTCGTTAGCGATCTTCATGAGTCCGGCTATAGACTGTGGTTGGAGTCGGCCGAGGGCCTCCCGAAGGTCGTGGCGGTGATTCCTCGTGTGAAGGCGTCGATTGCCCTGTCCTCCGAAACGATTCCAACTGAATTTCGCAAGAGTGTCCAACGCTGGATGTACGATCGTAGTGTCTCATCTTTGCGCTGCTTGTAGGCCGAGAGCTCGGCGAATGTTGCACGCCTTGACATTGTGCCAAGGAAGTTTTTGATGAAGGCTTCTTCGAATTGGTCCCAAGAGCTGAAGGAGTTTCGGGGCAGGTTTTGGAGCCAGGTGCGCGCTGACCCGACAAGCATCAATTGAACATATTGCATGGCTGTGGTTGTGGTACCTCCTTGGCAATTGACAGCAATGAGATAGTGAGCGAGCCATAACTTGGGATCGTCATGCCATCGTACTTGACTGATTCAGATGTAAGTTTGAAGCCGCGTGGCATTCGTGCATATCGGATGGAGAGACTGAAGCAGGAGAGGCCGCAGGGCTCGTGTTCCTCATCTGAGTATAGTTCTTCTGTTGGGTTGGTCACGGGCCGCTTTGAGCGGCGGTCGACTGTCCGCTGCGTGATGACGTTGCGTGCGTCTTCCCCCTCCTGCAGGTGCCTGATGGGTCGGTCTCCACGCGCCGCACGTTCGTGCTTGCGTTTGTCACGATCGTCACGTGTGCGATTTGTTGTTGTGGGTGCAGCTTCTGCGAGCAGTGCGTCTTCTGCTATGCGTAGCGCTCGAATTTGATATCGATGTAGGGCTGCGCGAGGGTCACCCTCCGGAGGTTGTGTCTGACGAAGATACATGGATACTGACATGAGGGCGCCCGAGGTTGTTTTGGGGATGGGTATCCCTTCTGCGTCTTCCGTCATGAAGGATGAGTCGAGGTTGCGAACAGTTGATGTTCTGTCGGCGTCTGTCATCAGGTGGGCGTGTGATCGGTGGCGCATGTGTTCTTGCGTGACTGTGGGTCCTGATGAGGAGAAGGAGTATGCCGCGCGACGGGCACTCGATGCGTCGGCGAGTTCCTTATGCCGGGCCAGATCTGCTTTCTCCTGCAACAACTTCTCGTTCTCGTTCCATACGAGGTACTGATATGCCATCATGTCTTCGCGGGTTGCATCCGCAGGGGATAGGTGCATTCTTGAACGTGCTTCATGGCCTGGACCCCCATCTCCCTAGTGATGGTGATTTTTGTTACGTTGTCCGGCATGGTAACCTCCATAGGGAACACGGGCTCCTCGCGGCGGTGGTCAGTTCCAGGTGTTCTGTTGGTTGTGTCCACCATGAAAACTTGGACGGGGTAGGGTTGTGCAGTCGAAGACGCATTGCTGCCGCTGCTTTCGCCGCCAGAGCTGTCTCCTGAGCCGAAGATGGAGGCGACGTGGTGGATGCCACAGTCGATGCAGAACTTGTCCAACGGATCTTGACGTGTCGAGGCAGTCGAAGGTGTTGCGAGTGTTGGAGTCGATGGGGATGCGTGATACGTCTCAAACGTATCTATAATTTTTGATGTTCCATGCTTGTTTTATACCAATTGCTACATGTTTTGCATCTACTTTATATCACTTTTATACATTTTTTGGGACTAACCTATTAACAAGATGCCGAAGTGCCAGTTCCTGTTTTCTGCTGTTTTTGTATTCCAGAAAAGCTAGTCTGGAAATATTCTCGGAATTGGACGAAACTACATGGGGGTGCCTATTTTCCAGAACACGCCTGACGGAGCGAAGGAGCAGCAGAGGAGGGCCACCAGGAGGCCACACGCCACCAGGGCGCGGGCCCCCCTTCTGCCGCGCCCTGGGGTGGTGTGGGCCCCTCGGGGGTCCGCAGCCACCGCCCTTTCGCCTACTTATTTCCCCCGACGCGAAAACCCTAAGTACCTAAGCAAATATCCACGAAAAGTTCCAGAGACGCCGCCGTCGTCAACCCTAGCTCGGGAGGGTTCAGAACCTTTTCCGGCACCCTGCCGGAGAGGGGAATCGTCACCGGAGGCTTCTACATCGCCATGCCTGCCTCCGGAGTGATGCGTGAGTAGTTCATCCTTGGACTACGGGTCCATAGCAGTAGCTAGATGGTTGTCTCTCCACTTTGTGCCATCATGTTTAGATCTTGTGAGCTGCCCTACATGATCAAGATCATATTATTGTAATGCTACATGTTGTGTTTGCTGGGATCCGATGAATATTGAATATTATGTCAAGTTGATTATCAATCTATCTTATATGTTATTTAAGATCTTGCATGCTTTCCGTTACTCGTAGATGATTTGGCCAAGTAGATGATTGTAACTCCAAGAGAGAGTATTTATGCTAGATAGTGGGTTCATGTCTCCGTTTAACCTGGGACAGTGACAGAAAGTTCTAAGATTGTGGATGTGCTGTTGCCATTAGGGATAACCTAACGATGCTATGTCCACGGACATATGTGTTTGTTTACATTACGCGCTTTATTTAATGCAATTATCCGTTGCTTGCAACTTAATACCAACGGGGGACTCGGATGACAACCCGGCGGTGGATTATTAGTCATAGATGTGTTGGATAACGATCTATGTATTATGTCGTAATGCCCAATTAAATATCATAGTAGTCAACATGTCATGTATATGCATTGTCATGCGCTCACTATTCGTCAATTGCCCAGCTGTAATTTGTTCACCCAACATGTTAGTTATCTTTTATGGAGAGACACCACTAGTGAACTGTGACCCCGGTCCATTCTTTTACACTGATTAAACAACCCAAACTGCAAACTGTTCCTTTTTCATTCTCTGCAATTTAATACTCATTTTCCACACCATACGTTTAATCCTTTGTTTTCAGCAAGCCAGTGAGATTGACAACCTCACTGTTTCGTTGGGGCAAAGTAGTTTGATTGTGTTTGTGCAGATTCCACGTCAACAGTCCAGACTCCCTGCGACAGCTATTTTTCTGGCGCCGTTGACAACCTTCTGAAGAGTTGCTGCTCCTACTGGTTCGATAACCTTGGTTTCTTTCTGAGGGAAAACTTGCTGCTGACTACATCATACCTTCCTCTTGGGGTCTCCCAACGAATGTTGTGTTTCACGTCATCAAGCTATTTTTCTGGCGCCGTTGCCGGGGAGACAGCAGTCTTCTGCAAGGATTAAATTTTTCTTCGAGGAATTTATTGGATTCGGCGCTGGAGGTACCTTTATGTCCATCACTTTGGGTGCTGCAACAAAGCTTCTTGATGATGATTAATTATTCTGAGTGGCACACCGAGAGAGCTCCAACAGGTAAGAAGGTAAATTCTGTTGAGGAAACCTCCTCCTTGAGTGCCAAAATTGATACTATTATGTCTATGCTTGCAAATGGTCAAACACATGTTGATCCAAATAATGTTCCTTTAGCTTCTTTGGTTGCTCAAGAAGAGCATGTTGATGTGAACTTCATTAAAAATAATAATTTCAACAACAATGCTTATAGGAATAATTTTGGTAATAGCAATTATAGGCCCTATCCTTCTAATAGTGGCAATGGTTATGGAAATTCCTATAGTAACTCCTACAATAATAAGAGTGTACCCTCTGATCTTGAAGTTATGCTTAAGGATTTTATTAGTACACAAACTGCTTTCAATAAAACTGTTGAGGAGAAATTTGGGAAAATTGATGTGCTTTCCTCTAAAGTTGATAGTCTTGCTCTTGATGTTGACTTATTGAAACTAAAGAACATGCCTCATGATGTTAAAGAGAGCAAAACTCTCAATGCTATACAAGTTAAAATTGATAACAATGTGAGGATGTTAGCTGAATTGCATGCTAGATGGGAAAGAGAGGATGAAATTGCTAGAAAGAATAATATTGCTAGAGTTTATACTATTACTACTTCTGAAAATGCTTCAAACTCAAGTGTTAACAAACCTCCTACCATTAATGGCAAGATAGTTGGTGTTGGTAATGTTTCCACTTCTATTGCAAAATGTCCTAAATTGCCTGATAACTCTGAAACTGTCCTTGATAAAGATGCTGAAATTTCTAGCAATAAGGAGAGAATAATTCCATTACTTTTGATGATAATGACTTTGATTTTGATGGTTGCAATATTTCTGAAGTAATTAAGTTCTTGCAAAAGCTAGCTAGAAGTCCTAATGCTAGTGCTATAAACATGGCTTTTACTAAACATATTACTAATGCTCTCATACAAGTTAGGGAAGAGAAATTAAAACATGAAGCTTCTATCCCTAGGAAGTTAGAAGATGGTTGGGAGCCCATCATTAAATTGAAATTGAATGACTTTGATTGCAATGCTTTGTGTGACCTTGGTGCTAGTATTTCTGTTATGCCTAAAAGATTATATGATATGCTTGATTTAGCACCTTTGGAAAATTGTTACTTGGATGTTCACCTTGTTGATTCTACTATTAAAAAACCTTTGGGAAGAATTGATGATGTTCTTATCATGGTTAACAACAATTATGTCCCCGTTGATTTTATTGTCTTGGATATTGAGTGCAATCCATCATGCCCTATTGTGTGGGAAGACCTTTTCTTAGGACTGTAGGTGCTATTATTGATATGAAAGAAGGGAATATAAAATATCAATTTCCTCTCAAGAAAGGTATGGAACACTTTCCTAGGAAGAAGATTAAGCCACCTTATGATTCTATTGTTCGAACAAATTACAATGTTGATGCTTCTTCACTTGGTAATACTTGATGCATGCTTTGTGCCTAGCTAAAAGGCGTTAAAGAAAAGCGCTTATGGGAGGCAACCCATTTTATTTTTCTGCAATTTTTCTTTTATTGAGTCAAGGAGTTTGTTTACTTCTGTAGCAACTCCTTTGTATCTTTATTTTCTCGCATTGTTGTGCCAAGAGTAGCCTCTAATGTAAGATGATGCTTAATTTTGATTGCTGCGCAGAAACAGATTTTTGCTGTTCACTGTACGAAATTCCTAAAATCACCAGATTGTTAAAAATCTGAAATTTTTGTGCGTAATCTTTATGAATGTCTGAAACTTTCATTAGTTCAGAGTTTCTCGATCTGAGCGTCGTAAGTGCCTCGAAAAAATTCGTCTTTGCGGACTGTTCTGTTTTAGACAGATTATGCCTTTTTATTTTGCATTCTCTCTTTTACTAGTGTTGAGTGAAATTCTTTTTTGGGTGGAAGAGCTTCACATAACATCAGTGGCTGTAGCTAATGTTTAAAGTAACAAATCATATTGCGTCTTTATAGAACATGTGAATTTTTGATTATGCACTAACCCTCTAATGAGATCTACTTTGAGTTTGGTGTGACGGAAGTTTTCAAGGGTCAAGAGAGAAGGATGATATAATAGGATCAAGAAGAGTGAAGAGCTTAAGCTTGGGGAGGCTCCCATGGATCTCCCCAGCATATTTCAAGAAGACTCAAGCGTCTAAGCTTGGGGATGCCCAAGGCATCCCCTTCTTCATCGTCAAAATTATCAGGTCATCTCTAGTGAAACTATATTTTAATTCTTTCACATCATATGTGCTTTTCTTGGAGCGTCTGTGTGCTTTTATTTTCAGTATTGCACTTTTATTTTCAATAAAGCTTGACTGGACCCTAGCATTCTTGATTGGGAGAGAGACACGCTCCGCTTTTTCATGAGAATACTCCTATTCTTCACTTATATTTGTTGAGTATTCATATCTAGCGCTGTTCAGCTTTTAGCTCTTGTTTTCATGTATCTCTTGTCAGAGCTATTAGCTTTCTTTTGTAGAAAGTACTCTCTTGCTTCACTTATATTTGTTTGGAGAGTTGATGAAATAAATTGATTGGTGTTTGGTTGGTTCAGAAAATGTTGCATGTGGTAATTGGTATAAGGAAAAACTTGCTTAATCTTGTAGATCACTAAAATGGATAACTTGATGCTTGTCAATTGTTTTGAGTTAACAAGTAGATCATGATTAAATTGTGCATCACATGAGTTAAGCCTATTAGTGAAGAACTACCGTAAAGCTTGTTGAAAATTTGGTTTGCATCGGTGGTACTCTAAGGTCTAGATATTTTCTAATAACAGGGTTTGGTTAACAAGGAAGACGGTATGAAGTCTTATAACGTTTGCAATATGTTTGTCATATAAAACTTGGTGTACGGGTTGATATTCTTGTTTGCTTACATAACCTTGCTAGCCTAAACTCTGTACTGAGAGGGAATGCTTCTCGTGCATCCAAATCCTTGAGCCAAAATCCATGCCATTTGTGTCCACCATAACTACCTATATGTGGTATTTCCTTGCCACTCCAAGTAAATTTTTCATGTGCTACCTTTAAATTATTCAAAATGTTATTATTCCCTTTTTGTGTCAATGTTTACTAGCTCATGAGGAATTAGTGTGGTTATTCTTTATTCTATTTGTCGAGTGGACTTTTACACCTGGACTAGTGGCATATACATCCGCTTATCCAATAACTTGCAAAAAGAGCTGGCAACGGGGTGCCCAGTCCCAATTAATTACAACTTTAACCAATTAATTCTCTTCACACTTTTGCCCTGATTCATCAGTAAGCAATGACAAACAGTGAAATACCTGAATGTGTGTAAACCAAAGAGAAAGAGGGATGATCTGCCTTGCTGGTAGAAATAACGTCCTTCATGGGAGCCGCTCTTAAAAGTCCGTTCGACAGGTAGAATACTGTTCTCACCCGCTACCATTCGTTGACAATTAACAAACACCTCTCAAAAATAGATACTCCTCCATGGTATGTGATTGATGGAAGGCACCCGAGGATTCGGTTAGCCATGGCTTGTGTTAGCAAGGTTGGGAGGAGTATCAAATATTTTATGCAATCTCTATATGCTTTCAAAAACCTAAAAGCTCTAGCACATGATTTAATCCCTGCTTCCCTCTGCGAAGGGCCTTTCTTTTACTTTTATGTTGAGTCAGTTTTCCTATTCTTTCTGTCTTCCACAAGCAAACACTAGTGTCAACTTTGTTACAACATGCGTTATATGCAATGTATTGGACTTGTTATACTACTTTGTGTTGACAATATCCATGAGATAAATATGTTGAAAGTTGAAGCAAATGCTGAAACTAAATTCTTCCTTTGTGTTGATTAAATACCTTTTGTTAGAAACTATTGCTTTATGAGTTAACACTTATGCAAAACTGTTTGATGCTTGTCTCGAAAGTACTATTCATGAAAACGTTTAGCTTGTGTGATTCATTGTTTACTCATTATCTATTTGGTAGCAAATTATAGACCATTGACTTGGATCACTTCATTCATTTACATGTGCCTTGCAATATTATATGATCAAGATTATGATAGTAGCATGTCACCTCAAAAATTATTTTGTTTTTATCGTTTACCTACTCGAGGACGAGTAGGAACTAAGCTTGGGGATGCTGATACGTCTCAAACGTATCTATAATTTTTGATGTTCCATGCTTGTTTTATACCAATTGCTACATGTTTTGCATCTACTTTATATCACTTTTATACATTTTTTGGGACTAACCTATTAACAAGATGCCGAAGTGCCAGTTCCTGTTTTCTGCTGTTTTTGTATTCCAGAAAAGCTAGTCTGGAAATATTCTCGGAATTGGACGAAACTACACGGGGGTGCCTATTTTTCCAGAACACGCCTGACGGAGCGAAGGAGCAGCAGAGGAGGGCCACCAGGAGGCCACACGCACCAGGGCGCGGGCCCCCCTTGCCGCGCCCTGGGGTGTGGGCCCCTCGGGGGTCCGCAGCCGCCGCCCTTTCGCCTACTTATTCCCCCCGACGCGAAAACCCTAAGTACCTGAGCAAATATCCACGAAAAGTTCCAGAGACGCCGCCGTCGTCAACCCTAGCTCGGGAGGGTTCAGAACCTCTTCCCGGCACCCTGCCGGAGAGGGGAATCGTCACCGGAGGCTTCTACATCGCCATGCCTGCCTCCGGAGTGATGCGTGAGTAGTTCATCCTTGGACTACGGGTCCATAGCAGTAGCTAGATGGTTGTCTCTCCACTTTGTGCCATCATGTTTAGATCTTGTGAGCTGCCCTACATGATCAAGATCATATTATTGTAATGCTACATGTTGTGTTTGCTGGGATCCGATGAATATTGAATATTATGTCAAGTTGATTATCAATCTATCTTATATGTTATTTAAGATCTTGCATGCTTTCCGTTACTCGTAGATGCTTTGGCCAAGTAGATGCTTGTAACTCCAAGAGAGAGTATTTATGCTAGATAGTGGGTTCATGTCTCCGTTTAACCTGGGACAGTGACAGAAAGTTCTAAGGTTGTGGATGTGCTGTTGCCACTAGGGATAACCTAACGATGCTATGTCCACGGCATATGTGTTTGTTTACATTACGCACTTTACTTAATGCAATTATCCGTTGCTTGCAACTTAATACCAACGGGGGACTCGGATGACAACCCGGCGGTGGATTATTAGTCATAGATGCTGTTGGATAACGATCTATGTATTATGTCGTAATGCCCAATTAAATATCATAGTAGTCAACATGTCATGTATATGCATTGTCATGCGCTCACTATTCGTCAATTGCCCAGCTGTAATTTGTTCACCCAACATGTTAGTTATCTTTTATGGAGAGACACCACTAGTGAACTGTGGACCCCGGTCCATTCTTTTACACTGATTAAACAACCACAAACTGCAAACTGTTCCTTTTTCATTCTCTGCAATTTAATACTCATTTCCACACCATACGTTTAATCCTTTGTTTTCAGCAAGCCAGTGAGATTGACAACCTCACTGTTTCGTTGGGGCAAAGTAGATTGATGTTGTTGTGGATTGCAGATTCCACGTCCAACAGTCCGACTCCCTGCGACAGCTATTTTTCGGCGCCGTGACAACCTTCTGAAG
>CAMZMU010000126.1:5928028-6032458 GCA_947311845.1 Poa pratensis
TGGGGATGCGTGATACGTCTCAAACGTATCTATAATTTTTGATGTTCCATGCTTGTTTTATACCAATTGCTACATGTTTTGCATCTACTTTATATCACTTTTATACATTTTTTGGGACTAACCTATTAACAAGATGCCGAAGTGCCAGTTCCTGTTTTCTGCTGTTTTTGTATTCCAGAAAAGCTAGTCTGGAAATATTCTCGGAATTGGACGAAACTACACGGGGTGCCTATTTTCCAGAACACGCCTGACGGAGCGAAGGAGCAGCAGAGGAGGGCCACCAGGAGGCCACACGCCACCAGGGCGCGGGCCCCCCTTCTGCCGCGCCCTGGGTGGTGTGGGCCCCTCGGGGGTCCGCAGCCGCCGCCCTTTCGCCTACTTATTCCCCCGACGCGAAAACCCTAAGTACCTGAGCAAATATCCACGAAAAGTTCCAGAGACGCCGCCGTCGTCAACCCTAGCTCGGGAGGGTCAGAACCTCTTCCCGGCACCCTGCCGGAGAGGGGAATCGTCACCGGAGGCTTCTACATCGCCATGCCTGCCTCCGGAGTGATGCGTGAGTAGTTCATCCTTGGACTACGGGTCCATAGCAGTAGCTAGATGGTTGTCTCTCCACTTTGTGCCATCATGTTTAGATCTTGTGAGCTGCCCTACATGATCAAGATCATATTATTGTAATGCTACATGTTGTGTTTGCTGGGATCCGATGAATATTGAATATTATGTCAAGTTGATTATCAATCTATCTATATGTTATTTAAGATCTTGCATGCTTTCCGTTACTCGTAGATGCTTTGGCCAAGTAGATGCTTGTAACTCCAAGAGAGAGTATTTATGCTAGATAGTGGGTTCATGTCTCCGTTTAACCTGGGACAGTGACAGAAAGTTCTAAGGTTGTGGATGTGCTGTTGCCACTAGGGATAACCTAACGATGCTATGTCCACGGACATATGTGTTTGTTTACATTACGCACTTTACTTAATGCAATTATCCGTTGCTTGCAACTTAATACCAACGGGGGACTCGGATGACAACCCGGCGGTGGATTATTAGTCATAGAGCTGTTGGATAACGGTCTATGTATTATGTCGTAATGCCCAATTAAATATCATAGTAGTATCAACATGTCATGTATATGCATTGTCATGCGCTCACTATTCGTCAATTGCCCAGCTGTAATTTGTTCACCCAACATGTTAGTTATCTTT
Source organism: Poa pratensis (assembly GCA_947311845.1). Taxonomy (NCBI): domain Eukaryota; kingdom Viridiplantae; phylum Streptophyta; class Magnoliopsida; order Poales; family Poaceae; genus Poa; species Poa pratensis. Next base: position 5,929,237 of record CAMZMU010000126.1, read on the forward strand.
TATGGAGAGAACCACTAGTGAACTGTGGACCCCGGTCCATTCTTTTACACTGATTAAACAACCACAAACTGCAAACTGTTCCTTTTTCATTCTCTGCAATTTAATACTCATTTTCCACACCATACGTTTAATCCTTTGTTTTCAGCAAGCGAGTGAGATTGACAACCTCACTGTTTCGTTGGGGCAAAGTAGTTTGATTGTGTTGTGTGCAGATTCCACGTCAACAGTAGATGCGTCAGTATTTTCTGGCGCCGTTGACAACCTTCTGAAGAGTTGCTGCTCCTACTGGTTCGATAACCTTGGTTTCTTTCTGAGGGAAAACTTGCTGCTGACTACATCATACCTTCCTCTTGGGGTCTCCCAACGAAGTGTGTTTCACGCATCAAGCTATTTTTCTGGCGCCGTTGCCGGGAGACAGCAGTCTTCTGCAAGGATTAAATTTTCTTCGAGGAATTTATTGGATTCGGCCGCTGGAGGTACCTTTATGTCCATCACTTTGGGTGCTGCAACAAAGCTTCTTGATGATATGAATTATTCTGAGTGGCACACCGAGAGAGCTCCAACAGGTAAGAAGGTAAATTCTGTTGAGGAAACCCCTCTCTTGAGTGCCAAAATTGATACTATTATGTCTATGCTTGCAAATGGTCAAACACATGTTGATCCAAATAATGTTCCTTTAGCTTCTTTGGTTGCTCAAGAAGAGCATGTTGATGTGAACTTCATTAAAAATAATAATTTCAACAACAATGCTTATAGGAATAATTTTGGTAATAGCAATTATAGGCCCTATCCTTCTAATAGTGGCAATGGTTATGGAAATTCCTATAGTAACTCCTACAACAATAATAAGAGTGTACCCTCTGATCTTGAAGTTATGCTTAAGGATTTTATTAGTACACAAACTGCTTTCAATAAAACTGTTGAGGAGAAATTTGGGAAAATTGATGTGCTTTCCTCTAAAGTTGATAGTCTTGCTCTTGATGTTGACTTATTGAAACTAAAGAACATGCCTCATGATGTTAAAGAGAGCAAAACTCTCAATGCTATACAAGTTAAAATTGATAACAATGTGAGGATGTTAGCTGAATTGCATGCTAGATGGGAAAGAGAGGATGAAATTGCTAGAAAGAAATATTGCTAGAGTTTATACTATTACTACTTCTGAAAATGCTTCAAACTCAAGTGTTAACAAACCTCCTACCATTAATGGCAAGATAGTTGGTGTTGGTAATGTTTCCACTTCTATTGCAAAATGTCCTAAATTGCCTGATAACTCTGAAACTGTCCTTGATAAAGATGCTGAAATTTCTAGCAATAAGGAAGAGAATAATCCATTACTTTTGATGATAATGACTTTGATTTTGATGGTTGCAATATTTCTGAAGTAATTAAGTTCTTGCAAAAGCTAGCTAGAAGTCCTAATGCTAGTGCTATAAACATGGCTTTTACTAAACATATTACTAATGCTCTCATACAAGTTAGGGAAGAGAAATTAAAACATGAAGCTTCTATCCCTAGGAAGTTAGAAGATGGTTGGGAGCCCATCATTAAATTGAAATTGAATGACTTTGATTGCAATGCTTTGTGTGACCTTGGTGCTAGTATTTCTGTTATGCCTAAAAGATTATATGATATGCTTGATTTAGCACCTTTGGAAAATTGTTACTTGGATGTTCACCTTGTTGATTCTACTATTAAAAAACCTTTGGGAAGAATTGATGATGTTCTTATCATGGTTAACAACAATTATGTCCCCGTTGATTTTATTGTCTTGGATATTGAGTGCAATCCATCATGCCCTATTGTGTGGGAAGACCTTTTCTTAGACTGTAGGTGCTATTATTGATATGAAAGAAGGGAATATAAAATATCAATTTCCTCTCAAGAAAGGTATGGAACACTTTCCTAGGAAGAAGATTAAGCCACCTTATGATTCTATTGTTCGAACAAATTACAATGTTGATGCTTCTTCACTTGGTAATACTTGATGCATGCTTTGTGCCTAGCTAAAAGGCGTTAAAGAAAAGCGCTTATGGGAGGCAACCCATTTTATTTTTCTGCAATTTTTCTTTTATTGAGTCAAGGAGTTTGTTTACTTCTGTAGCAACTCCTTTGTATCTTTATTTTCTCGCATTGTTGTGCCAAGAGTAGCCTCTAATGATAAGATGATGCTTAATTTTGATTGCTGCGCAGAAACAGATTTTTGCTGTTCACTGTACGAAATTCCTAAAATCACCAGATTGTTAAAAATCTGAAATTTTTGTGCGTAATCTTTATGAATGTCTGAAACTTTCATTAGTTCAGAGTTTCTCGATCTGAGCGTCGTAAGTGCCTCGAAAAAATTCGTCTTTGCGGACTGTTCTGTTTTAGACAGATTATGCCTTTTTATTTTTCGCATTCTCTCTTTTACTAGTGTTGAGTGAAATTCTTTTTTGGGTGGAAGAGCTTCACATAACATCAGTGGCTGTAGCTAATGTTTAAAGTAACAAATCATATTGCGTCTTTATAGAACATGTGAATTTTTGATTATGCACTAACCCTCTAATGAGATCTACTTTGAGTTTGGTGTGACGGAAGTTTTCAAGGGTCAAGAGAGAAGGATGATATAATAGGATCAAGAAGAGTGAAGAGCTTAAGCTTGGGGAGGCTCCCATGGATCTCCCCAGCATATTTCAAGAAGACTCAAGCGTCTAAGCTTGGGGATGCCCAAGGCATCCCCTTCTTCATCGTCAAAATTATCAGGTCATCTCTAGTGAAACTATATTTTAATTCTTTCACATCATATGTGCTTTTCTTGGAGCGTCTGTGTGCTTTTATTTTCAGTATTGCACTTTTATTTTCAATAAAGCTTGACTGGACCCTAGCATTCTTGATTGGGAGAGAGACACGCTCCGCTTTTTCATGAGAATACTCCTATTCTTCACTTATATTTGTTGAGTATTCATATCTAGCGCTGTTCAGCTTTTAGCTCTTGTTTTCATGTATCTCTTGTCAGAGCTATTAGCTTTCTTTTGTAGAAAGTACTCTCTTGCTTCACTTATATTTGTTTGGAGAGTTGATGAAATAAATTGATTGGTGTTTGGTTGGTTCAGAAAATGTTGCATGTGGTAATTGGTATAAGGAAAAACTTGCTTAATCTTGTAGATCACTAAAATGGATAACTTGATGCTTGTCAATTGTTTTGAGTTAACAAGTAGATCATGATTAAATTGTGCATCACATGAGTTAAGCCTATTAGTGAAGAACTACCGTAAAGCTTGTTGAAAATTTGGTTTGCATCGGTGGTACTCTAAGGTCTAGATATTTTCTAATAACAGGGTTTGGTTAACAAGGAAGACGGTATGAAGTCTTATAACGTTTGCAATATGTTTGTCATATAAAACTTGGTGTACGGGTTGATATTCTTGTTTGCTTACATAACCTTGCTAGCCTAAACTCTGTACTGAGAGGGAATGCTTCTCGTGCATCCAAATCCTTGAGCCAAAATCCATGCCATTTGTGTCCACCATAACTACCTATATGTGGTATTTCCTTGCCACTCCAAGTAAATTTTTCATGTGCTACCTTTAAATTATTCAAAATGTTATTATTCCCTTTTTGTGTCAATGTTTACTAGCTCATGAGGAATTAGTGTGGTTATTCTTTATTCTATTTGTCGAGTGGACTTTTACACCTGGACTAGTGGCATATACATCCGCTTATCCAATAACTTGCAAAAAGAGCTGGCAACGGGGTGCCCAGTCCCAATTAATTACAACTTTAACCAATTAATTCTCTTCACACTTTTGCCCTGATTCATCAGTAAGCAATGACAAACAGTGAAATACCTGAATGTGTGTAAACCAAAGAGAAAGAGGGATGATCTGCCTTGCTGGTAGAAATAACGTCCTTCATGGGAGCCGCTCTTAAAAGTCCGTTCGACAGGTAGAATACTGTTCTCACCCGCTACCATTCGTTGACAATTAACAAACACCTCTCAAAAATAGATACTCCTCCATGGTATGTGATTGATGGAAGGCACCCGAGGATTCGGTTAGCCATGGCTTGTGTTAGCAAGGTTGGGAGGAGTATCAAATATTTTATGCAATCTCTATATGCTTTCAAAAACCTAAAAGCTCTAGCACATGATTTAATCCCTGCTTCCCTCTGCGAAGGGCCTTTCTTTTACTTTTATGTTGAGTCAGTTTTCCTATTCTTTCTGTCTTCCACAAGCAAACACTAGTGTCAACTTTGTTACAACATGCGTTATATGCAATGTATTGGACTTGTTATACTACTTTGTGTTGACAATATCCATGAGATAAATATGTTGAAAGTTGAAGCAAATGCTGAAACTAAATTCTTCCTTTGTGTTGATTAAATACCTTTTATTAGAAACTATTGCTTTATGAGTTAACACTTATGCAAAACTGTTTGATGCTTGTCTCGAAAGTACTATTCATGAAAACGTTTAGCTTGTGTGATTCATTGTTTACTCATTATCTATTTGGTAGCAAATTATAGACCATTGACTTGGATCACTTCATTCATTTACATGTGCCTTGCAATATTATATGATCAAGATTATGATAGTAGCATGTCACCTCAAAAATTATTTGTTTTTATCGTTTACCTACTCGAGGACGAGTAGGAACTAAGCTTGGGGATGCTGATACGTCTCAAACGTATCTATAATTTTTGATGTTCCATGCTTGTTTTATACCAATTGCTACATGTTTTGCATCTACTTTATATCACTTTTATACATTTTTTGGGACTAACCTATTAACAAGATGCCGAAGTGCCAGTTCCTGTTTTCTGCTGTTTTTGTATTCCAGAAAAGCTAGTCTGGAAATATTCTCGGAATTGGACGAAACTACACGGGGTCCTATTTTTCCAGAACACCCTGACGGAGCGAAGGAGCAGCAGAGGAGGGCCACCAGGAGGCCACACGCACCAGGGCGCGGGCCCCCCTCTGCCGCGCCCTGGGTGGTGTGGGCCCCTCGGGGGTCCGCAGCCGCCGCCCTTTCGCCTACTTATTCCCCCCGACGCGAAAACCCTAAGTACCTGAGCAAATATCCACGAAAAGTTCCAGAGACGCCGCCGTCGTCAACCCTAGCTCGGGAGGGTTCAGAACCTCTTCCCGGCACCCTGCCGGAGAGGGGAATCGTCACCGGAGGCTTCTACATCGCCATGCCTGCCTCCGGAGTGATGCGTGAGTAGTTCATCCTTGGACTACGGGTCCATAGCAGTAGCTAGATGGTTGTCTCTCCACTTTGTGCCATCATGTTTAGATCTTGTGAGCTGCCCTACATGATCAAGATCATATTATTGTAATGCTACATGTTGTGTTTGCTGGGATCCGATGAATATTGAATATTATGTCAAGTTGATTATCAATCTATCTTATATGTTATTTAAGATCTTGCATGCTTTCCGTTACTCGTAGATGCTTTGGCCAAGTAGATGCTTGTAACTCCAAGAGAGAGTATTTATGCTAGATAGTGGGTTCATGTCTCCGTTTAACCTGGGACAGTGACAGAAAGTTCTAAGGTTGTGGATGTGCTGTTGCCACTAGGGATAACCTAACGATGCTATGTCCACGGGCATATGTGTTTGTTTACATTACGCACTTTACTTAATGCAATTATCCGTTGCTTGCAACTTAATACCAACGGGGACTCGGATGACAACCCGGCGGTGGATTATTAGTCATAGATGCTGTTGGATAACGATCTATGTATTATGTCGTAATGCCCAATTAAATATCATAGTAGTCAACATGTCATGTATATGCATTGTCATGCGCTCACTATTCGTCAATTGCCCAGCTGTAATTTGTTCACCCAACATGTTAGTTATCTTTTATGGAGAGACACCACTAGTGAACTGTGGACCCCGGTCCATTCTTTTACACTGATTAAACAACCACAAACTGCAAACTGTTCCTTTTTCATTCTCTGCAATTTAATACTCATTTTCCACACCATACGTTTAATCCTTTGTTTTCAGCAAGCCAGTGAGATTGACAACCTCACTGTTTCGTTGGGGCAAAGTAGTTTGATTGTGTTGTGTGCAGATTCCACGTCAACAGTCCAGACTCCCTGCGACAGCTATTTTTCTGGCGCCGTTGACAACCTTCTGAAGAGTTGCTGCTCCTACTGGTTCGATAACCTTGGTTTCTTTCTGAGGGAAAACTTGCTGCTGACTACATCATACCTTCCTCTTGGGGTCTCCCAACGAACGTGTGTTTCACGTCATCAATGCGACCAACAACGCAGCGTGTGCCGTTGGTGTAGACGTGGCCACTACGTCGAAGCGGACGCGATTTTCGTGGCCGACGTGGTTGAAGCAGATGCGATATTCTTGGTTGAAGGCGATGCAGGTGATGTAGCTGGCGTGGGCGCGATCTTCACCGTCGGTGATGATGCGGGTGTAGTTGAAGCAGGTGCAATCTCCGTAGTCGACGAAGATGTGGTGTCGTAGTCGAAGCAGATGCGATCTCCGTAGTTGACGAAGATGCGGGTGTCATAGTCGAAGCAGATGCGATCTCCGTAGTCGACGAAGATGCGGGTGTCGAAGTCGAAGCAGATGCGATCTCCGTAGTCGACGAAGATACGTTTTCCGCGAGCAGTGCGCGGTCGGAAGGCCGAAACGTCCCATACTTGTTTACATGAATTTGCATGTTACCAAATACAAGGCACATACCTCCGTAGAGATCATCGTACACCGATCGAGTCGCCGGCGGGTGCGGATTGTAGTCGAAGGAGCCGAAGCGGATCAGTCCAGTGATCGTTGGCGTGTCGATGTTCATTGCAGATGGAGCCGGTGAAACCATGATTCCAGCACTCTTCTTTCCCACAGACGGCGCCAGTTGACGTGGGGTGGCCACGACAATTCCCAAGGTCGAGTACCCCAGGTTGATTGAGAGGGAGAGAGTTGGAGTGCTGGTAGTTACCACGGCTGACAAGCAAGGCGAATTTATCCTGGTTCAGGCTCTCGGAGGATAATACCCTACTTCCAGCTTGTCTGTTATTGATCTTTGATGAGGTGTTACAATGGCGATCCCGGCGAGATGTCAATCTCGCTAGGGTTTTGGGTGGCGGTGTATGGCTAGCTATGAGTTTTTTTTGATCGGTGTCCCCTCCCAGTCTTTATATGAGAGGCTGGGTCTCGGGTGATCGTAACCGAGTAGGTTTACATGTTTTGGTAAGTTTCTACCGACATGGATTTGCTAACTTGGAGCGTACTCTAGTGTCTTCGAGTATCCTTCATGGGCTTTAGTCGCCATCTTCTCGTAGGCCTTCCTGTTGGGCCCTAGTCTTGACGTGCACCAGGTATATCATAGTGGTACACCCGAAAGGTAGGACCACGTCATATATCCTCATTGATTTGGCCGGAGTGTCGAGCTCCGGAAGGCTCTGCCGGCAAACTCCATTGGGAAACTCAAGCCTAGAGATTGCCGGATCAGGTGGGATTCGGTCACGCGCAGCAATGTTTTTTCTAACCGTTTGGTTTCAGAGGAAGCGTTGCGAATTTCTGCAGTCTGTTGCCATCGTGGACATGTTCTGTTCCACGGTGAAGTCAGTGTGCGGAGAATGACTTGGAAGCCGATATTTGAGGACTAGTAATGGTGGTTCTAATCCTGGTGGCGATGAGAGATTAATTTGCTATTTCGTGACTTGGAGCAGCGACAACAGCAAGTGGGGGCGATAGTGATATTACCTTTGGCATTTCTGCGGCACCAAGAGGCACCTGTAGCGGCAATAGCCAAGTACAGCCGCTAACCACCAAATACGGCACTACCGTCTACCGTTGCATGACCACGATACTACCGCGAAACATATCTCAAATTAAATCGATCGCTACCGTCTGGCTACCACGGGTACACGGGGAATACACGGCGAAAACCTCCCAGCGGTACCTTGAGGCTTGTGTACGTCCTCTACACTAGTAGGAAACTGTCTTTCTGTGGATCTATAATCTGTGGCGCACCATACAGTCCATGTGCCACAAAAATTATTCAGTGGCGCACGGGTCACAGTGCGCCACAGAATACTGTGGCGCATGTGCGCAATAATGCGCCACAGAAACTTGGTGGGTCCCGCCTCCACAAAAATCTGGTGACATTTCTGTGGCGCACGGCCACGGATGCGCCACAGAAATCAAGAACTGATTTCTGTGGCGCATCCGTGGCCGTGCGCCACAGAAATGTGGTGGGCCCCCTCCAACGATTGCCTGCGTGTTTTTTCTGTGGCGCATGTGATTGATGCGCCACAGAAATAAACATTTCTGTGGCGCATCCAGTCCCGTGCGCCACAAAAAATATTGTGGGCCCCCACCAATGATTGCCTGGGTGTCCTTTCTGTGGCGCACCCTTGCCCGTGCGCCACAGAAAGACATGATTCTGTGGCGCACTCTTCGGCGTGCGCCAAAGAATAGTGCGTCCAGATCTTAAAAAAGGTGGCAACCCTCTACCTACCACCCATTTTCTTCTTCTTCCTCCTCCACGTAGCTCGTGTTCCTCCTCCCTCCCATCCCATTTTGTCCATACTTTTCTCCATTTTTTGTAGTTAAACCTACTTTGTTTGATAGATAATTGGTGAGGGTTTGGGGAGCCTCCAATACATCTCTTTTTCTCCACTAGTTTCTCTCCGGTCAACACCACACGCTCTCTCATTGATCGCGGTCACGTCTCGGTAACGAATCTACTAGGTGAGACATGGATCTACATGGATGGACATCCATATGCATGTTTTGTGGCGCCGGCGGTGTGTGTATGGATGTGTTGTAGGTGAAGCGCTTGTTGCGTGCGGGTGGATTGCACGATGGCGAGACGATGTTGATACATGAAGCTTAATTGTGTGGTGTGCATGGTATTTTGCATGTTTGTTTGTTGTTGTTTGCGCCGGCGTGGTGCATGGATGTTTGCCGAAATGTTGATTCATTTTCGTTTCGGCAAATTTTGCACCACCCATATGTCCTACTTTAGGAGAGGTCATGCCGAATTTTTCCGGCGACCATGCATGTGTGTGTCTGTGTGTGTGCATATCTGTTGCGCGGTTCTAATTAACATTCTCTCGTTTATGCTCTATGTATAACGCGTAGGCAACCATGGTCATCATGATGAGCTCCGGTCGAATTAGTAGATACAAGAAAAAAGCGAAGGCGGACATGATTCGGTGCAACATGCGCCAGATAAGATGTCCGTGTCGAAAATGCAAACTCGTGAGCTGGATCGACCCTGATTCCGGACAATTGGAGGATCACCTGCTCAGCGCGGTTTCATGCTAGGCTTCAACCATGACGAAGGAGATGTCGGCGGACAAGATCATCATGATCATGACGAAGGAGATGTCGGCGGACAAGATCATCATGACGAAGGAGATGCCGGCAGACACGGTCATGATGAAGGAGTAGATGGTGGTGGTGGAGAAGACGCGAACACGCATACCCGCTAATTTCAGCCTTGCAGGACCCTCATGTTCAAGAACTGCTCCTCAAGGAGACAGCAACGTCAGAGCTGCAGCCAGAGAGAAAGCCAAGCTGGCACAAATGGAGATAGACGGGAAGATTCTGTTGTATCCTGGGTGCCGGCCACAGGATACGCGCTTGCAAGTAACGCTTGATGCTCTGGAGATGAAGTCGGGAAACAAATGGACCGACGTGAGCTTCAGCAAGAACATGCAATTCTTCCACGATCGTCTTCCCGAGGGGAACACATTGCCAACTAGTATCGAGGAGGCCAAGAAAGTCGTGTGCCCTCTTGACCTACCGCACGTTAAATACCACGCCTGCATCAATGATTGCGCAATTTATCGGGGCGAGTACAAGGACAGAACCACATGTCCGGTGTGCGGCCAAGGACGGTACAAGAGTGGGAAGGACAAGAAAGTTCCTCGAAAAGTGGTATGGTACTTTCCTATCACTCCCCGTCTGCAGCGGTATTTCGTGGACCCTAAGGAAGCAAAGCTCATGCAATGGTATGCGGAAAGGGAGAAGCCCCAAGAAGATCCGGAGAAGGGAAGGATCCTGACACACCCTTCAGATGCTAGCCAGTGGGAAGCATTGGACATCGCCTTCGAAAATTTCGGGGGCGACGCAAGGAACGTTAGGCTGGGTATGAGCACCGATGGACTCAATCCGTTCGGCAACCAGAGTAGCACCCATAGCACCTGGCCCGTGTTTGTATGGCCTTACAACCTTCCCCCGTGGTTGTGCACGAAGCAAAGGTACATACACATGAGTATTCTCATTCAGGAGCCGAAAACATCTGTATCTCGGGCTGTTGAAAGAGGAGTTAGCCACGTTGTGGGAGACGCTAGCCCGTACGTGGGACGCCTACACTAGAGATTATTTTGATATGAGAGCCACGTTGTTCACGACGGTGCATGACTATCCTGGTTGCTCATATGTATCGGCCCAGGTAGGTCACGGATTCTGCGCATGTGTCAAGTGCATGGATGAGACCCCGCATCTCCAGCTACCAAGGGATCCCGGGTCTTCGAATACCGTGTTCCCAGGGGCTCGAAGGTAGCTTCTCATGGATCATCACCGTGGAGAAAACGCGGTGATTTGTTCAATGGTAAAGGCGAGCTCGAAAGAGCCCCGTGCCCGAGGAGAGGCACAGAAATCGACGAGCTTTTGAAAAACTGGAAGGAGTGCCCTGCGCCGGGAAAGAAGCGACCGAAGGTAGATCCACTGCTGGGTGTATAGAAAGCGAGGTCTGTTTTCCACGACTTGGAGTACTGGAAGGTCCTCAAGACGCCACATAGCCTCGATATGATGCACATTACGAAGAATGTTACCGAGAGTCTGCTTGGCACACTTTTCCACATGTCGGATAGGACCAAGGATGGGACGAAAGCAAGATACGATCTGAAATGGCTTGGCATCAGGAAAGATCTTCAGGCCCCCGATAGTGATGACGACGATGATGATGATCAGACGGAAGGGACTCAAGGTCACCGCAAAAGGGTAAAGAAGAACACGGTGATGCTTCCCGCTGCCTGCTTCAGCATGAGTCCGGAGGAGCTCGAGCAGTTTTTCAGGTGCCTCCTAGGAGTCAAAGTTCCTCATGGTTACTCGGGGAAGATAAGCAGATATCTGGATGCAACGAAGAAGAGGTTCTCCGGGATGAAGTCTCACGATTGTCACGTGCTGATGACACAGATACTTCCCGTTGCGATCCGAGGGTTAATGGATGAGCACGTCCATGATACGCTGTCTGCCCTTTGCAACTTTATCGACGTCGTCAGCAGGAAGTCGATCAGCGTGAGGCAGCTCGACAGGCTTCAGGAAGAGATCGTGGTGATACTATGCGAGCTCGAGATTTACTTCCCGCCCGCATTCTGTGATATCTGCGTGCATCTCCTTCTCCATGTCGTTGATGACATCGGCAGCTCGGTCCGACGTTCCTGCACTACATGATGCCGTTCGAAAGGCAGAACGGTGTCATGAAAGGATACGTTCGCAACAGGGCCCGTCCAGACGCAAGCATGGCCAAGGAATTTTTAACCTACGAGTGCATCTACTTCTGTCAGAATTATCTAAGCACCGAGAACCAGCATGTTGGTCTGCCCACCAGGATACACCTCGGCAGGACCGAAGGATTTGGTCACCGCGAGGGCTACCGCTCACTCTTTGTCGGCATTCATGGTAAAAAAAGACGACTTCGAGAGGGCTCACCGGGTCGCGCTACAACACTTACAATTGATCGCACCTTGGGTGGAAGAGCACAAAATCTTAATCGAGTAGAATTACATCGACCTGGGCCGACCGAGGAAGAAGGGAGACGTAACTAGAGAGCACAACTCCAGCTTCACGCGTTGGTTCAAGAAAAGACAACTGCTTCAAGCAGAGAGCATAAAGCCATCTACGGAAGATGAAAAACTCATATTCTCCTTATCACAGGGCCCCGGGCAGAACGTAAGGACCTATCAGTCGTACGACATCAGCGGTTTCAGATTCTGCACCGAGGAAACTATGCTATCCTACGCCGATGACGAGGCTACTGTCAAGGAAAGATTTTTCGAAAGGATCGAGGAGATATGGGAGCTCAACTACTGTGGAGAGTCGGTGCCAATGTTCCGTGTTAGATGGGCCAAGGACATCGTCAAAGAAGGCCGGTATTTCACCACCATGGTTATACCCGATGCCAAATTGAAGAACGCCTCCGCAAAAAATGAACCATGGGTACTCGCTAGCCAAGTTGAGCAATGCTTCTTCATTACCGACCCATCAAAGGCTAGCCGTGTTATCGTGAGGAGGGGCAAGAGGAGCATCATCGGAATGGAAGGAGACGCCAACGAGGAAGACTTGGACAAGAACGGCGATCCAAAGATCGAGGAGAATTTCGACAAGTACTTCGACATGCCTACTACTAGTAGAGAAAGAAGGAAGACCTCCCTACCTACTAAAGGTTGTCCGTTCACTCGAAGAAATCTCAAGGTGCCCGGCCTAAAGTTTTCAACCGCGAAGAAGGGAAAGAAGAGAAGCTAGCTCGGAACCGGGACGAAGAAGACTTTTTTTGTGTATTAATTTGTGTGTGTGTGTGTGAGACAAGCTTTTATATGTATATCATGAATTAAATAATGGTATACTAACAATTGTGTGTATATTCTTTTCTTTAAAATGTATTAAGTAGGTGGACTGGTGCTGTAGCCTTGTAATTCTCTATGTCAGTTTGGAACTGGTTTGTGAGGCGTTGATTGTCTGTAGTTGTTTTTCTGGGTAGCGTCTAGAAGCTTGAGGAGCTCGTTGTGCTTGAAGTGGCTTTGGAACGTTGTATTATTACTCGCTGTTTTATCAGCTTCTTTAGTGAAGTTGGGGCTGTGCCCTTAAGTCAAAAAAAAAGTGTTTGGGGGTAATCGACGCAGTCAATGACCTCGGCGTGACCTGCTTGTATATATACACGAGCAGGGTTACAACAACATAGAGTTTAGATTACAGCTAATTAATTAACTTGGTTAGTTCCTAACTATACATGCAGGTCATCGTCTTCTTGGCAACCGTATCATTAATTCCTGGAACTCTGATCCTAAATTCCCTTGATATCAGGAGCATTGCCGTTATACTCTTCAATTTGTATTGTCAGTGAGTTTCGAGTTCATGAAATGGCAATGGGACAGTCTTCACCGCTCTGAACTTGCCAACGTTGTTCAAGTGTTCATTCTCCAACCTGTGGTCAATGATGTACCCAAATTATAACTAAAACACTATGCTTTTATAAACCAACTACATAAAACTAAACTGAAGATAACGATTCCAGATTTATACTAGTTTCAAATACCTGTAAAAGTTCCACTGACCCCGCCGAATGATTTCTAATGAAGCAATGGAGAAACCGATTAGACGAGCCCCGTTCGTACTAATAGGAAACTCCATTACACTCTCCGTCCAGGCTAGACGAAGCGCTAAATTTAGCACCTGCATTGTGAAGGCATTAGTGCTCCTAGCTTGTATTCTATGTACAAATGTTTACCTTAAGTTAGTCGAAAGAAATATAATACCATTGAAACATAGTAGATAGACTTGTTCTTCATGATGAGTTCATCTCGAAGCCAGAAGTTCTTGGATTTTGGGGTGAAAAAGCCCCAGTCCTTGAAAAAGTCCCAGTAGAGCTGGTATACGGTGGCACATGATGATGAGATGATGACCATCCACATCCAGAATGGTGTCGGCGTAACACCGTACTTGAACCTAAAGGCAGCTGCAACCATCGCCGATGCATACTTGGCAGCATTGGCAAGCTGATTCGTGTCGTGTTCCTCTAGGTACCTTCTTAAACACTTCAACCCATGTTCACATGGTTTAATTAATTTGAAAATAATTATAACTACTTAGAATCTTAATATTATTCACTCACGTATTATGTTAATTATACCTGCATAAATCTCCAATAGTAAGGGAGAAAGGATACCACATAGACCAGGTGCATGGATCTCTGGCTATTTGTACACGTCTCATATGGGTTATCCCTAAACCTTGCTGCTATGAAGTAGCATGCTGCAAACTCCACGTGCCTTAGTAATGGCATCTGCAAAACACACCCGTTTAACTTATAAGAACTTCCTTTTTGCGGCTCCTCAATTAAAGTATAATTGTGCAAGTATAATTATTACCTGGCTTGTTAACTGGTCAGCCATGAAGAAATCAGCAATAAGAACCTGCATCACAAGCATGAATATCATCAAATATCTGTTCGTAGCAGTTTGTGCATCGAAAACTTTAGAGGTATCCTTACCTTGTAGAAAGGTGAGAATACGATGTTACGCAAGATGCGCATGAAGCAGTAACGTGTAGAGCGGTAGAACACCTTAAATGGACAGACTAAAACTCCGATTGATAGCTGAAATTGTACATTACAAAATATGAGAACTTTTATCGTTTGGAGCACAACCTTAGTTATGTATTGTTTTTCCATATTTGCGTTTCTTACTGCTAGGAGTGCGCCGGGCACAACATCAGCGTGGGTTACTTCGGCGTTCATGAGGAACATGTTGATGACAAGTGTGGCAACCACGGTGCACATGATTAACGCAGACATGAGGAAGGCGTCCTGGTGCGTAAGAGCAGTGTTCGAAGCGAAATCAAATATGAAATTCGTGTTGATCCGGGTGCGTTTCCACATGAATAGGTTACATCCATACAAGAAGCAGTGTAGGCTGATAAGTGTGAATATGCTGGTAGAAGATAAAAGGTACAACTATAGTCAATTTGAAGTAAAATTGCATATCAAGATGTAGGAGTCAAAGTATTGTAGTCATGTCAACAACAGAGCATCTCTTATTTTCGGAATCTTGGCTTAAGAGATTACCTGAAGACATGGTAAACTACTTCCATGTAGGCTGTATTTCCATCTGAATCAAAAATGCCAGAAACATGGGCTAAAAGAACATATATAACGAATAGGCTGACAAATGTGCCCGTGAACAACCCTGAAAACATGAAAAAAAGAGAACAGAAAACACAAAGTTAGAAGGTTGAATTTCTCCATCATATATAGATGGTAGATAGATGAAATCTGGTATCCGAATCTACGCGCCTACGAAGAAGGTCATCATGTGCATGCTCTTGGGCTCCTGCGGCTTAAGGTACTTTATTGCCACCAACATGTCGTTGCCCGCGAAATGCTTCAAGAAGAGAGACTCCACCTCGTCCGCGAGCTGAAGCACCTGCTCATGATTTATAGCACATATATTAGTTCGGTACATTTTCATACCTTTAAGTCTGAAACTAGGAATCTTATAAGATGATATATACCTTGTCGGATGTGCTGAACGATGATCTCTTCACCTTTTGCGAGAACAATTCTGTTGCTCGCTGTTGCTCCGACACCTGATAGATGTTAGTGTCCGATAGAGAAGTGAGAGCAGTTTTGGTAATTATATATATCAATCAGTTTAATTATGCGTATCAATTTTAATATCAGATATGTTTTCTTCAATGTTGGGCTATTTTCTTGCAAAGTGCGCTAGTCTACATCTGCTTGCCGCCAATTATAATTTGATACTAACAGCTAGATGATGTCAAGTGTTAGTTTAACTACATCACTTCTCTTTCTATTGTTTAATTCTACTCTGTTCCTGTCCATCGATTTTTTGAAATACACATGTTGCTAGTGCACGGTACGCTATGAAGTACCTTGACAAATTTCTTGAGGATCTTGGTGAATGCCTTTGCATTCAGAGAACTGCATCCATCCATCCATTTCACAACAGAAAAGCAGAAAAAATCCATCAGACCCACCATAAAAGGTATCAAAGTTTTATTTTTCGAGATTGAGGTATCAAAGTTCTCACAGCCAAAGAAAAGGAAATGGAAAGGTTTGCAAATATTCCCTTCTAAAAATGACATTAGAGTCTGTTCCAAAAATACCACTCCTCATGCGCAGCCGAGCCGGAGAGTCTCCTCACCGGTGGCGCGAAGGATGCATGCACCGCATGCTCTTCGTGCATGTGATGCATGTATGCATGAGCTAGTTGCCCTTTTATCACCTGTGCGCTCTTTTGTCAAGGCGTTCTGGTGGGGACTTGGTCGGCAGGGTTGGTGCGCACTCTAGGTTGGGTTGGGTCAGGTCTTTTCTCTCTGTCTTTTTTTTTTCCTGAAACTGTCTAAGTGTGTAGTTTTCCTCATAGGAAATTGAACTGATCGTGAGCGCAATGACGATAGATACCTGAACTTCTTGAGGAGCTGGAGGCCGCGAAAGAGCGCAATGAAGGCATTGCGGATGTTCTTCTCGGCGTGCTGGATCTTCCTGCGGTGGACGAAGGCGGCGGCAGGGTCGGCGCCGTCCTTGCGCAGCACGTTCACCAGCTCCTCCCACACCTTGAGCGCCGTCCTCCCAGGGTTGGTCGCTGGGATATCGATCCGCACTTTGGACCGCAGCTGCAGCGTGCCGACCCTGGCCTTGTTGACGTCTTTCTTGCCGTTGCCGGGCAGGCCAACGAAGCTGACGCCGTTGCGCTCCAGCGCGGCCATCACCTCGTCGCGCACGGAGGTGTCCTCCGTCGACATCTGCACCTCCATGCTCACATCTGCATATATATGGGGTTCATGTGCTCAGTCAGACGTGACGTGGGTTGACACGAACGGACGGAAACGGACGAACAGACGCGTGCGTGTTCACCTACCTGACATGGACTGCGGCGAGGCGGGTCCGGAGAGGGAGAGCCGCTGACCGCCGGCGAGGGCGGCTGGATGGACTGAGGCGAGGCGAGGCCACGGGCGTGGTCGGCGAGGATGCGCTTGACGTCGGTGAGGATGCGGAGCTGGTCGATCAGCGCCTCGCCGCGTTCCAGCAGCTTGGCTTCCTGCGCGACGTAGAAGGTGTTCACCTTCTCCAGCTCCTCGTCCGCCTTCTCCAGAAACTCCCGCTCCTGCACACACCAACAGTTTTCATCTGAATAACATTAATTCGTGTGCACCTGTGATCGGTCAAGGATGGATGATGGATTGCTGCTAAGTTACATGCTTGCCAGTTGGCCGCACGAGCTCCCACGATGTATACGACCTCTCCTCGTCCTCCTGCCGAAATGCACATCAGAAACATACACATCAATACCGTCGTGCACGTAGCCAAGAGAAAGCAACTCGACAAAGTAAACATTTGCCTAGCTAGCAGGATGCATGCACGCACCGGAGAAATTTGCAGTTCCCGCCCGAACCGGGCCGCGAGGGAGCGACGGAGGACGGCGAAGCCCGCGCTACGGCCACGGGAAGGGAGGAGCGCATCCGCGTCGGTCGAGTGAATCTCGTCGCGGCGTGCGAGCTTGATCTTCTTGACGAGCTTCTTTAGGCACCTGTAGTTGACGAACGCGCCCTTCCACTCCGGGATGATGCTCGCCTCGTACTCCCGCGAGAACTTCACCATGTCCGCCCCGCCGCCTCAGTCCGTCTGTATACAAAAATCGGCCGAAGGCCCGGGATGATGCTTCGTGTCCGCGATGATCGAGCTTAGCTGCGCTGGATGGAGAAAGGGGAACATGGACGGCAGGAGTACTGATGGGACAAGCCAAATCCATCGTTCTTATATAGATGGACGCATGAGACTATGCATGAGAGAGGAGGAAGATCGACCCGAAGGAGCTTGCTTTTGAGGATGACAACGGAGCTGACGAGCTCCCCCCTCCTCCGACAATAATGACTCAATCCACAGCGATGCGTTCCTCCTAGAAAGGCGTTGCGGACGTGGTATATGCGTACCTGAGTCCAATAGATAACAAAAAAGGCAGTAATAAAGATTTAAACAAAGTGGGTAGAAAGGCGTTGTGGACGTGGTATACGTACCTGAGTCCAGTCGATAACATTAACATAAACGCCCAATAATAAAGAATTAAATAACGTGAGGAGACGCGATCCCAAATCGAGTTTCCAAGCGTGTGTTGAATTTCCTCTGTGCCTTGCATCATACGAGAAGTACTACGTCAACCCTGGGGCAAGTACACGGCGGATAGTGTAGCAGACCGGGTCAACTTCCAGCACTCCCTGTCGTTGATACTGCTGCCGCTGATTCCCCACTTTGTGGATGTTTTCATGCCACACGTGCATACTCCACGCTCCTGTTGCATACTTTGACGACCTTGCCTTTGCATACGTTTGACAAGTGAAAATGTATGTTTGCCGTGGTGAATTACCTACCGGCCTCAACTGTATTTATATATCATAAGGATTGAATCAGTATAAAGTTTGTTAGGACTACATCGCCAGTCATCGTGCCATGCCGGTTTAGCTTCTGCATGCTGCGATACCGAAACACTTTGTCATCAAATAGCAGTTTTCCTTGGTCTGTAGCATGTTTGTCCTGAACTGATATTGGAGTAGAGACTGCCTTGCACTTGTCCATTGGCATGATGAAGTAAATCGTCTACATACTTGCCCTGAGATAAGGACATTCCCCCTGAATGCCGCACAAGGTGGCCACCGAGAAAATAATGTAGAGGGCCCAGGCCCTTAACTGGGAAGGTATGGTCGAGCTAACTGATCATAGAGGCGGAGACTCTGGAGCGGGAGCTGACAACGACGATATCGTCGATATAGACAAGCATGTAAATGGTAATGAAAGTTTGGTTTAACACGAACAAATAGTTTTACATTTTGGCAGCGACGAAACAGAGCTGTTGATGCATATCACTCAAATGAGAGTACGAGGCGCATGGGGACTGTTTGGGGCCATAGATGGACATTTGCAATTTGCAGACATAACTAGGATGAGCAGAATCTTCAAAACCCCGGGGATGATGCATGTAAGAAGTCTCCACAAAATCTCCATGCAGCAAAGCATTACTGAGGTCAAGTTGCCAAACACACCAATCTCAAGATATGGCGATCAAAAGGACAAGACGAACTATCGCGAGCTTGACAATCGATAACATTAACATAAACGCCCAATAATAAAGAAGCAAAATAGCCAGCTACTCACGGGTATAGCTGCGCACACCCAATCCACCGTTGATATTGGTCTTTAGAGATTTAGAGAGCACAATATATCCTTGTTCCTAACGGTAGCTGACCATTCAGATAGCTAACATCGTTAAATCAAGAGCAAACAAAACCCTAACTGACCTCACTCCTTATTTGCATGCAAAACTCAAGTTTTCTCAGTTTATGCTTTGTTTTCATTTGGCAATAGGATAGCACGCCAAACCCTAGATGACATCACTACCTTTTTTGCATGCAAAGCTCAAGTTTTCTCAGTTTATGCTTTGTTTTCATTTGGCAATGGGATAGCACGCTAAACCCTAGATGACATCACTACCTTTTTTTCATAAAAAAACACAAGGTCTCTCAATTTATGCGTTGATTTGCATTTGCATGCAGATAGGCCCTTATTTGCATGCAAAACAGCTAGCAATCTTGCATGCAAACAGTTTTACGCCTTGTTCTCCATTCAGTCAACTTTTACATGCTAAATCTTTCTTAGACAAAATAGTGCGCTAAAAGGGAAACCAGCTATATGCCTATTCTTTGCATGCAACCACAGCTATACATATTCTTTTGCGCAAACGGAGCTTGGCTCTGATGGTTGGGTTCCCTGTGGTGGAACCAGCCCACCCAGGTTCAAGTCCTAGACTTGGCATGGGCGTTTGCATTTACCTGGATTTATTCCAGGTTTATCCGGCGCTATTCTTTCAGTGGTAGGTGGCGTGCCCGTCAACAGCGAGGCGCCTGTGGTGACTTCGTCAACCTCAAGATTTGCCGGCTCGGTCCTTCAGAGGTGCTCATAGGGGTAGGGTGTGCGTGTGTGCGTTCATAGGGGTGAGTGTACGTGCGTATTTGTGAGCGTCTGTGTTGTACTGTGTTCTCAAAAAAAAAAAAACATATTCTTTTGCATGCACAAACGGCGCGCGCCAGCCACACGCCGTCAAATCTGTCATGCGCCAGGATATTGCAATCGTGTGGTGGCATGCATGTGATCTCTAAATCCAACGGACACTTGCCTATGCACAGCTATACCTGTGAGTAGCAAATCCGCGTTGTAATAAAGAATTAAAGAAAGTGAGGAGACACGATCCCAAATCGAGTTTCCGAGCGTGTGTTGAATTTCCTTTGTGCCTTGCATCATACGAGAAGTACTACGTCAACCCTGCGGGAAAGTACACGGCGGATAGTGTAGCAGATCGGGTCAACTTCCAGCACTTCCTCTCGTTGATATTGCCGCCGCTGATTCCGAGGATCTTTTCCTACCCTGCCAGTCCCCACTTCATGGATGTTTTCATGCCACACGTGCATACGGAACACTTTGACAACCTTGCTTGTGTTGTGCATAGGTTGACATATCTCTCCACGCTCATGTTGCATGCGTTGACCACCTTGGCTTTGCATAGGTTTGATGAGCGAAAACGTATGTTTTCCGTGGTGAATTACCTACCTGCCTCATCTGCATTTATATATCATAAGGATTGAATCAGTACAAAGTTTGTTAGGATTACAACGACAGCTACCGTTCCATGCCGGCTTAGCAACCATATTTATATACAATCATATTGATTTTCTACTTAAAAATGCATCATATTTTACCTAAGAATAGAAATAAAATAAGTCATACAACAATATACATGTTTCAACAACGTCATCAATGCCAACTGAAGGCATTTCACTCTTGAGAGACTTGGTGGATCCTTTTCATCTTCTCCTCGTTCACATCACTAGGTTTCAACAAATCAAATAACATGTATTCCAGCCTCTTCTTTTCATCCTTCATTTCTTCCCTTTCGTCATCCCATTACCTTTTTCCGCCTTCACCTTGTTCAACGCCGTCTCCATATATCTCCCCCAACTTGGTCTCAGAATGCTCCACACAACTATCCTTCAACGTTGCCAGGTTTTGCTCGATCATACACCTTTTCCCCAGTGGTATTCATCCACTTCTTCACACATTTAATAAACTGGTGTACTTTTTATCCATCTTTATTTTATCTTTTAAGTGAATTCTTGACAAACTCAGCATTCTCAATTTTCTCTACAGTTCTTGCACCATTGTTGGTGTTCTCATACATGCCCCCACAAACTAGATAGTGCATTTTGCAGTTACTAGCAATTTAGGATCAACCCAAGATACAAAGCCACAATTCATGGCATCTTACAATTACAAATTATAAACAAACTTGTTTTAACAACTATTGCATATCACACTCGCATTGCATATTATATAATTAAGGGAATCTAGCATATCCACAAATTGATAACAAATGGACTTACATTGTGTTGGGCATGGCGTGTGTTCTTCCAATCGAAAGCAACGACTTTTCTTTGGCACACAAATATGGACTCGACACTGCTCAGTTATCAACAACAATCCTGCCGAATGTTGGGTTGGCGATCAATATGGCATGTACGAGTTTGAGACAAAACAAAATGACAACTGAATCACTGTGTCTCCGGAAGGGCCAGGCTGGCTCACTAAACAAGTGTAACTCTCATTGGCACCACCATGCCCATGACAACCGAAACCAAGTCATTAATCGACTCGTACATTAGTCTAGGTTATGTACCCGCATAACCTTGCTGAGTAAAGACTGTTTAGAACAATCAATAAAATTTATAGTTTCAATGTTAAATCACATATTTGATGATACGTATCATTTATGTTTGTGTACGGACAATAATCTATGAATACACTTAGCAAATATAATCACCAGAGCATATTTCCAATAGACTTCACAAACATTGACCATGAAGGATATATGTCATCACCTAGATAGTAGTGCATGCCATACGCATGACCTTTGACCGTCAGGTTGCATGCCGAAGGATCACCCGTTGCAACCTAGCAAACAGCTAGATGAGATCTCTACAAAACATTAACATCATTGAGACAACCCGACAACCCCAAAAAGAAATGCAAAAATAGATAAGCCTGCTTGAAGGATGATAGTTGGATCACGAAGATAACCAGTGTACTGATTCTGCCATCCCGTAGGAAGTTTTCCCACCTCCAGTGCATGCAATCAATGCTTCTAAACATGTCTTGTCACCCCTTTCTCCATTCATCGCTATTAGCCTCTTTGTTGTCTCCTCACTGGGATCTCGGAGGTACTCGGTATCCAATGTCTTGATCACTATCGGCGTAAACTTCTGAGTGTAGTGTCTTGTCTAGTGCGAAGATAATCGTCGGTGTATTCAGCTAGAATGTATGTGATCACTCGCATTTCTGCTGATATTTCAAGAGATGCACTAAACCCAAGGACACTGGCAACATTCCTTCGACGAGTGAAATATCAACAATTGGCCTTTCAAGTTTTGACAATGCGCACAAAGAGATCTCCGCTTATTCGTTAACGTAAGAGATAAGCGGATATGTGCAAAGCTCGGTGAAATGCTTCTTCATAAGCATTTCATTAACTTGATTAGGAGCAATGCAAAGGCAACCCACTTCGTGTCGATTTTGTTTTCTCTTCTTCCCCTCATCAAATTTTTCCATGCAAGAATCAAAATGGTGTTCTTGATCTCATTGTTGTCAAATAAATCGTGGTCTAAAACCTAGAACAAAGAACTCCATGGACGAACTCATGGACATGGAAAAACTCATATAAAATGTTTGCAATCGCTATGTTACAAATCATTGTCTAAAACCTAGAAAAAATGAACAAAATATGGCTCCGGGTATTTTCACAAACACCCCACAGACGTGGAGTCCTTCGCTTGCGGAATTAGGGGAAACGTCGAGCTGCCAGCAAATCGGGCACGACGGCCTCGAATCAACAGGCGGTTTAGCCTACCTCGGTGGAGAGGCCGAATTGGGACAGGAGGCAGATGGTTGTGTGGCTCAAGAACGATCAGGTTGGTTATTTCGCTTTTTTTTTTTGCTTCAGACACCAGATCTAGCAGCAAGCACTACCAGCACACCATTCCTGGAACTCTGATCTTCAATTTCCCTGATATCGGGAGCATTGCTGTCACACTATTGACTATTCTCTCTGTCTTCTCAGTCAATTTCGAGTTCCCGAAATGGTAATGGGACAGTCTTCACCGCTCTGAACTTGCCAACATTGTTCAAGTGTTCATTCTCCACCCTACAGTAAAGGATGATGTACCCAATTTATAAGTAAAATACCGAAACTTTTTTAAACCAACTAAAAAGCTAATCTGAAGAGAATGATTCCAGATTTATACTAGTGTCAACTACCTGTAGAAGTTCCAATGTCCTCGCCGAATTATTTCTAGTGAAGCTAGAGAGAAATCCAATAGGCGAGTCTCGTTCTTACTAATACGAAACTTCATGACACTCTCCGTCCAGGCTAGACGAAGTGCTAGATTTAACACCTGCATTGTGAAGGGATTAGTGTTCCTAGTATGGAATGTTTGTATTAATTTTTTTTGCGGGGAATTTTTTTGTATTAATTGATTAGTGACCAAAGTGCAATACCATTGAAATATAGTAGGTAGACTTGTTCTTCAGGATTAGCTCATCTCGAAGCCATAGGTTCTTAGATTTTGGGGTGAAGAAGCCCCAGTCCTTGACAAAGTCCCAGTAGAGCTGGTAACCGGTGGCACCCGAGCACGAGATGATGACCATCAACTTCCAGAACGGCGTGGGCGTTGCGCTATACTTGAACCTGACATCAGCTGCAACCATGGCCGATACGTACTTGCCAGCATTTGCGAGCTGATTCGTGTCATGTTCCTCCAGGTACCTTCTTAAACACTTCAAGACATGTTCACAAGGTTCAGTTTGGAAGTGATTGGAACGACTTGAAATCTTACTATTGTTCATCTGTCAGATTTATACCTGCATAGCTCTCCAGTAGTAAGGGAGAAAAGAGATCACGTAGGCTAGGTGCTTGTAATTCTGGCTATTTGTACATGTCTCATATGGGTTAGCCCTAAAGGTTCCTGCCATGAAGTAGCACGCTGCAAACTCCATGTGCCTTAATAATGGAATCTGGAACACATACAGATTAACTTATAAGAATTTGCATCTGAAGGCTCCTCAGTTGTAGTAATTCCGTATGCATTATTAGTACCTGGCTAGTTAGTTGGTCAGCCATGAAGAAATCGGCCATCAGAACCTGCATCACAAGGCAGCCTTATGTTCAGATGCATGTTTCTTCTGGGAAACCTCATCAGGTAAATTTGCATAACATTTTATGAATTGTGAATCATCTCCTTACCTTGTAGAATGGTGAGAATACAATGTTGCGCAAGACACGCATGAAGCAGTATCGCGTTGAGCGGTAGAACACGTTAAACGGACAGACCAAAATTCCAGCCGACAACTGAAATAGTAGATGCGAAGTTTTGAGAACTGACATATGTTTCAACACAAACCCGACCTATGTATTTTTGTTTCACATATAGTTTGTGTTACTTACCACTATCAGTGCACCGGGTACAGCATTGGCGTAAGATACACCGGCGTTCCTGAGGAACAGGTTGATGACCAGCGCGGCAACCACCGCACACATGATGGATGCAGACATGAGGAAGGCGTCTATGTGTGTCAGAGCGGTATTTGGAGCGAAATCAAAGATGAAATTCTGGTTGATTCTGGTGCTCTTCCACATGAATAGGTTGCATCCGTACAAGATGCAGTGCAGGCTGATAAGCGCGAACATGCTGTAGAAAAAGAAAGACATGTTAACTGTGTTGAGGTAAATTTCTTCCTTGATTATCATTTATCAACTCTACAATCCAGAAAATTAAAAAAGTTTAAATTCTGTTCTCGCGCCAAGAACAACCTTGGCTTTAGAGATTACCTGAAAACATGGTAAACCACTTCCATGTAGGACGTATTTCCAGCAGAGGCAAAAATGCCAGAAACATGGGCCAAAATAGCATAGATGATGAATAGGCTCACGAATGTGCCCGTGAACAATCCTGAAAACAGGAAACAGAGAACACAAAGTTAGAATTTTCGAAAAGTGTCTCCAACATATAGTAGATGGAAAATAGATGGCATCTGAATCTACGTGCCTACGAGGAAGGTGATCATGTGCGTGCTCTTGGGCTGCTGCGGCTTGAGGTACTTCATCGCTACTATCCTGTCGTTGCCTGCAAAATTCTTCATGAAGAGGGACTCCACCTCGTCCGAGAGCTGAAGTACCTGCTCAAAATTTCGTAGTATATACATCCGTTCAGTCTGTGTTCATACTCAAAAGTCTCTGGAACTCCCATGAGAAAATCTTATACATGATGATACCTTGTCGGATGTGCTGAATGACGCTCTCTTCACCTTCTGTGAAAATAATTCTGCATCTTGTTGTTGCTCTGATACCTGAGAACAGTCACTGTCAGTTTTTTTTTTTTGACGGAAAGGCAGCTTAGCCTGTTTTTCATTGCTTAAGGAGAAGAAAACACGTACAAGATGTACAGAACCGGAAAAAAAAAAGGCAAGGCCTGGAGTTTTTCTCCAGCGCCAGAAAAAGAAGACAGAAAAATCCTCTAGTTAGGCTCTCTTGGACGCAAGAGGAGGTCCCCTGCGCTAGGCCGTCCAGCCTCCTTCCAGGCCCTGGCTTCCTCGATGATCTTGCCGTGAACGTGCCTGAGGGGGGAGGCCTCGTTCCTGAAAATTCTGGCGTTCCTCTCCTTCCATAGCGTCCACCATGTGAGATGGATCAGCGCTGTCCATTGTTTCTGTTGCTGCTTTCCTCCTGTGATTAGCTCCCGCGACGACCGAACCCAGCTCTCAAGAGACATGGTTGTGGGGGTGGGCACCAACGTCGGAGGCAGATGGTCACTGGGCAGGTTGCGAGCAGGTGGAGCGCCGTTTCCGGCTCGCTAAGACACAGCACACACGCAGCATTATGAGGCCATCCTTTCTTGCTCAAGCAGTCAGCGGTGTGGCATTTTCCCAAGATCGCCAGCCAGGCAAAGACACGGCACTTCAGGGGAACATCGCATTTCCATATGATGCTACAGAAAGAGAAGCGAATCCCACCCTCAAACTGTGCAGCATAAGCAGACGCATATGAGTAGTTACCATCAGCAGTTAGTTTCCAGGTTACCGTATCCGGCGTCGCTGGAGTGAGCTCAACTTGTTCAACCAGTGCCCAGGTGCTGAGGTATTCCGTGAGGGCCTCCACTGTCATATTTCTCTTGAAGTGCCTTGTCCATTTTTGATCATGCAAAGCCTGATTAACTGTGATGTTTCTCTTTGTGCAGAGCTTGAAAAGGTTTGGCACAGCTTCGGTTAGGCATTGTCCCTGTCAACGAAGATGATGATGATAATATCGACGTCGATGGCTTCCTCAACACGGGCGCGAGCAAAGATTTGTACATGCCTGCTATGGATGAGGAACCCTTCCGCGGTCACGGTGATCTACCTGGTCGTCCCACCACATGCCAGCGCTAGAGTTTTTCTCAAAACACGCCTCCGGCGGCCGGCGATCAAGCTCCAGACAAACCGGGTAACATTTTCAGCCTTGGCACAGTGCAACAGACGGTTTACGCGGGGTTCACTGCACCCCCACCATCCCCAGAGATGAAGAACAAGAAGCATAGGAAGAGAAGTAGGCGAGGCGCCTCTGCGAGCCAGCCAGCTCCTAAGGTTATGCGGGGACATGAAGACATGATATCACCCCGTGCGGATGGCTTGACCCGAGTTCATGAAGCTGGACAACCGATACTGCCTCCGGAGCTGCTCCGCCTCGCAGAAGGACCCATGCACTCTTTGCATCAAGCTATCTTGACGCTAGAGGAGATCCTTCTTAAAGACAAGGATCCAAATTACTCGGTGTTCACGTTCCAGGTGCCAAAGGACGTGGACTACGTTACTGAAGCCCCCGCCGATCTGTTCTTCATAGCGTTCGAGGACGTCTTCAACCTGTTTCACTCTAGACGGCTGGACTATAACTTGGTCCGCCTATACACGATCAATATGGCGAGGAAGATCAAGAGAGATGATACCCCATACGTCACGGTAGTGGATCCCTACTACATGCGTGACAGCCATCTGGTGGAAGGATCAAGGACACGGACCATGGCCACGGAGTACCTCCAGAGGTTCATGCTGAACAACAAGAGGAAGAATAGCCTTCTTCTGCCTTTCTTTCCCGAGTAAGTACACATCCGCTCGCCGCCGTCGTATCTTATGCTTTCTTATAGATTTCTTTCGTTGTTGATCCTTTCCAACATTCCGTTTCAATTGTGTTGACCAGGGACAAGTACTGCATACTCATCGTCCTAAGCCCGAGGCGGTCCATTGCCACTTATTTCGACTCGGGGAGTTTGATCAAGAAGAAAGACTACACCAGAATAAAGGGTGTTCTCGATGAGTCTCACGAGGGCTACGCCCAAAAGGGAGGCCACTTCGAAAAAGGACAGACGAAGGGGGAATGTCTCACCAATGACAACAAACACCGGTTCAGGCATGGGACCCAGTTCCATTGCATCAAGCAGAAGCCTGGCAGCGTGAAGGATGCCTTCTACGTCCTCCATCACATTAAAGGGTTTGTCTGGCCATCTAGTCTCCGAGATTGGACCAAATATGCGGGGGAAATCACCGATGATGAGCTTAGAGAAGACTTCCATCGCATCCAGATGCAGTTGTCGCAAATCATCTATGAAGATGTCTTGACAAATGGGGGGGCCTTCAACAAAGCCAATGATAGGATAAATCATGCATACTCGCAAGAAGTGCTTCTTTATTTTCTTTATTATAGACTTATCATACTCAATCTATTTATATTATTAACCAATATATATCCCAATCCATCTCCACCAGGATTGTGTCAGAGGGAAATCGAAGAACGCCTAGCTCTACAGAATGACAGCAGGACGTGGACGACGAAAGACTGCTACAAACCGTTCCCGACGCCGCTCAAGAAGAAAACTTCATAATCATGCTCCCGCTCTTGCTCACCATCATCATTTGTACTAATAAGACTTGTACTCTATTTGATCCTAGTTTAGGCTGTGACAACTTCATTTGTACTAATAAGACTTGTGTGACATGAGATGAACTTTTGTACCAATTAAGACTTGTGTAATAATTTGGCACTTGTCACTATATATGTATGTATCTCGGGCTCTAAGTGATGTGATGACATATTTATGTGTCTGTTTTAATACCGTGTCAAAATATATTATTGTTTGTATTATTTCTGTATAAATACTATAATATACCTGTATTTGTATAGCGGGCAGCAGAAAATCGCCAATACTGTACACAGGCATGAGTGCGCCACAGAATTGTGCGATTTCTGTGGCACACGGGGCGGTGCGCCACAGAATTTATATTTTAGTGGCGAGACTTCTGTGGCGCACCCACCGTGCGCCACAGAATGTCTTTTTGGTGCGCCACTAAAGGCCTTTTTTCTACTAGTGCTAGGTACGTTGATTTTGTTCATTACTACCGGATGTCTTCAGGATGAAGAACTGCCCTGACTCTGCTGTCGCCGCCGGCCGTCGTCATCGTCATGGACTCATGGTGGATGAATCCGAGCGTGAGGGCGCCGAGAAGTAGCGGCAAGGTGCGGGAGAGAGACGCGGCCTGAGTATCTTTTACCCTTTTTAAAAAATAAATACATATATGTACTCTTCTCAAAACTATTTTAAATTTGGTCTCTGAGATTGCCGCCAGTAAGAGGTCGGTCCATCCTCTCTAGAGCCGACCTCTGTTTTAATTTTCTTAAATCCCTAGAAAAATTATCGAACCAAAACGGGTGGCGCCGAACTACACAAGTTCGGCTCCAACCTATTTGACGCCGACCTCAAGGAGCCAGATTTGAAAAAGTTTTAATTAAGGGCCACATATGTGTTTAGTTCATCAAATAGGTCAGATTTGACAACAACAACAAAATGCGCGGCCTGATTGCCCACGCCACGCCACGGCTCCAGCGCCGGCAGACGCAGCGTACGACGGCGGGCAGGTCTTGGAGCCTGGCGAAGACGCGGCCGCGTGAGCTTGTCATCCTGGAGAGCCGACGTCGTGACGCCGTACTCCAGTGGCCGT
Organism: Poa pratensis; assembly: GCA_947311845.1. Lineage (NCBI taxonomy): Eukaryota > Viridiplantae > Streptophyta > Magnoliopsida > Poales > Poaceae > Poa > Poa pratensis. The sequence continues at coordinate 5,958,110 of CAMZMU010000126.1, forward strand.
TCGCCGACGTGGTCGTCGTTGCAGCCCAGAACCAGGCACCCCGCTGCGGCACCTCGAGAGTCATCCTCTGCTCCTGTCCCTGTACGGCCCCGAACCGGAATGTCTAATTTTTACTATACTTCACGTCGGACTGGACTTGCGCGCTGTGCACGGGAGCGAAACTAACGAGGATTCTTTCATCGCACCACCATATCCCTCTCGGATTGATTTGCAATGATCCCTAGATAATTCCATCCTCGATCCATGACGGGATCCCCCGCGGCCGCCAACACGTGCAAGCGATCAGCCAGCAATTTCTCGCTCCGCCTCGGCGCCGCTGGCTCTGTTCCGAAGTGTGAGCACGGACGAGGTGGACTAGTACGCCCTCCGATCATCCGATGAATCCGATCCCTCGCAGCCGCCGCCGTGGCGCCCCCTTCCCTGCGTAAGCAGGCGGGCCGTCGGGTTCGACTCCTCCTCGATCGAGGACCTGCTCGACGCCCTGCATCTCGACGCGCACCTCGCGGACGCCCCGGCTCTGTCCTACACCAAGATCCGCCTCGCAGGAGGAGCCCGCATAGGGCCGCGTCCCAGCATCCTCGCCGTCGACGACAACCTGATCATTATCCACTCCAGCCTCTCCTCTCGGCCGCGTCTCAGCATAATCGACATCGTCTACGACGCTGTAGGAGCTGCAACTCGTAGCTCCCTTCTTCTTCAACCTCACAACTCTCTCTCTCTCTCACACACACACTCTAGTACTTTCTCTCAAGAACACACACAGGTGAGAAACTCACACACACACACACACCAAGGAAGAAGCACATGGCTTTGCCGAGAGGCTCTGATACATGGTGAAGTCCCTGCCCAGGGGAAAACAGTGGGCAGGGACTTCACTTTTGACACCGCACACACTTCCCTTTTCTCTTTTGTTCAACTTAACCAAACTCAGCTGATTACATGGGTTTATATAGCCAAACACATGGCTAACACACGCACCCACTAACCACTAACCGACTCCACTAACTAGCCACACGTTCAGCACTTGCAGACCGGTCCTCACGGCTCACGCAACGTCCACACAGCTCGGCCATCTTGATCCGCATGTAGCCTGCCGCTAAACACATGCATCCTTATCTTATCTTAGCTAACTACTGACCAGTTCTAACTAGCTAGTACTTGCATGTACTCACAACTCCTGGCACCACTTGACTTTGGATCAGTTCGCATCTCTACTGATCCACACAGTCCACTTCACCCTGATGACATGCATCGCAGTACTAGACTTAGACTGAACAAACTCAAACGAAAATAAACATGATCTAACAACTACTCTAACAAGATTGGTTCCAACAGACGCCGACGCGCAGTCCATCACCAATTCACCATGACTCCCTCCCACCCTTGGTCCCAGCGCTGTGACCCTCTGTCCCCGGCCTGGCAGCAGCGCCCCACGGCCCTCGCGAGCAGCGTCCTCATCGCGCGCGCCCCAGGCGACGACGATCCCAGCAGCTATGCTCTGGTGAGCATGGCGGAGAGGACCATCTACTTCGACGAGGAGCACCACCAGTACGGGGCCCAGGACGTTCTCTACCTGTGGCGGTCTTCTTCCCCGCGGTGGGATCTGGTAACGGTAACGGCCGGGTTCCCGGCCGAGTTCAAAGGGGACAACGTCGCCCACGCCTACGGTGCCGTCGTCGCCTTCTGCTGTGGCGGCCGCGCTTTCTGGGCCAACCTCGTGCGCGGCGTCATGCACTGCAGCCGCGACGCTCTGCTGCTCTCAGACTCAAACGACGGTGCCGAGCTGGAGTTTGGCTTCATCAAGCTGCCGGTCGAGCTCCCGCTTCAGCTCCCCCGCCACGTGCTATGCGCAATGGAGCTGCATGCCAACATGTACCGGGCCATGGGCCGCGTCGGAGAGTCGTCCATCAAGTTTGTCGCCATCGATGGCTTCTTCGAGATGCTGGACTTCCTTGACTGCACGCTGACAGTCTGGACACTCTCGCCAGACCAAGACGACGGCATGGCGACCAATTGGACCGATCGCATCCAGTTCTGCCTGAGCAGCCTCGCAGAGCAAGACGAGTTCAAGAAGGCCGGCCTGCCGACCGACATGGTGCCGATGTACCCCAGCCTGAGCGTGGAGGAAGGCGATGTGATCTACTTCATGCTGGGTGAGTATGCCCCGTGCTGCTTCAGGCACAAGGACTCAAAGCAGGACAAGTGCGATACGTACGTCGCCGTCGCTGGCAAGGCCATGTACCTCCTCCGTGTTGACATGCGCCGTGGTGTTCTGCTCGGCTCTGCGCCCCTCCCTGACCAGTTCGCCGGCGACTTGGCCTTGTGTGATCTTAGCCGGTATCTCCCCAGTGCCCCTGTCGACGCTTCATGATTCAGACTTTCAGAGATCATCAAGAGCGAGGTCTGCTCCACGCCATTACGCTTGAAATCTACCTTTTCTTCATGGTGTTCAATTTCGTGGGCGCCGCCTGTCTTTCTGTCTGAGCATACTGCAATCGATTGAACCCGAATGTTTGGACTAGGAACACTACAGTTTTAGAAAAAGTGCTCGATCCATAGTTGTTTTTCCAACTAGCACAGACTATTTCCCATTATGTCACAATAAACAAAATTGTTTAAGAAATACAAATATGGTTTCATTGATATCAGATTATTTCCCATTATGTGACAGTAAACAAAATTGTTCTACAACTATCAAATTTGTGCTGATATGCAAAATATTACGTATGCAAGTAACATCTATGGCAAAATGAAATTTATGGGAAAAAAATTAGCATGGCATATATTGAATCACCGATGTAAGTGATATTGGATCTGTACATGATGTCATGATGTTAGAGTAGTATGCGAGGTTAGTTATTTTTGATAAAAATCGTTGAATTAAGATAGAACAATCTATCATTTTCATAGGTAGTGTGAGTTTTCTTTTTCGGATGTTTCTTCCTCTCATTTACAGACACCATGTGACAATGTGCAACGTTTATGAATATGAACGTGGTGAAATTTTGATCATTATTTTTATATGACTATACTTCGAAAGATAAATCATTTTCTTCTACGATATTCGTTGACATGTTTGTACATCAATAGTCTAAGTTAGAGAAGTACGACTCTTAGTTTTTCGGACTCATAAATTATCCTCGTCTTCTTTAGAATTTTTTGGTGCACCCGACCACCAGTTTGTCCTGCTAGAATTTTATGATTTTTTATTTTGAGTTTGAAAAATCCAAAATTATTTCTATGAGCATATGCATGTTTTCTATGTATATGCCATTTTTGTGTGCAAAAAAGACGTATTCCGAGCTACATAAAAATAAGAAAATTATGGGCACAAAAAGAGGAAAATAGTATGTTGTATCTGTCAGAAATTTCTCTTTTTTTAGACCGAAATATAGTTTTTTGGACGAAACTTCCAGTGTATGTACATAATGTGTATATGTATTTGTGGTCCAAGTTTCAAAAGTTTTTGAAACCTAGAAGTAGAGTTTTCAAAAATTTCAACAAACGGGCACCAGTGTGCTCTACCAATTTTCGCATAACCGAGCACTACATCAGTCTATTGTCACTACGAGAACCTTTAGGGAACTTGATAGTTGATTGCAGCATATAAATATAATTAAACCAGCCATGATCACATGAAATTTGAATATATTAGATGCATTACACAATATGGTCAATAGTAAATATAACCGAAAAACATGTTTAACCAGTAGACTAAACCACAGTGTATGCGCGGCTGATTGTTTGTACATAAAGTTGTCGTGACCGATGCAGTGGTGAGGTTGTTAACAATAATGTAGGCTAAGACCGGTCAACGGAGGCGGCGTAGAAGGCGGTGGTACGCAGCGCCGTGCGGCTTGAATGGTAGGCGACCCGTAAAAGAAAAACGTGAGAAGTCGCGTGAGGCGCTTCCCAACAACTTAATTTGTCTTCTCTCATAAAGAATCACAATGTCGAGTGGTTTCATAGATCTGCTCCCCATTGGCAGTGCGCGCCGGCACTTGGTATGAGTAGACTACTTTAGCAGCGCAAAAGCGAGGGGAGGCGGAAATTGTAACTCAGTTTGGTGTGGTTTGGCGGTGTCTGATACATCGTATACATAGGAGGAGAACCCAACGGTCTGATGTCGTGATCACGATTTAAACTTTTCCAACTCGGAGACTTAACAGTCAAGAAACCAAAAAAAATCCGAATGACAATGCAATAGACCGGATTTCGGCAAAACGCTCTTACTCTATGGTCTGGCCTTTGATATATAGCCCCCTTGACTGAATCGGCATAGATACAACTCAGAGTGAGGTGTTTTGGTGCCCGAGCTCCATGTAGCTCGTTTTTTTGAAAGTTCAAAATTCACATATTTACGTTTCCAAAAATCCTGTAAAAACTCTCGGATGTAGATAGTGACACGATTTACTAGTGTGCAAAATTTCAATTATGGACGGGTAAAAATGACAAATCGGTGGATCTGGGTGGTACACAGATTCAAAAAATTGAAATTTTTACTGCTTTGTTTTTTTTGTGTAGCCCAGAATACAACGAATTTTGAAGTGCAATTTTGTACGCTTGTAGATCTAGACACTATCTACATCTAGGATTGTTTTCATGATTTTTTGGAAACTAAAAAGTGCGGACTTGGAATTTCAAAAAAAAAACGAGCTACATGGAGCTCGGGCTCCATTTAGACTTTCCGTCGCGGGACACCCCTTGTTGTGCACCAAACATTATGCTCATGGTGACGATAATGGTACACATCAAGAATAGTAGATATACAGTTTAAATATCAATTACCTTTACGTGAAATGTATATTCCTCCGGCAAAAACGTGATTTTTTTTCCGTCTAAGTACACATAGGCAAGTTACAAAGGACCGTCTCACTAATTTTGAGCTTGATCACTTTGTTAAACCTTTCACGCAACCTCATAAGTTTTTAAGGTATTTTCTCTGAGAAATGGGGTTTCTCGGTAAATATTTACCTAACTCAGTGAAGTGGCTATGGATACTAATTAGTTCCTGAAAACGCACTCGTGGAATTCAGTCATATAAGGATCAGACATCTTTGTAATGCTTTCTTGGGCAACCCAACCAACAAACCGCCACATCACAACGTATGCTGAAGGGGCTATATAGGATGAACCGGAACAAAAATGATGACAAAAATGCGGAGGACAAATGGCAGGAAGACAATGGGCCATGATATTGGGCGGGAACGAAGAAAAACGAGAGAGCGGGGGTAAATTGTAAAAATCCAACTCTTCGGCCGCCACCCCAGCCGATTTGTGTAATCGGCTTGGTATTTGCGTGATAATGCTAATTATCAGCTTGACCCCAGCATTAGTCGTCGGTTACTTATTTTCAGTTTGGGTTACGCCGGTTACTTCTTTTATGCCCAAGCTACGCCAATTAATTCTTTTCGGCTCGGGCTGATCCGATTACTATTTTTCGGCTCTTGGAGAGCCGATGATGAACTAGATCTGAAATTAACTGAATTGTGTATTATTTTCGAAATTTCTATAAAAAGTAATAATATTTAAAAACAATTCTTGTAGATAACGATGCAAGCACATCTGCCCCACTTTCACACGAGCACGCCATCAAAAATTGAATACATGAGATACCCACGTTCAATCCAAACATTTATACACGTGTATGATGCTACAAGACGATAATAATATCACAAGTAACCAAGATTACACTAAAACTTTTGGCACATTCAAAATGCGGATCAAGATTGATAATAATTCCAAAAATTATCACAACCCCAACTTGGTCGCTCACTGATAGCACAATCACCAGGACAAGAAAGACACCACAAATATGAGAGAAGATGAGAGCTCTTTATTATCTTGTATCATGTACTACAAGGCTGTTAAGCTTGTCCCTCCAACTCTCTCCTCATGCCTTTATTTATAGTTTCACTTGAGGGGTATTTTAGGTATTTAGCCCACACAACCTGATCAACTTTCCCTTGCCTAGCAAGGATCAAGTTTCCCTTGGCATCCAAGGATGATACGTGTACTTAGCTAGGAAGCTAGGATGCCTTGGCCTCCAAGGATGGATAGAGCCTTGGCCTCCAAGGATCAAGGATAGAGATCAGGTTTCGTAACACTCCCCCTTGGGCTTATACCGCGAAATGCACATGCCTCATTAAAACTCCTCCCAAAAACCCAGTGGGAAAAAAGGGATCAACGGAGAAAGAGTACATTGCACACGCAAGTTATGTTGCACTTGTTGCCTCGTTAAAAACCTTGAGTGACAAAACCCAGTGGGAAAAAGTCACTAAGGGAAAAAGAGTACAACAACTTATCTTCAGGATTAGTTTTGATCTTCGGGATCAATATGAGTTCTAAGATCTCATATTATGGGCTATGGTTCAGGGCTCCCCCTAAACCTTGTATCTCTCTAAGTCGTCTCATCCCAATGCCTTGAACACATCGGAGAAAACTAGGTGGAGGTAGAGACTTTGTAAATAAATCAGCAAGATTTTCACATGACTTAGTATGCAAGATCTTTACTTCCCCACTCTTCTGGAGCTCATGAGGGTAGAAGAATTTAGGAGCAATATGCTTAGTGAGATTGCTCTTAACATAGCCCATCTGCATTTGTGCAACACAGGCAGCATTATCTTCATAGATAATGGTTGGGGTATCGATGACATTGAGTCCACATGACTTCAGGATGTGATTTGTCATACGTCTCAGCCAAACACATTCTCGTGCGGCCTTGTACATCGCAATTATCTCTGAGTGGTTTGTAAACGTGGCTACCAGGGTCTGCTTGAAAGACCGTCAAGAAATGGTTGTACCACCACAGAGAAATATGAATCCAGTCTGTGATCTGGCATTATGGGGATCAGACATATAGCCAGCATCCGTATATCCCACCATGGACAAGTCTTGGTTTATTTTATAGAACAATCCAAGATCTTGGGGTACCTTGAAGGTATCTGAGGATAGTTTTGACGCCAACCCAATGTCTTCTGGTTGGGGCAGCACTATACCTAGCTAGGAGGTTTACTGCGAATGCAATATCAGGTCTAGTGCAATTCGCAAGGTACATTAGTGCTCCAATGGCGCTCAAGTAGGGAACTTCCGGTCCCAAAACTTTATCATTTTCTTCACAAGGTCTGAATGGGTCTTTATCCGCTTCAAGGGATCTTACGACCATGGGGGTTCTTAGAGGGTGAGATTTATCCATGTTAAATTTTGCAAGGACCCTCTTTGTATAGGTGGACTGCTGTATAAAGACTCCTTCTGGGAGGTGCTCAAACTGCAGACCTAAGCAAAGTTTGGTTTTACCCAAATCTTTCATCTCAAACTCCGTCTTAAGTTAAGACATAGCTTCCTTTATGTCCTCTGCGTTTCCGATGATATTGAGATCATCGACATAGACTGAGATGATACAGAATCCATTCTGGGATTTCTTGATGAATACGCAGGGACAATCATCATGATTGGTGTAACCTTTCTTCAGGAGAAAGTCACTCAGCCGGTTGTACCACATTCTACCGGACTGCTTTAACCCATATAGCGACCTCTGCAATTTGACGCTGTACATGTTGCGATTTTCATTTGGATGTGGGATCTTTAATCCTTCAGGGACTTTCATATAGATCTCTGAGTCAAGTGACCCATATAAATATGCGGTCACCACATCCATCAACTGCATTTGCATGTTCAGGCTAGCTGCCATAGATATCAAATATCGGAACGTGATGCCACTCATCACAGGAGAGTATGTTTCATCGTAATCGATGCCTGGTCTCTGCGAAAAACCTTGTGCTACCAGCCTCGCTTTATATCTCACCACCTGGTTATTTTCATTCCTCTTCCGAACGAAAACCCATTTGTACCCAACAGGGGTAACGCCAGGAGGAGTTCGCACTACAGGGCCGAACACATTCCTCCGATAAAGCGAGCGCAATTCGGCCTCAATTGCTTCTTTCCATTTAACCCATTCTGAGTGCTTCTGGCACTCTGCCATGGACTTAGGTTCTGGATCCAGTTCAACGGAAGCAATTTTTGAGGCAAAGTATATGTCGACAATAGTAGTCTTTCTGTTATATAACTCTCCTGAATCAATATAATTTATACTGATTTCATCATTCATTTTCACCAACTCGTCATGTTTTCCCAAAACGACTGAGTCTGGGTGTTCCGATGTCCCAGTACCAAAATCAATTTGCGAGCGTGATTTTGCACTGGGAATTTCATCTTCAGGATGGCTCACTTCAGGGAGCTTCTCAACTTCAGGTTGAGATTCTTCAACTGACTTAATGTGTGACGTATCTGGCACTGGAATTTGTTTCTGCGGACGTCTCCGCGGAAGTTTATCCCGTGCACCCAGAGGTCTCCCCCTTTTTCTAGAGGTTTGGCCCAAATTTGAGTTAGTAGCCTTCGGGGCTATTTCTACTCTGTCTGGCACATTTACAGCAGGTATATGTGATTTTGTCACCCCACTATGATCAGTGAAGGCTTCAGGCAAATTATTTGCTAGCCTTTGGAGGTTTAAGATCTTCTGAACTTCAAGTTCAGCTTCACTAGTGCGTGGATCTAAGGACTGGAGGCCCTCAGCACTCCATGAAATTTCTTGGCATTTCTTTTGGTACATTTCTCCCCTAACGCCGGGAAATGGTCCTCATTAAAAATACTATCAGCGTACCGAGCCGTGAACAGATCCCCAGTTATAGGCTCAAGGTATTTGATTATAGACGGAGACTCATACCCCACATAGACCCCCAACTTTCGGTGAGGACCCATGGTGGTACGCTGAGGTGGTGATATCGGCACGTACACAGCGCAACCGAATCTTCGCAGATGGGAAATACTTGGTTCTTTCCCACGCACTAGCTGCAAGGGGGATGCAGAGTGATATGCAGTTGGCCTGAGCTGGATTAATGCTGCTGCATGCATCACAGCATGTCCCCAACAAGTAGTTGGGAGCTTGCAGTTCTGTAAAAGTGGCCTAGCAACCAATTTAATCCTTTTGATTAATGACTCTGCAAGGCCATTCTGAGTGTGGACATGTGGAACCGAATGCTCCACTTGTATGCCAAAAGCTAGGCAATAGTCATTAAATGATTTGGAGGTAAATTCTCCAGCATTGTCCATCCTTATGGATTTGATCCGGCTATCCGGAAAATTTGTTCTTAGTTTAATTATCTGGGCAACCAGTTTTGCAAAGGCATGGTTCCTTGTAGATAATAGGCATACGTGGCTCCACCTAGTGGAGGCATCAATCAGGACCATAAAATATTTGAAAGGGCCCGACAAGGGTTGTATTGGTCCACAAATATCGCCTTGAATTCTCTGCAGGAAAATTGGCAATTCATCCTTCACCTTCAAGGTGGAGGGTCTAAGGATTAACTTCCCTTTGGCACATGCAGTGCACATAAAATCTTCAGGATTTGGGAAGTGTTTTGTTGCTATGTTATGGCCAACAGAGCCTTTGATGATTTTCCTCATCATGCCCAACCCAGGATGACCAAGTCTATCATGCCATACCCTGTATGACTCTGGGTTCCTGAAAATCGTTTTCAGCGCAACATATTCCTTTATGGGCTTTATGTGTGTGTAATACAATCCTGATGCTAAGGAAGGGAGTTTCTCAACCACTTTCTTTTTGGATCCGTCAAATTTAGTCATGACCAGGTATTCAGTACCATTCTCGACCTTTGTTTCCACATGGAAACCATTTGCACGGATAGCTTTAAAGCTTAGTAGGGTCCGTTTTGATTCAGGATACAACAAGGCATCCTTGATCACTAATTGGGTACCCATAGGGAGAACTATTGTGGCACTTCCGGTACCGACAATATGAGTATTGCTTCCGGCAATGGTCATAACATTTCCAAATTTCTTGGTCAGAATCTGGAAATATTTGGTCTCCCGAAGAACCGTATTTGTGGTGGCACTGTCTATAAGACATATCTCCTCTTCCTCCATGGATTGATACACCTTACTGTGTAAAAAGACATATTTACATCTCCACTAGAAAGAGCATAAACATATAACATACTGGAATTTATATTAAGCAAGAGTTACACTAATGCAAAATACAATACTATGCTCTTCAGGAGCTTATTACATGACCAAGTTCAGCAGGAACTATATAACACTGGAATTACAACTCATGACAGAAATATATTAGGCTAGGAGACTACGCCAGGTCTCCATATATATCAACATTCATATCTTCTGCAGGAAGATCGACACCATCCAGGCTGAAATCATCACTACCAGGATTTTCCTCAAGAAGAAGGTCTTCAAGCATCTTAGAGTCCGGCAGAGCAACAGGCTCTACAAAGTGGGACTCGTGATTATCCTGCTTGTTGCTACCCTTGATGGACTGCTGATATAACTCAACCAGGTGCTTGGGGGTGGGGCAGTTGCGAGACCAATGATTCTCGCATCCACATCTAAAGCATTTTCCTTGCTTTCCCCTAGTCTGAGCACCTGGATTAGCTCTGAATTTTTCTTTGCCTTTTCCTCTTCCTCTACCCTTGCCCTTGAATGCATTGCTCCTTTTTCCCTTCCATCCTTGGTTCCCTTTGTCCTTTTTGTGGCCATGGGAACTCCCAACACTTTGAGTGATCGCATGTGCTTCAGGCACAGCCATAGTCCCAGTTGAGCGGGCGCTATGGTTCTTCATAAGAAGTTCATTTTGTTTTTCTGCCACTAACAGGACAGAGATCAACTCAGAGTACTTGGCATATTTGGCATGCCTGTATTGCTCTTGCAACACTGATGCATGTAAAATGCATACATGAACTTTGCACTTTAATTGCTTATATTCCAATCATATTTGCATCATATAAGGGTTATATCAATGTTTTATAATGATTTTGGGATACTTCATAGTTTTCCCATTTATTTGGAATTAACCCTGTTTTCCAGAAAACGTCTTTTTTAGTGTTTCAGACTTTCCGGGAGCTTCGGGACTCCAAAAAGGGCAAGGTCAAAGAGCACGGTTCAGAATTTTCGAGACGAACGCAATGGGCTTAAATTGAAGACCAGAAGCCCAACAGGCTGGAAATGGGAGGGTCCCACGCGGCCTAAAGTACATGGCCGCGTGGGCCTATCTCGTTTCCACCTCGGAGCTCCGTGGCCGTCGATCTTTCGTCCACCGACTTCGTCTTGACCTAAAAACGCCTATAAAAAAGGTCTCCTGGCGTTTCGCGAAAGGAGGCGGCGGAGAAACAGAAAACCACGAAACAGAGAGTCAGAAGGCTGCCGCCGGAGAAGATCGGAGGGGGGAAACGCCGCCGGAATCACCTCCGGAGGGCTCCACCCCCCTCCGGCGTGTTCATCATCAACATCTACAGCAAGATCATCTCCATCTCCCCACTGTAAACTCTTGGCAAACATGATGTGATGCAATATACTATTCCCTTGATCTATTGTGTCTCCCATCTGTGTTTGAGAAGTGATTTGTTCATGGCACTTGTGAAATAGTTCGTTGATTGGTTGCATACAAGTGTTGTTATCTTTTATGATTGTCTTTATGTACAATATATGAGTGCACGCATATGTTGGGGAATGCATGTAAGGTGATCACCGTAGCGTAATGGATTGAGTAGGACATGTCGGAGTAGAGAGAAACCGGTGTCTGAGACTTGAAGTTACTTTATGGGGGATATATATGGGGGACCCTAGAACTTAAGGCTATGGTGGGACAATTATGTCTTAATAATTCTTGTGCTGCACATTTATTTGGCCATGAGATCCATCATAAGAGTTGTGTTATTGCTCATTTACTTGGCTACACCTATTTATGGCTCCCACCTAAAAGAAACAACTAAGACTGAAACATGTGCTTCACTAATTGTGACAACCACGCGAATGAAATAACAATTGCTAGAACATTTGCTCCCTTGAGATATTTGCTACTTGAGATATTTGATACTTGCTACTGAGAGAAACTTGCTCTAAGAAACTGTGTCTGAAACTTGCTTGAGAAACTTGCTACTAGATAAACCCATTCCACGTCACTTGCTTCCATTAGTTAGATCCTTTCATATTTATTGCTTTGCATAAAAGGCCATATAAGAGGGTTATAGGGCTTTAGAGAATAGATAGTTTACCTTCAGCTCCTCGTGGGTTCGACACTCAATACTTATCGAATTGTGCTACAGTGATTCCTTGCTCTTGGGGATTATCAAGTACTTTTCTGGCGCCGTTGCCGGGGAGCGTTGTGCTAAACTTTTATTCTTGTTTGCATTGCATACTAACATATAAATCTAAAACACAAAAAAATTAGAAAATGGAAAAGAACCAAAAAAATTAGAGTTGTATAATATCTATCTTGAGTTAGGACATGAAGTGTTTGAGGAGAAAATTAAATTTTATTTGCATAACACTCATGTTTGTGGTACTAACTCTTTGAACACCTTTATTGCTAATGCTCTGGAAAAGTTTAAGCTTGGGGAAGCCGTTGAGGATGAAAGTGATTTAATTGAGTTTGATGATCCATTATGCTCATTAGATGATAAGTCTTTATGTGGTGATTCTATTCAAAACTATGTGGGTATGTTTAACTTTAATGCTTGCAACTATTATGAGAGAGGAAGAGATAAGAATCCTCTTTATGTTTCTATGTTATTTAAAATGCAAGCTACTGATCACTACATGCATTGGTTATCACAAAATTGCTGCTATTTATTCATATATAAAATGCCAATGCATAGGAAAAGAGTTAGACTTAAAAGTTGATGGTTTGATATTCTGTGGTGTGTTCTTTATGCTTTAACTTCCTATTCGGTTTGAGCACACCTTTATATCCTCACAACATGTAAAATATCTTTACCTACTGATTTGTGACAATTAGTTTAGGATTTTCATTTTTTATAAAATTTGGGAAAGTTAATGAGAAGGATGAGTAATGGAGAAGTTGGGGTCGACCTTGAACATGTGTTGTTCATGCCAATGGAACCATTGCAAAGTCTCTATCATTAAACTTTTCCCAAAGCTAAAACCAAATAAAAAGAGTGATAATAGTAATTCGCTGTCCAGTTTTTGACATATCCTGTCTTTATTCTGCATTACTCTCATTACTTGTGTTTTGTGCGGTTCTTTTGATCAAGGAGCATTACATAACCATAGTAACAGTAGCTAATGTTTAAAATCAATTCATGATATGTCTTTGCTGAGCCTATGTGGATTTAATTTATGAAGGCACTAACCCCTCTAATCAAGTTTGTGACGAGTGTTGTGTAAAGAGAATTTTAAGGTGGAAGAATTGAGGGTGATGAACAAGATCAAGAGGGACAAAAACTCAAGCTTGGGGATGTACCCCTAGGCTCACCCTACATATATCAAATAAGTACAAGAATTTAAGCTTGGGGATGCCAAGCCACCTCACTTCAACCATCTTGATACCAAGTAAGTAAGCCTAGCTATATGGCTATAAAGAAAGCGCTTTGCGGGAGGCAACCCGGTTATTTTTGTGTGTGATTTTTCTTTGTGTCCTCTTGCTGTAACAAGAGATTTGTGTCTAGTTTAGTTCAGGAGTTTTTAATAAAGTGCCAAGTTTTACCCATGTTGGTCTTGAAAAGTTGCTATTTGAGTTCGGAGATTTTATTCCTGCACGAATCTGTGCACGGTATGATTTTTAATTCTTATTCTGTAACTCCGAATGAGCTCATATTTGAACTGTAGTTGCAACTTTTCATCCTCTGTATGCATGAATTTTTCGGAATTTTTCGAGAAAGTTTGGTAGGGTAGAAAAATACGTTTTGCTGCTGCTGTTTTTCTGGACAGATTCTGTCCCATTTTGTTTGATGCATGCTTTGAGCTTTTAAGTTGAATCTTTTTGATCCAATTGAGTTTATGAGTAGGCATACAACATTATACACTCTGGACATCTCATATGAATTTTTGTTCAAGGATTATATGCAGCAAGAAACCTATTTGTTTATCACTATTAATGCACCCCACAGAAAAGAGATGGGAGAAACGGTGTTTTGAAGTTTTTTCACAGGGATTGGAGGAGATGCACCAAGAGCTATCCAAGGATGGTGAAGACCATAAGCTTGGGGATGTGAAGACAACCCCGCTGGACCTACACACTCTCGGTTTGCACACGTCCAACTTCTGTTTTTCGATCAAAACACTTTATCGCATAAACTTGGAGCGTCGTTTTTGTTTTTGTTTGAGTCTTGAGAGACCACCACACTATCAATTATATATGAGAGAGCTACTGGAAATATGGGTTGAAATATGTTGGATGCTTTTATAAGATGGGAAAAGGGATGTTTGAGTTGATTTTTAATGATACATATAGTTGCATGATTCATGAGCTTGTTTATGAGTAATAGTTTGCAAATCTTTTTGTAGAGCTATCACTTATTCATGTTTTGTGCTGATTGTTATTTCATTTGTTTAACATGGATTAGTTAGTTCTATGGACACTCATGCATGCATCTAGATGGTCAACTTTCTCCCTTTTGCTAGCCCAAAAACTCCAACAAGCAAAAACTTGTTTCCAACACCTTCAACCAAAGTTATTCCAGTGAGTCCACCATATCTACCTACTAGCTATATGCTATTCCGAGTATGTTCATCATGATATTTGTGTTATCTATACCTCTGAATGAAAATGATTATGTTATTGATTGCCATGGGAAAAGTTGGTTATATAGCTCTCACGAACTTGATGCACATTTTACTATCATTGCAATAAATAAAACATGACCCATTGTGATTAAGATTATGATGCTAGTGGCTTGATAAATGTTCGAGGTTGGGAGTTAGCCCATATGTGCTGTCACATGCAAAGCTTTCAACATGCTCCTTCATCTCATTTAGTTGATATCATGTACTTTTGTTTATGGATGCCTATCATGGTGAAATGAGGTGGAAATGAAGTAGTTTAAATGAGTTTGTATAAATGGTTAGAGAGACGCCTGGGCCGCTAATCTAAGCCATGCATTATTCATGGTGGAAATTTACTTACATGCTATGGTGAATTATCTATGACACACCTTACAATAAAAAGCTATTCCAATGGTAAATAAAAAGGGTGTTGAGGTTTTTCATCTTGTTTGTTTGTCTTGTCATTTTGATATGGGCTTGTTCCATATCCTGGGACAAGAGGTACCCCAGTTGACGCTCTTGATGATACTATTATTACTTACAATGATATATAACTTGAACTTGCTTTGTTTCCTAAGTTGAGTAATCATGGTGTAGGTACTTGTATTCAAGGGGCATGAGACATCCAACCTTTACTTTGTCAAGCACACTACTCATATTTGCTTCACATTAAACTTAATCATTCAAGATGCTATGATAGGGGAATGAGAGCTTGACACCAAGTATACACATTGCAATCATTAACTTAAGTAGAGAGTTTGGAGTTGGATGAAACTTATGCATGCTTTACCTCTACTCACTTATTCATCTTTCCAAAGTGTCCACCTATCATATTCAGATTTTCATCATCACTCTATGACCATGTAGGATGTTCTACTTATCATTATGCATACATGTGTTCCATACTACTATCTGTTATGTTACACTTTGTGAACTATCATGAACATCCTTCTTGAATACTTGATATCACTTCATAAACTATTTGCATATTGCTACTCCTTTGAAGAATGAATCATTTGACTATATGTAGCAATAGTAATCATCTTTGATATTCATTGTTAAGTATTAAATTGCAAAGTCCATGTTAGTTTTATCATCTTCATACTCGAGGACGAGCATGGATTAAGCTTGGGGATGTTGATGCATGTAAAATGCATACATGAACTTTGCACTTTAATTGCTTATATTCCAATCATATTTGCATCATATAAGGGTTATATCAATGTTTTATAATGATTTTGGGAATACTTCATAGTTTTCCCATTTATTTGGAATTAACCCTGTTTTTCCAGAAAACGTCTTTTTTAGTGTTTCAGACTTTCCGGGAGCTTCGGGACTCCAAAAAGGGCAAGGTCAAAGAGCACGGTTCAGAATTTTCGAGACGAACGCAATGGGCTTAAATTGAAGACCAGAAGCCCAACAGGCTGGAAATGGGAGGGTCCCACGCGGCCTAAAGTACATGGCCGCGTGGGCCTATCTCGTTTCCACCTCGGAGCTCCGTGGCCGTCGATCTTTCGTCCACCGACTTCGTCTTGACCTAAAAACGCCTATAAAAAAGGTCTCCTGGCGTTTCGCGAAAGGAGGCGGCGGAGAAACAGAAAACCACGAAACAGAGAGTCAGAAGGCTGCCGCCGGAGAAGATCGGAGGGGGGAAACGCCGCCGGAATCACCTCCGGAGGGCTCCACCCCCCTCCGGCGTGTTCATCATCAACATCTACAGCAAGATCATCTCCATCTCCCCACTGTAAACTCTTGGCAAACATGATGTGTGATGCAATATACTATTCCCTTGATCTATTGTGTCTCCCATCTGTGTTTGAGAAGTGATTTGTTCATGGCACTTGTGAAATAGTTCGTTGATTGGTTGCATACAAGTGTTGTTATCTTTTATGATTGTCTTTATGTACAATATATGAGTGCACGCATATGTTGGGGAATGCATGTAAGGTGATCACCGTAGCGTAATGGATTGAGTAGGACATGTCGGAGTAGAGAGAAACCGGTGTCTGAGACTTGAAGTTACTTTATGGGGGATATATATGGGGGACCCTAGAACTTAAGGCTATGGTGGGACAATTATGTCTTAATAATTCTTGTGCTGCACATTTATTTGGCCATGAGATCCATCATAAGAGTTGTGTTATTGCTCATTTACTTGGCTACACCTATTTATGGCTCCCACCTAAAAGAAACAACTAAGACTGAAACATGTGCTTCACTAATTGTGACAACCACGCGAATGAAATAACAATTGCTAGAACATTTGCTCCCTTGAGATATTTGCTACTTGAGATATTTGATACTTGCTACTGAGAGAAACTTGCTCTAAGAAACTGTGTCTGAAACTTGATTGAGAAACTTGCTACTAGATAAACCCATTCCACGTCACTTGCTTCCATTAGTTAGATCCTTTCATATTTATTGCTTTGCATAAACGGTCGTATAAGAGGGTTATAGGGCTTTAGAGAATAGATAGTTTACCTTCAGCTCCTCGTGGGTTCGACACTCAATACTTATCGAATTGTGCTACAGTGATTCCTTGCTCTTGGGGATTATCAAACACCATGTTGGTGGGATGGAACGTTGACAAAGTTTTGTCAATTATATCAGCATCAGTGACTTTCTGGCCACACATTCTGAGCAGGGAAACAATGCGGTGCAACGCAGAGTTATATGCTGTCACAGACTTGAAGTCTTGAAAACATAGGTTTAACCAGTCACTCTGTGCTTGAGGAAGCGCAACAGACCTTTGCTGGTCATAGCGATCCTTCAGGGATTGCCAAAGAGTGAGTGGATCCTCTTCAGTCAGATATTCAAACTTCAACGCTGAATTGAGGTGATGCCTTAGAAAGATCAGCGCTTTCTCCTTTTCAGCGGCAGAAGGACCATTTGTGCCAGCTGCTGGCTGGTGATGCATGTAAAATGCATACATGAACTTTGCACTTTAATTGCTTATATTCCAATCATATTTGCATCATATAAGGGTTATATCAATGTTTTATCATGATTTTGGGAATACTTCATAGTTTTCCCATTTATTTGTAATTAACCCTGCACAGGCAGAAAACCCTAGTTTTGTATTTTAATGTTTCAGGGACCCAAACGTCAACAAAATCACCTGGAAATTTACGGGCGTCAATATTTGGAAGGAAGAAGGACTACGGAAAAAGGAAGCAAGCAAACGGAGACCCGAGGGCCAAACGGGCCTAGCCCACGCGGCCAGGTACTGTGGCCGCGTGGGACCCACCCGTTTGGGCCTCGTGGCTCCGTTGCCGTCGATCTTCGCTCCACCGCCTTCGTCTTGACCTAAAAACGCCTATAAAAAAGGTCCCTCGTCGTTCTCTGGAACGAGCGCCGCAGAAACACAGAAACACCGAAACGGAGATCAGGAGCTGCAGATTGGAGGGGGAAAACTCCGGCGGGGCGCTGCCGGCGTGGTCTCCACCTTCTCCATCGACTTCTCCACCGTCTCCATGATGAAGAGGGAGTAGTCCACCTCTGGACTATGGGTTTGTGGAAGTAACTTATGTATCTCTCCTCTCTTGAGCTTCACTAATTAGTACTGTATGAGCTGCTGAACATGATTACGGTCACCGTTGTAATACCTTTGTGGTGGATCTTTATGAGTTAATATATGTTTGAGATTGCAATGTTTGTTTCAGTTATGAGTATAGATGCATATTATGTACCCCGTTCTTGTCTACTTGTTTTGATCAAGCATGTTTATGAGAGCGTGTGAGGGGGAACGTGTGCATTAGTTGGAGTAACGGGGGGTGGCTAGTGCAGTGAACGTGAGAGAAAGTTCTGCGATCCACTTTGGTATCTTTACCTTACTTTGTTACCTCACTAGGGATAAACTAAAATACCATGCTACCGGGGATGTGGGTGTGACCATTGTCACTACTCCATGACTAGATCTAGCATGTTCTTATTTTCACTTCATGTCATGATACTTATTGCTATACTCTGAGTTATCTTAATTACTGAGGTGTTATGATTTAGTTCGCATCTTGGTGGAGTATAAGAGAGGTTAATAACCAAAAGATCTCTATGTTAGGACGTGATGCCCATATATCTAAGTAACTTGTTATCAAACCCTGTGTTGCAATCTCATATGTTAACTTTGTGTGTTCCATTGTCTACCACTTTATAAAGAGAGAGTGCATTTGTGAAACCATGAACCCCAGTCCATTTTTAATCATAAGAAACACCTTTCCAACACCATATACCACTTTTATATTTTCAGCCATCATTAAATCCGAAAATACAAAAATACTTTTCATCTTGCATACATCATTTAAAAACCCAAAAATATCATTTACCATTGCATCCACCATCATTGCATATTTATTTCCTGTTTGCATTGCATAACTATCCTGATATCATTCTTACACCTTGTGCTTGACAACCACAGGTGAGGTTGAGGACCAAAACATCTAACCTTATTTTGTAGGTAACCAAAAGAATGATAAGAAGATAAATCTACCACTTCGGATTCCCCGAGAGTTCGATATTAAACTCTCGAGTCACCCCTCGTGGGGAAAACTGTCTTCCACTATACTATACACTCTGCACTTGGAGTCTCAACCTAAATCCCGTTATTTGTGCAGGCATCAAGACTTGCTCTTCAGGATCATCAGCTGGTTAATGGCATGACTGAGAGACATGGATGTAAGGCTTAACTTAGCATCCATAGCCCACGTGAGGTAGTTGCTGCCATCCAGGGCGAGCTCGACAAATTCCTTGGAGTTGATGCCCGACATTTCCTGTATATTTAGATCTTGCAACAATTTACTTCAGGTAAATAAGTGCATGTCATGAGTGCAAACAGTGTAAATACTGGTATGTAAACAATTCCAGATGTTTATGCACTAATCAAATACTTCAGGATTTAATTTGCAAAGCCGTGGCGTGTAAGCTTGACATAAGCGTCTCGTCTTGGCTTCTGGCCAACTGTTAGGCTGGCGAAGTATTTCCAGCGACGTCACCGACGTCACCGGCAAGCGCACGACGCTGGCCAAGGTGGTACGATGGCGCAGAGCTTCAGGCTCTGGTCATGGCGCCGATAGCGACGAACGTGGCCTTCCGGACACATGCGGGTGACACACGGGGAGCTGCAGGCTCCAGACGTCGATAGCGACGAACGCGGCCGTCTAGGCACACGCATGATACTCACACAGAGCTGCAGGCTCTAGACGTCGAGCCGCCGACGCGTTGTGACCTCGTCACCAGACTTCTAGTTAAGGCAATGCCATGATGCGGAGCTTCAGGCTCCGAACATTTTGCTGATCAGCACTGCCGGTGCAGAACCATCCCATGCATGGGAGTTAATGCTCGCGACTTGTTTGAGTCGATTGCCTTGAGATTATTTTCTCGACCGATCAACATGAGCATGCAATATGCAGTGCTACGATAGTACACTCATGTACACACGAAGCAATTTTAGGAGTGATTAGTAAGTAGCTTTGAACAACATACATTTGCTCGAGAGCACTCGTGCTGATAACGTGTTAAGAAACGGTGTTGTTCAACACTTGCTCACAATCACCACATATACAAGAGCACAATCACCAGGGCAAGAAAGACACCACAAATATGAGAGAAGATGAGAGCTCTTTATTATCTTGTATCATGTATTGTTAAGCTTGTCCCTCCAACTCTCTCCTCATGCCTCTATTTATAGTTTCACTTGAGGGGTATTTTAGGTATTTAGCCCACACAACCTGATCAACTTTCTCTTGCCTAGCAAGGATCAAGTTTCCCTTGCCTAGCAAGGATCGATCCTTGGCATCCAAGGATGATACGTGTACTTAGCTAGGAAGGTAGGATGCCTTGGCCTCCAAGGATGGATAGAGCCTTGGCCTCCAAGGATCAAGGATAGAGATCAGGTTTCGCAACAGTAAACTAATAATTGCATGATTTACCAAGATCAAACATCGGCTCCCTGATTATGCTACTAGACGAGACCGATAATGGTATTTTTGTTCCACCAAATTCCGAAAGTTCAAATTTGTCCCCTGATTTCTCGTCGTATTCGAATCCACCGAAAATCTCGTGATCTGGTTCAAAAAGGAAAAGAAAAAAAAACAATCTCGTGATCTCCGGCGCCTCCACCGCCACTGCACGGTGGAGCTCTCCTCCCTCCTCTCCAGCTTCAAAACAAAGCACGCTGCCGTTGCAGCCCCAACGGCTAATCCCCCATTTCAAATCCTCCTCCCAAATCTCCGTCCATTCCCCTCACAACGCTCTCCCTTTCCTCCTTCCCTCACGGCATCCAATCCATCACGCGGATTTTCGCCTGCCCCGTCTCCAGATCCCACCTCCCGAAACCCTAAATAAGCCCCATCTATGGCGCCGCCGCTGCCCGCGCCCTCGCCCCGTCCGGGGGCGCCGCTCCCCACGCCCTCCCCGCGGCCGGGCGCGCCGCCGATGACGCCGCAGCCGACGACGGCGACCCCGTTCCGGACGCCCACCTCCAAGCACCGCCTCCACTTCCCGCCCGCCACGCCGCGCAGCAACACCCACCACCACGGCGGCGCCGCCACGGAGCACCCCGTGGAGGTCATCGGCCGCGTGCGCAACCTGACGGCGTCGGCCGCCGGAGCCTCTGCCCTGGAGGTCCCGGGCGGGGGCGGCGGGACGACCGTGCGCGTGCGCGGGGACGCAGGCGGCTGCCGCGACTTCAGCCTCGATGGGGTGTCCGTCTCCGAGGAGGAGGACCTCGAGGGCTTCTACCGCCGCTTCGTGCGCTCCAGGATCGAGGGCGTGCGGGTCGGCGCCAAGTGCACCGTCATGGTCTACGGGCCCACGGGCTCCGGGAAGAGCCACACAATGTTCGGATGCGCCAAGCAGCCCGGGATCGTCTACCGCGCGCTCAGGGACATACTGGACGGCGGAGGTGGTTGTGGCGAGGGCGAGGGCGGCGGCGAGGAGGATGCCGGGTTCAGGGTGGGGCTGTTTGTGCAGGTCGCTGTGCTGGAGATATACAACGAGGAGATCTACGACTTGCTCGTGGGGAGCGGAGCCAGTATGAAAGGAAACACGCCCAAGGTGATACACTGATACGACTTAGTTTCCACACCCCTGTCATTGATTGATGCTGCTAATTGTGTAGTTGCAGTAGGGAGTTGTTCTTATGTGGGGATGAGAAAGTGGGTGGAAGCAGCATGCTTTCGGGTCAAATTTTATTTTTCATATGTGTGCTTGGGAGAAGATCTGTTGTGATTATTTTAAATCATTAATTACAGCTGAGGTTTATCTGTATGTTGGGATATGTAGTTGCAGAAGTGAGTTGTTGTTAAATTATGTGAGGATGAGAGGTGGGTGGAAGTAGCATGCTTTGGGTTTAAATTATTTTTAATCTGTATGCTTGACACAAGATCTGTTGTAATTATTATAGATCAATAATTACAGCTGATGTGTATCAGTATGTTAAAGAATGCTGGGTACTTTCTTAGGAATTGTCCGTGCTTCCTAGTAAAATGTTCGTCAGTCGTGTGTGTGTGCAATATTATAGATGACTAATCCATCCTTAGGTTGAAACTTGTGATGCTTTAGGGAAGATCTGGTGTGATGATTTTAGACCATTAATAATAGCTGAGGGGTTTGTCTGTGTGCTAATTGCTAAAGAATGTTGGGTACTTTCTCTGGAATAGTAAAAGGGCTTTCTAGAAAATTGTTTGGCAGTCGTGTATGTGTACATTAAATGACTAATCTGAAGTTCCATGTTTAAAACTTGTGAGACTCACTGTATTCAATATTGCTCATTGTTATAGCCTGTGAGTTGTGTGTGAGGGTATAAGTTTAGATGACTAATCTGAAGTACCAAGTTAAATTTCATGCCAAGTGTGCTCAACCCTATTGTAACTGATATTCCTCATTTTTATCACCCATCAGTAGTGTGTTATATTACAAGCTGAAATAACTACTGCTTGAACTGACCTAAAACAAGTTGTTATCTGGTACTTAAATGTCATTGTTGTGTTGTATAGTGATAGCTGGATAGTGTTATAGCAGCAGAGTGATTTTCAGAAGCAGGACTTAAGCTGAAAAATGATGTTGAAACTACTTTGATATATGGAAAATGGCAATGCCTATGTGAATTTGTGACTTGGTATAATTCATCCATTTTGTTTAAATTTCTCAATCACAATATGTACAGGTGAGACTAGAAGTTATGGGGAAGAAAGCCAAGAATGCAACTTACATATCTGGAAATGAAGCTGGTAAGATATCAAGGGAAGTTGCTAAAGTAGAAAAGCGGCGCACTGTCAAGAGCACGCTTTGTAATGAGAGAAGTTCGCGAAGTCACTGCATGGTGGGTTGTAATGAGCTGTTTGCACCTGTAACCTTGATGTTCATCAAAGATCAAACTGTGTATTAATTTTGCTTTCTGTCACTTCTCTAGATAATCTTGGATGTCCCTTCCGTGGGGGGAAGACTGATGCTGGTGGATATGGCTGGCTCTGAGAACATAGAAGCCGCAGGCCAGACTGGATTTGAAGCCAAAATGCAGGTGTGTGATGTTACAATCCTTGTAATTAAGTAGCATCCATTATATTTCGGTTGCCTTTTTGCAAAATGAAGCATGTTTTCATAACATATTTCTAACAGCCAATTATCTGCATGATGCAATGCAGCAACTATCTTAGAGTTTCCTGATGACACAGTTCTGTTTTCTTTTTGAAATAAGATGATAAAGTTCTCCACGCTGATATAGGCATATGAAATTTCAGCATGATAATCCCTTAGTTAACCACATATTGTACTTTCACCACTACTCTCTTTTTCTGCAACACAATGTACGTCTATGTTAATTAAGTTGACATAGTTCTGTTTCTTTTTGAAATAAGATAACAGAGCTGTTTCCATGCTGATGTAGCCAACATGATTATCCCTTAATTAACCACAGATTTTACTTTCGCCATTACTCTCTTTTTCTGCAAGGCGATGTATAGATCTGTATGTTAATTGATCACTTGGCTTTGCACATCTGGTCTGTAACATTGATTACTGTTCCACAGACAGCAAAGATCAACCAAGGAAATACAGCTTTGAAAAGAGTGGTTGAGTCTATAGCCAATGGTGATTCACATGTTCCATTTCGAGATAGCAAGCTCACAATGCTGTTACAGGTACAAAACACTGAAGAACCACATTTCCTGACCCACTTTACGCTGTGTTTTCCTGGATAATTTTGAACTCGTGTTTCTTTATGGAATTTCAGGATTCGTTTGAGGATGACAAATCGAAGATTCTCATGATTTTGTGTGCGAGTCCTGACCCAAAGGAACTGCACAAGACAGTTTCTACCTTGGAATACGGTGCTAAAGCTAAATGCATCATCCGTGCTGCTCATGCATCAACTCCAAGGGACAAAATGAACTCTGAAGAGTCATCTTCAATGCTCAATTCAAGGATCGAGGCCATGAACCAGTTCATATACAAGCTCCAGAAGGAGAATAAGCAAAGAGAGAAAGAGCGCCATGAGGCCCAGACTGTTCTTCGGCACAAGGAAGAGGAGCTGGTACAAGTAAGGGCGAAACTCCGGCTGATGGAAGGGCAGAGTGCAGCTGCAAAGGAGGAAGAGATCAACTCAAAGGTCATCGAGAAAACCAAGGTCCTGAAGAGTGAGCTGCAGATGATGGAAGAGAAAATGCTTAGGCAGCAGCAAGAGCTCCTTGCTTTGAAGCAAAGGCTGCAGGAGGTTGAGCGTGAAAAGGTAGAAGCTCGTCAGCCTGTGCAGCAGGATATCGTTGGAGGTAGATTGTTTGCACGGCTATCAGAGATGGCTGCCGGAGGAGATCCATCCATGTCAATGGCGATGTCGATGTCCATGGATCTGGACGCAGGAGATCAGCCAGCGGTGCTAGATGTGAAGGTGATAAAGGAGGATACTCGCCAGCAGGGCCAGATATGGAACAACACTACCACAGCAGGCTCTTGCACCAGTGCCCTGGAGCAAGATGATGTTGTCAGACTGTCTGGATTCCCAGAAAAGGCTGTCCTGAGCACTGTCTTTGAGGAGGGAGATGAAGGCGAGGAGAAGGACAATGGTGCTGAAGAGGAGGTGTGCAAGGAAGTTGTGGAAGAGGAAAGCTACAAAGTTGACAGAATGGAACAACCGCTTGCAGAACCAGATAGGACTAACCGTATTCATAACATCTTTAGGCTCTGTGGGAACTACCGTGAGCTTGTCAAGAAACAGAATGCCGAGTCACCAGCGAAGCAGCAAGTGCTTGGAGACGA
Source organism: Poa pratensis (assembly GCA_947311845.1). Classification (NCBI taxonomy): domain Eukaryota; kingdom Viridiplantae; phylum Streptophyta; class Magnoliopsida; order Poales; family Poaceae; genus Poa; species Poa pratensis. The sequence continues at coordinate 5,982,947 of CAMZMU010000126.1, forward strand.
CGAGAACAAGCAGCTGGTGCAGCAGCTGTTGGGAGATGAGAACAGTCTGCAGGCTAAGCAACTGTTCGGTGATGAGAACAAGGACCCATCATCAGCATGGGCAGCCATAGAGACCCCCATGTGCGACGTCAAAGTGGCTGATAGCCCAGTGTCATCGCAACTCTCGCCGATCGTTTGCCAAGTCGTCGATGAGGCCGGCTTGACAGTGCCGGAGGAGCTGAAATCGTGCACCACACCTGAAGCAAATGACCAGAGCAAGCAGGACCTGCTGGAAGTGTACATCAAGTGGGAGTCCGGCAATCTGATCAAGGGGCTGAAACTCCTGCGGACAGCCTGCCTCTCGGACCTGAGGAAGCTCATAGAGGCTCACTTCGAAGAAGCCAGCAACAAGAAGCAGCAGCAGCACCACCAATTCACATTCCTCCTCCTCGGGGTACGTCATTCAGCTCGTTCCTTTTCATGTTTTCACCCACTTGTTCTTTGTTGCTTATTACTGTCGGTGATGTTGTTTGTCAATCACTGGTAACATGTCTTGGAAAACCTGAACTCGTTAATGATATGAGGCGTGTTCATGGAATGAAACATTCAAACTCATTGATCAACGGAATTCATTCATTGATGATACTGAAAAAACACGGGGAACTTGTGTTGTGGTGTATGCAGGATCCTTCTGGTGCTCCTGTGTCGAGAGAGAAGGAGTCGACGGTGCAGATCAGCAAGCTGCCCAACTGGAACAACCAGACCAACAGCTACCTCGCCTGTCTGCGTCCCGTGAAGAAGCCAGCGGCGGATCAGCTCCACCAGATACCGTTCAGCCCACTGGAGAGTAAGCTCAACTCTGCCCTGAACGACGCGCAGCAGCAGCACCGTGCCTCCGGCGCCCTCTCGCCCAAGGTCGCCGGCCAGATGAGCCCCAGCTTCATCCGAGAGCTCAGAGCTTGAGCTCAATCAGGCATGAGCAGATTGCTTGTTAGATTCTTTGGTCGGTCACCTGTGTGGTGACGAAGATGTATCTAATATCTAGAATGTATTCCGTGATCTATGTAAAACTACTAGCCGGCCCTGCTATTCGTGATGTAACGTTTTTGCATTACACGAGTGCTGGACATCCCAAACAAAATGGTAATGATGCGTCATGCAGTTTCTTGTTTGTCCAAGTTGCCTCACTAAATTTGTCAGAATGAAAAATTCGTGAAAAGAAAGGTATGAACATTGTCAACCTGGCATAAACATCGAAAGTCACATGTAGAAGCTTGGCCCCTGAGCTACATACGTTGGATGGGAGAACAAACCACTTGTTGGTGAGCATAAACGTATGGCACCCGAGCTACATGGATCGCTTTATTTTAAAAGATCGAAAGTCATATGTAGAAGTGTTAAAAAATCCATTTTACCATGATAGTTGAGCACCACGGATACCAATATGCATAAACACGTTGAAGTTTAACAAGTGACGTAGATTAGTTCATGGGAAAGGTGATTTATTATTTTCCATGCTTTTTTTTTTTGCATTTTGTCCCAAAAGTGCATTTGGAAAATTGTTTGTGCTAAAGCATATAATAACTTATCATAACAAAACAATTTTGCAATGATGAATCAAATGTATATTGAGACACTAAGTAATAAAATAGGAGGAGCCTGTCCAGCGTGCCTATTCCGACACGAATCGATTGAGCGGCCAGTCCTTCATCACTTGTTCTTCCGTTCCAGCTTTAATCGAAGTGCCTATCACCAGCTCTGTCCGTGCCGGCGTTGGATGTAAGCAAAGTTGAGCCGGAAACCAGTAGGAAAAGGAGCCCGACCCGGACGCGGATTTTGTGCACCTGGGAGCACCTGCTCCTGGCTGATTAAAATATTTGAAAAAATAGTAAAACTTTTCAAAAAATTCTGAAACTTTTTGGAGATGAACATATGATAGTTTTCTACAAGAATGTCAAGTTTCACAGTGAACTGACACTCGTGGTGCGTGGAGCAAAAAGAAGAAAATAGTGGTCTGAAAAATCTAGAGTTATGCATCTCAGTTTTGTCAGTAATTTGTTTTTTTTGCACAGAGTAGCAGTAGTGTCATTTCACCGCGAAACTTCCCATGTTTGTCAAATACTTGTATATGTTCATCTCCCAAAAGTTTCAGAATTTTTTTTTTTTGCGGCTACATTTGGAAAATTGTTTGTGCTAAAGCATATAATAACTTATCATAACAAAACAATTTTGCAATGATGAATCAAATGTATATTGAGACACTAAGTAATAAAATAGGAGGAGCCTGTCCAGCGTGCCTATTCCGACACGAATCGATTGAGCGGCCAGTCCTTCATCACTTGTTCTTCCGTTCCAGCTTTAATCGAAGTGCCTATCACCAGCTCTGTCCGTGCCGGCGTTGGATGTAAGCAAAGTTGAGCCGGAAACCAGTAGGAAAAGGAGCCCGACCCGTCTCTTCCAAATACGCTCGTCTTCCTCCTCCCCTCAATCAATCTCCCTCGAGATGACGGGCCTCCATGACAAGCGCCGCACCACTGAATCCCGGAGATCCAAGCTCCTTGCGCGGTCCAGGCCAGATGCGGCGCCTCCTCCGGCGCGCCGAACCATGCGCGCCGAGGTCCAAGTTCCTTCGCGCAAGCGCGTTCCCCCTGCTAGGGTTGCGCGATCACCCAGCGAACGGGACTCCGAGGAAGCGCCCGATACCCCCAGCAAACGCAAGCCCTACATCCCCGCGCGAAAGGAGAAACGGTATCTCTCTCTTACGTCTCCAGCCCTGCCTGAACGCAATCGGTTCGTCACGTGTAGTATTTGGTTGCTAGAGTGCTTTGTATCTGATTGACTGAAATAGTTTTCCGAAGATACCTGAATCGATTTCGGCTTCAGTAGCATCCGTATGGGTTGTGTGAATTCTTGTCAGTGATTTTACTAGAGTGGTGTAATAGGGAGCTGTGATATGATTTATGTCTTGTCACTTGACAGAAACCAGCAAGTCTTCTCCTTTTATGTCAATATATATGCTGGCTGTACATGCTTAAAATTGCAACAAATGGAAAAATTAATCGAGCCAACGAAACCTAGTTGTTTTTAGGGTATTTATAAGCCACGCGCAGCACAGTTTAATTTGATCATAATCCCTCTCCTCATGGTCTTAACCTGGAGCTCCTGGATTACTATAGCTTTATTTATATTTGGTCGTGACTGGGTATGAGACAGTTTAATGTGCTTCCTGTCCTATATTTTTATGGCACGATTTGAGTACGTGTCTCTATTCAGTGCTCCTATTAAGAAATAGGAGACATAGTCTCTCACTAGCAGTTAGTAAAAAAAATACTAGAGTAGTATAATTGTGAGCTGGGATATAGTATCAACTATGGTAATCACGATTGAAGATATCTTGATATTCTCCTGACTAAGCATGTGAAACGATAAGAAAATGTGTAGTCTTCTCCTGTTATGTCAGTATGCAGGTTGTAGATACTTAAAATTGTAAAAAATGGAAATTTAATTGAGGAAACGAAATCTGGTTGATTTATAGGGTATTTATAACCCGCACGCATCACACTTTATTTTCATCCTAATCCCTCTTCGCATGGTCTTAACATGGAGCCCTTGCATTACTATATTTTATTTGCATATCTCCATATTTAATCGCGACTGGGTATGAGACAGTTTAATGTGCTTCATATCTTATGCTTTTGTGACACAATTTAATTTAATGTGCTAAGTGTCTTCGATGCAGTGATTCTATTGAACAAATGAGTTTTTTCTCACTGGTAGCAGTAGCCAAAGTGCAAAGTTGTTGTCGACACAACTTATCCACCTTTTTAGTTTTGATCTTTTAAAGGCCTAATGTTTCTGTTCCCTTCTATCAGCTTCTCTTCAATGTGATAATAACATTCAGTATTGTTTCTTACTTGTTTGATGGACATGTGAAATCAAGAAATGTGCATGATGTTGACACTTCTGCTCTTCCAGGGATGAACTTAAGCATGATCGACCTTGCTCTTCCAGGAAAAAGCTTGAGCAATATGAGCCTTGGGAGGCGCCATCATGTGCACGTGTGGGTTTGGAACACTACAACAGCATGAATCAGGTTTTGATCTACTTAAACTTGTAAATAGTGCATAGTGCCACTTAGTAGATGGGCAGTCATTCACCATCTATATCATCAGATCTGGATGATTTTCCAGATTTACCTTTCTTTTATTTGCGCAGAAGTTAATATGCTGATGTCTGCTGCTGGAAATGAGTCACATCTTAACAAACTAGATCGTTGTGAATCCTACAATCTCATTAAGCTTAAGACATTAGTTCTTTGTCACATATGCTGTATTTCATCGCATGTCTGGACATGTTCTGAAATTTTAGCCTGATGGTACTTTAAAATGTTATTTTAGTTACAAAAACAGCAGAGGAAGGCTGCACTGAAATGATATTGGTAGTAGTAATAATCTGTATATAGTCACAGCAAACAATATTAGAGCTGTCTTTAGTCTTTACACTGGATACTGTTGTTAGTAGGCCAAGATGCAAGTTCCCAGACAAACGTGTTATATCTAGGCCTATTTTTTGAAAAATGACATGACGACAGAGCTCATTTAATAAAAAAATATACGATGGGCATGTAAGCAGATCCACCCACAATGGAGCATGAAATTATTTCTAAGTATACAGATTACACAGTGGGAATCCCACAGGCTAAATTTGATAGTTCATAGTGAAACTAAACTCATATCCTGCTTATTAATTCATATATGCATCTTTGGACCGCCCGCTTATGTTTGTTAGTTTATAGGGCGATGAGCATGAGCTGGTTAAAGCAGTGGGCGTTCATCCCTTTAGCTTGTGTGGTGGGTGGTTGCATGCAAATTTCCTTGCTCGGCCTAAAGGTGCCAGCAACTGTTTTGATCTTGTTCCCAAGTGCTTCTTTGCTGAGCTGAAGCTTGATGGATTTGGTCTGCACTGTGCCTCATGCGTCATGATTGATTCAGGTGGGTCAGTAATATAAGTTTTCACTAGTAGTATTTGTTGATAACTTCTGGGGCCTTATTGTTTTAATTTTTTCTGTATCTTTTTGGGGGACTTTATTGTGTTTGTATTCATTTATTTACACTTGCAGTTGAATCAGATAACCTTGGTGCGTGTGGAATGTGCCCAAGTGAAATCATGCACCCTGCTGATGGTGTTTATCGTGGTGGTTGTCAACCTGCTGCTGCCGGTAGTTATCATGGTGGCCAGACTTGCCTTGAATCTGATGATGACGGCGATCTGGGCGATCTGGACGAAGCATTTAGTTGAGTGTTGTCTTCGTATGTTAATGTAAGCAGAATGTGAAGAATAATATTGCAAGTTAGATTTTCTTCATGTATCAGCTGTGCAAAACTTATGTTGTCCTCGTTGTGAAATTGGCAAGCGCTGCCTGTTTTTTTTTTTTTTTTTGGTTTACAATCTAAGTAGGTCAGCATTATTGCTCATGAGAATTTCGTTCATTCATAATAAAGAAGAAATAAGAAATTTGAACTGGGGTAGCAATCACATGGTCACACCACATAGTATGGCCACAAAGCTTGGAAAATGAAGCACTCAAACCTAAAAAGGATTAACAAAATGATACCTGACACCAATAACTTAATCATCTAGAAAGATGATAGCAGTGAATGATAGCTGACTCAGGTTCAAAGGAGCAGATAATACAAAATGTGACAAGTCGGTGACTCAAGTTCAAAAGAGGAGGTAACAAAATGAGTACTTGTCAGGATAACTTAATCTTAGTTGTGTCAGTTGAGGGGTCAACCCTAGCTCAATCCCAGTTCTTCTCCACCGTGGGAACGATCACTCCAGTCAGCACTTTGGGGTTTAGGAGCCCCCTAGCTTTGACGTGGTATTTACGCCCCCAGTTGTTCTGATAGCCGAACACTGTCATCTTCCCTCTCGCCCTAGATCCAATAGCATAGAGAAGGTATTCTTTTATCGGTGGCTTTCTTGGGTCCATCGTACACGTCGTATGTGCAAGTGTAGAAAGACGTGTACGGCTCGAACCAGCCGAAGATGGGGCCGTTCTCGTCTATCGGGTACACCACCCCCGTCGGCCCCTTCAGGCTTTGTTTGGCTGAGGAGTTTTGGAGTGTTTTCTAGTGTATATTACATAGTGTTTTTGGTGAAAACACTCCTCACACCCAAAACACTCCCACCCCTCCCAATCCCCTTCTCCACTAAAACCCCCACCATTTCACGTTGTTTGGTACACAGGTTTTGCAAAGAGGTGTTTTTTCAGAACTAGTGCACACAATTACAAAATTGCCACGTTTTGGTCATCCACAAAAACCTGATATTTTTAACAGCATGTGAGCACACAGTTCATCAACAAAAACCTGATATTTTTTCACAGCACATGGGACACACAGTTTAAACAATTCATAAGATTTAATAACAATAACTCATGCTTCCCAGTTTTATCCCAGGTTATTACAACAAAATTTGATCATAAGTCATCGAATGCTTTTCACGAACATAATTTTGCTTCCCAGGTTTATTCCAGATTATTTGACAAGATGGTCACATGAACAATATCTCACGAAGAATTCCAATAACTTAGAATAGAACATCTCATCAATTTATTAGAGTAGTATCTGTATCAGTTATTGGCAGGAGAAATCTTTGCCAAACCAACAAGAACATCAACATGAACTTGCTTCTAGAGAATGAAATTGCACCTGAAAAGTTTAGAAGAACTAGATTATTAATTAGGTTTCTGATTAAAATCTATACAATGTACCGATCACATTAATAAAGATCAGGGGAATACCATGCATCATTCAGAATAACGAAAACTCATTAATTTTAGCAATGCTGAGCGACGTCATTATATCAAGTTGGATCATCTAGTTGTACTACAGGCTACTACCAAGATAAAGTGATGTATAATGGACCATCTTACGAACTGTATTCCATATTGCTAGTATTTGTGTACTCTTGAACAACAACAACTTGTCTTTTAAGTATAGAAAATAACGAAACCATCAGAATACCTTGCATATCATGTTTCACATTTTACAACTGAACACCTAATTTTACCTCTGATCAAAATAACAATAGCAGAAGAAAAAATAATCGAAGAACCAGGGAACCAAGTATTTGCAACTGTTGCCCAATAATTAAAGGCTTCAGATTGTAATGTATGAACATGATACACAGGTACAGGTCTTGAGTTAGTTAGCATTAATAATTTTATTTCATCTACTTGATTGATCATTTTTTCACACAACTCCAGTTCGTTCTTGACGTACGTAACAGCTGGACATGATAAAAACATACACATGATAAAAAAGCATACATTTATAAACAGATTGGCCTGATAAACAGGCAGTGCAAGTAAGGTTAACGCTCCAAGAAATAATTTGGCTGATTAAACAGTCAAGCATAGGACTAAATTAAGAAACTAGTGCAGCCTGAAAAGGAGCATATCATAGTCCCATATACCACATTGCAAGTGTTCAGGTGGAGGCTCCAGGAACAAACATGAAGTTACCTATCGGATTCCCCAAGTCAGGTGGAGGCTCGTCCTTTCCGATTCCTTAAGTCCAGTCAAGCTCTGGTTCCTGAATAAGAGGCAAAGAAGCATGAAGAGTACTATGGAGTATGGACATGTATGCTGAAATGACAGCAAAGAAGCAACATTGAAAGATTGCCAATCTCAACACTGAAAGATTGGCCATAGTTCTTGCTAAACTTGAATTTTTTCACCTATTAAAAATGGTTCCCTCTTAATAAATTGTATATGTATATATTCTACTGAATGTGCAAGGATTCTCTCGAAAAGGTGTTCGGAATAAGACATATACTAACAAAGCAAGCCTCACACAAGGAGACACGACACGTTATGTTTAACTGATTACAAATCCTGAAGCAAGTCTAAATTGTTCAACTACTGTGAAGCTGTTCCTGTATAAGGAGCATGGCGGTTGAATCATTGCACAAATAATAACATATCTATCCTTCTAGGGACACACTCAGCAAAATGAAGCCCAGGAAGTTCAAGCTATGCGCAGTCTCAGCAGCAAATAAAACAATTGCTACACCTCACGTAGACAACCAAGAACTGAAGGTAACCAAGAACTGGATCTCACGGAGACATGAAGAACTGGATCTCACGCTACTCTCAGCATCTAGCAGTACATGGGAGAGGAGAGTGCAAGGTTGGAATAAGACTTACATGAGATTCTAGGTTTGCCAGAGAAAAGGGGCGTCAGAACTAGCTCGGCGCCGGCGGCGTTAGATGAGGAAGCACTAGGCTCAGCAGGATGAAAGGGAGTCGGCGTTGCTTCCGGGTGGCTGGAGATGGAGGAGTCGCCGGCGTCGGCATCGGCTTCCGCGGCATCGGACGGGAGCAGATCGGGCGTCGCTCGCGCGTTGGTGCCAGGCGTCATGCGCCGCCAAGACCGGCCAAAACGCGAGAGGGTGCTAGCGTCTCGAATACACGTCGACCCGACGTGTATCGCCGGGTTTTTTCCGGACTGAGCCCAGCAAGACCGGCCTGCCAAACAGCGACTCGTGTCTTCTGGTGTCTTTAGGATGGCCCGGGATAATACACGGGAAAACCGGTCAAAACCGTTGTGCCAAACGAGGCCTCAGTGCTGCAGAAGCTTGCTCTCCTTTTTTTTTTTTTTTTTTTTTGCGAGGAAACCACTGATTATATTGAACCAAGGATTACAGAAAAGTCCACCAGAAAGATGAAAATTACACACCGGGCCTTACTGCAGAACAGCATCGCCGACGCGGAGAAGAACGTACCGGTGGCGGGCCGCCGCTGCATCTCCACACAAACCTTGGATCGGGAGATGTCCCCAGGCGGCGGGTGAGTCGCCGGAACTCGAACTCCAGGGAGCCTCCACTCTGCTCCGCAAGAAACGCCGTCTTGGTCAACAATCAGCAGCTTCGAAATCGTCAGCTGGATCCGCCGCGTCGAGATCCAGAGGGGGATAAACGCACGCATCGGCCGCCGGGGACCGTGAGCGCGGACGAGGAGGCGCTCCGCCATGGCTCTCCGAAGAGCTCCACCGCCGGAGGGGACGAGCACCACCTGCACAACAAGGACCGACCGCGCCGCCCACTCCAAGACGCCGCCGGCCACGGTCCCAACAAAGCCTACCCTGTACACACACACGAGACGAGGCTCCCCCATCCTCCCGCCGCCGCAGCGGCCGGCGGAGGACAGGGGACCCGGCGAGACGACGGCGGTGGGGTGGATCTGCTCGGGGGTTCCAGAAATCGCACCTCTACTGTAGCGGGAGAGGAGACGTGTCCAAGGTCGCGTGGTTTGAAGCTTGCTCTCCTTGACGATCCCTTGATTTTGTAAAGAGCAAGGCCCTGAATTAGACAGTTAGAGAGTCAACACTTGACAGTTCACACATCCATTATCATGCATGCATGTCGCTCTATAAGGTAAGTAAGGTATCATACCTCGACGTTCCTGGTAAGCTGGCCGTCGATCGGTGGCGCCTTGTCGTAGTCTTCTTGTGTGGCCACTCCATTCTCCATGAGAAGCTTGAAGGCGTACGCCCCATCCTTGGCCGCTTTCCTCTCCCTGATGGATGAGATGCAATGTGGAAAGCGTAGGGAACGGTTTCCCGAGCCGCGCGTTGATAATATTGGCACGAGACTGAAACGACTCAACCGCGACGTGAGGTCCGCAGTAGCCTGCGCAATGTGTACGATTAAAAGTCAGTTTTTTCACAACCAGGGGGATACAGCGCAGTAATGGATAAAACTGAAGGAGAACGGCTTATGCCTCAGTTGAGAAGCCCAGTTCGCACTGATGGGCCAGATTATACTCGGCCCAGTAAGCACACAGATTGTGCCACGAAATGGAATTGGTTGATCCCAAAACAAAAACCGAAATGGAATTGGTGCACACGGGACGAGATCTTGATTTCGATGGAAACAAAAATCAGAGAGGTAGCAACGCTACAACTTTACAAGGATCAAAGGGAAAAAAAAGTCTCACGAATTATAGTGGATTATGACCATCAGATTAGATGTTGAACAATAAAAGAGCAAGGGTTTGATCTTGCACAATAAAAGAGCAAGGGTTTAGGAGGAGGAACTCACCCTCCACCAGCAGCTGCTTGGTCGGATGTGGCATCACTCGCCCCTCTTCTCCCGACCCAGCCCAGGTAGTGGAGCACTCAAGCCTGGGGAACCTCGGCTTCCTCGCCATGGCGCCGCACCCCTCCTCCTCTGCTTGGATTCTGGTGGCAGGTAGCGAAGCCAACTGTGGAAGTGGTGCAAGCCAGGGGCTTTGCAAGGGGAGAAGGGACCGGTGCGTGCCGGTAGGCCCCACCGCCAGAAGGACCGGACCAGCCACGCACGCTACAGGGAGCGACCGAACCGGTTCGAGCCAGTGTCGTGGCGCCGACCGGCGGCGGCGCTCACCCCTACCCGCCTTCACCTTCCCATGCTCTCGAGTTCAGGCGCCGCCATCCACGAGAGCTCCGTCCCTCTCAGCGACACCGGAAAACCGCGCTCCTACGCCATTCCGACCGACTCGATCCCCAGCACCCGTCTCCCTTCGACCTCTGCAGCCCGACGCCGCAGCTGTTGGACGCCATCCCGACCTCAACCGCACACGCCCGCCGACGTCTCCTACTTTAAGGCCAAGGAGGTGCGCACGTTCGTGCCCTACGACGACAACGACCTCGCCTCGGACCTCCCCGCATCCGCCGCTATCACCTTCGGCACCAAGGAGGTAAAGTACCTGGCTTCCCCTCCTGCACCGAGTTACGAGAGCACAAGTATGCAACCATGCATCATGCATGCATGCATGGGATTATCAGCAAGCACCTAGTTTCAGACTCTTATGCCTATAAGGTGTTTGAGGTCCGGTTTCCCCTTCTAAACTGGATCAAATATTTCTTCTAATAATGCAATGGCAGAGCTCCTGCCGGTTACGGTCAAAAAAGGTGTTTGAGGCTATGCCAAGTCTGCAGGGAGCAGTGAAAGTTCAGCACTATGTCTGCCCAATATCCATTGAAACATTGCACAGGATTTTCTTGTAATGTGGGGTTGTGGGGAAGATGATTCGTGTCTTTATACAGTACTAGCTAAAATTAAAATGATCAAATGCTAGCACAAGCTATTTGGGTCTTGCAAGGAAAATGCATACCTGAAACTTATTGCCAATTGGAGATTCAGCTCGCTCAGGGTAGATAATTACACACCTTTCAAGACTATTCCTACTCCTGTGAAATGAATTTTCAGTCTGCTCCAGGTGGTTACAGTGTTGGCCACAGCTTTAATGAGTCACCAGGAGAAGAGCACAAGAGGGAGACAGTACATCAGATACTAAGCAGTTCCCAGGACCAAATACTGATGGCTTTGCTACTATGGATCACAAGGCACAACCTGTTGATAGAAGAATGAGTATTCTGAATTTGTTGGCTTCGATCCAGTCTAAATTACAGAACATAAGCGAGAAGTTGAGCCAGGACGTCAAGAGAATGCAAAGTTGGGCGAGTAAGCAACATGCAGCACCACAACTCAACCCTTCCACTCAACATGCCATCAATGTGAGGGATGGAAAGCCATTGTCTGGTCTGTATGATGAAGAACACAAATGGCAGTTCTATGGATTTATGTACTGTGTTACATACCAACCTTACCATGCAGCGAGATGGAGAGGGCAAACAAGAAACTGAAGATACTTCCAACAGAATACTATATTAGATGACTAATCGGAAGTTCGAAGTTTATAACTTATGATCCTAAGTTTGAGATAAGTCTCACTGTATTTAATATTGCTCATTTTATTTCATGCGACATGTGTGTGTGTGTGTGAGTATGTTAGATTAGATTACTAATTGGTATTTCTCATTATATCACCCTGCAGTTGTGTGTGCTATTACAAGCTGAATTAATTCCTGCCTGAACTGAAATCATACTTAAATTGTCACTGTCATTCTGGATAGTCTTATAGCTGCACATGGATTTTTAGAAGCAGGACTTAAGCTAACAAATTATGTTGAAACTACTTTGCTGTGTAGCAAATGGCAATGCCAATGTGATATATTTTAAAACTTTCACAATACATTGTGTACAGGTGAGGCTAGAAGTGTATGTTAATTAAGATAACACAGTTCTCTTTTCGTTTTGAAATAAGATGACAAATTCTGTTTCCATGCTGATATAGCCATATGAAATGTAGCGTGATAATCCCATAATTAACCACAGATTGTACTTTCACCACTACTCTCTTGCTTTGCAAGGCGATGTACATAACTGTATGTTAATTGATCACATTGTTTTGCACAACTTGTCTATAACATTGGTTACTGTTCCACAGACGGCTGGTACAGCAGCTGTTAGGAGATGAGAACAGTCTGCCGGCAAAGCAGCTGTTCGGTGATGAGAACAAGGACCCATCAGCATGGGCAGCCATAGAGACCCCATGTGCGACGTCAAAGTGGCTGATAGCCCAGTATCGTCGCAGCCACTGGTGGACACATGTCCTTCTGTCCCGGGCCGTGAGGGCCTTTAGTCCCGGTTAGCCAACCGGGACAGGCTAAGCGGGACTAAAGGCCCAACCTTTAGTCCCGGGCCTGTTACCAGCCGCGACTAAAAGCATTCCACGTGGCCGCGATATAGGGATTGGGCTGGAGAACCTTTAGTCCCGGCTGGTAATACCAACCGGGACTAAAAATTATTTTCCGAAATTTGAAAAATTTCCATCCGGACTCTAATTAGACATATGCTCTCGTAATCCTAGCGCCTCTAACTAAGCAATGCTCTCGTAATCCTAGCGTCTCTAATTTCTTTTTTCTAATTGTTTGACTCGTTACTCTCTCACTTGGACCATTTTTAATACTAATTACACTTAAACTTTAGTCAAATTCTAGTCTTATTCAAACTTCCTGATCGGTCACCCATCCTCACACTACTCCACCCTCAGCACGCTTAACTTCTCTGTTCCTTCCTGCTGTGGTCCCGCGAATCTGATTGTACCTTGTTGTCAATACTACCATATCAATCCTATTAACTCTTATATCATTGTGTCACATGTCTGTATTTTTTGAAACCAAAAACAATTATTTAAGTAAACAATAATGAATAAGTAATAATAATATTGAATTCCAATGAAAATAAAATAAGTAATAAAACTATTTTATTCATTTATTGCCATTTATTCATATAATATGGCATAATTAATATCTTTAAATCTGTAAATCGCAATTGGACAAATAATATATCCATTATTATCAGAAAAATGTGAGGAATCTGTAAATCGCAATTGGACAAATAATATATCTTTAAATCCAAATATGAAATAATTTAGTTTTTCAATATTTTATTCATTTTTTGTTATTATTATCATATAATATGGTATATAATATAACTTTAAATCTATAAATCGCAATTGGACAAGTAATATATATGAATCGATCAGAAAAATGATAGGAATCTAAATATTGTGTCCATATCATCTTTTGCATAAATATTAATGATTAAGTAATAATAATTATTAATTCATTTTTTTGTTATTTGTAGAGAAAATCATATTATTATTTTTGAATTCCAAACCTATGTTAACCTAAACATTAATGATTAAGTACTAATAGTTTTGAATTCAAATAACAAGAAAATCAATTTTACATTATTATTGTCATTTTCAATTTAATATGGAAATATTCATATCTTTAAACCGGCTGCTAGCTGCAACCTTCGTTCTAGGCTCTTCTTTCCCCCATTGCCCGATATATATAAATACCGGCTGCTAGCTGCATCTTCCGTATAGTGCCTCCCTACTTCCTATTCCTCATCAAGCGAAAGAGAAAGTAATGGCCGCCGTCTCCCGTCTGAACCCCGTAGCCTCGCCATTCAAAAAAACACATTTTTCACACTCGGAAACAATATAGCACATTCAAAAAATGTATTTCTCAAGTCTTACCCAATTTATTTAAATATAGGAAACAATACGAGGCACCCGGATTGCCCAATTGTTTAAATATAGCACATTTAGATCGACACATTGAGACATACGATCACATAGCACCGAGACACCTCCTAGCAATCTCGTAGCCTAGGCGAGCGTCCAGAGCGGCATACTTGATGCGATAAAAGCTCAATGGAAACTCTCCCCAACCTAATGCGAGGTTCTCTTCTTCCTCCTTCTTCTTCTCGTCCTCCTTCTTCTTGTTGTTGTTCTTCTTCTTCTCAAACGTTGTGCCAATAGTAACATTGGCTAGAGTATAGAGACTCGGAAGATTAGGGTACGTTGGGTTAGGGTGAACGGCCCGCTGGAGGTCGACGGCGGACGAAATATGAATTCCGTAAGGCCCCAGCATACGCTGATCGTTGTTGATAGCCGCGCCGCAGAATTTGATGGTTTTGTCCATCAAGAAGTCCTTGAGGGCCTGCGGCACCCGATCAGCGTGGCAAATATGGAACACCAACGTGTCGGTCGCCGCGGAGAGTTGCAGGACAGCGGCACGCTGCCTCTCCTCGGGTGTGGCGTCGGTGAACTCGCAGTCGAGGCCCACGATCTTCATCGGCGCGGCGTCGAGGTAGCGCCTCTTGACGACGCGGATCCATCTCTCCACGGTTGATGCGCGGAGAGTGACCACGACCTTGAAGTGCATGTCGACGGCGTCGTCCTTGTAGTGGTACACCTCGGATCGAGGTGGGGGCGCGAGTGGCTCCATGGCGCGCGGCAGCGATTCGAGAGATAAGATTAGAGAGAGGAGATGGTGCATTTGGCAAATGGCACTGTAGCTCTCTTATATAGAGCTAGCAGGGGAGATGAGGAGGTTGGTAATTAATCTGGCCGTGTTTTTCAACTTCCCAAAATCCATTAAGCATTTGATCAACTTCCAAGACACTTTCATTCCCCGGCCGTGTGATACATGACCAGCGCGGGAACCCAAGGGTCCTCGTTTGAATACATTAGTCGCGGGTTGTATGTAGGACCGGGACTAAAGGGTCCTCGTTTGAACGAATTAGCCACAGACCCCTTTAGTCCCGGTTTGTATCTCAAACCGGGACCTTTGGTCCCTAACGGGCCGCGACTAATGCTTGCCGTACGCTTCGGCGTTTTCGGGACGACGTGTCCGGACCATTAGTCGCGGCCCAGACCGCGGCCGGGACTAATGGCCCGGACGAAAGGCCTCTTCTCTACTAGTGAGCTCTCGCCGGTCGTTTGCCAAGTCGTGGACGAGGCAGGCTTGACAGTTCCGGAGGTGCTGAAATCATGCACCACACCTGAAGCGAACGACCAGTACAAGCAGAAGCAGATAGAGGGCCTGCTGGAAGTGTACATCAAGTGGGAGTCCGGCAATCTGATCAAAGGGCTGAAACTCCTGCCCACAGCCTGACTTTCGGACCTGAGGAAGCTCATAGAAGCTCACTTTGAAGAAGTCAGCAACAAGAAGCAGCAGCACCACCGCCAATTCACATTCTTCCTCCTCGGGGTACGTCATTCAGCTCGTTCCTTTTCATGTTTTCACCCAATTGTTCTCTGTTCCCTATTACTGTTGGCAACGTTGTTTATCAATCACCGGTCTTGGAAAACCTGAACTTTTTTTCAATAATTGAAAGACCTAAACTTGTAAATTATATGAGGCGTGTTTATGGTATGAACCTGTTGGTGTATGCAGGATCCTTCTGGTGCGCCGGTGTCGAGGGAGAAGGAGTTGACGGTGCAGATCAGCAAGCTGCCCAACTGGATCAACCAGACCAACAGCTACCTGGCCTGCCTGCGCGCCGTGAAGAAGCCGGCGGCGGATCAGCTACACCAGATACCGTTCAGCCCACTGGAAAGCAAGCTCAACTCGGCCCTGAACGACGTGCAGCAGCAGCAGCACCGTGCCTCCGGTGCCCTCTCGCCCAAGGACGTCGACTCGTCGGCCAGATAAGCCCTAGCTTCATCCGTGAGCTCAGAGCTTGAGCTCGAGCTCCGTCAGTGGATTGCTTGTTACATTCATTTCTGGGTTGGTTGTCGTTGGTCACCTGTGTGGTGACAAAGAATCAAAAACGCATCTCCTATCTATAATGTATTATTCTCTTGTCTATGTAAAACTACTAGCGAGTCTGGTCTTGCTACTCGTGATATAACGATGCTGCATTACACGAGTGCTAGACATCCCGGTAATTATCCGCGCGCGGTTTCTTGTTTGTCCAAGTTCACTTGGCTAGATTTGACACGGCTGACATAATAAAAGAGAAATGTGTGAAGGGAAATGCAAGAAAATCAACCCACAAAACGAAATGAAACAATGTTGAAATATTAACACCAGTTACAAGTTTAGAATGCCATGGACTAAATCAAAATTATATATTGCTTATTTTTTCATTTAATAACCTTTTTTTGCGGGTTTCATTTATTATTTCCTTGAAATGCCCTCTCGTATCTTTTAATTTATATCTGGCTTACAAGTCAACCTCCCTCTCATATCTTTTAATTTTTATGTGGCTTACGGTTATGTCTGTCTTCAACTAGCACAAGGCTCGTGCGCTGGCCAAGCAACATTAAGATAAGTATGCGATGTAAACTTCCAAAGCCTCTGATATTTATTAATTTGTGTTATTGTTTGGTGTGGTAGCTTTTTCTTTCAGTAAAAAAACGCAAAGCAATCCTTGGGACTCGGTGACAAAAATAAGACACAATTTTGTGTCTGCCAAGAGCAAAAATTACATTAAGTTTGTATTAGAGTTTCGTTAGCCGGTTAAACCCTTGAAATTAGGTTAGCCGAGCTTACCAGGAAATAACCAAGAAACAAGCATTGCCGACACGCCACTGTTAGAAGACAGAATTGGAGAACAGATCACTTGTTGAGTTGTTGGCGAGCATAGACATGGTTCCCCCCTCCCCAACATGTAACATGTTTTAGATGTTACATGTTTGCGTACATATTTTAGATGTTACACATATTTATAGGTGTATAATAAAATAAAATGTATGAACATACACATGAAATGTGTCTTGATACATTTGTATACATGTGAATGTAGTCAAACACTTAAACGACTTACATTGTGGAATGGAGGGAGTACATGATTATTTTCAAAGTCAAATATAATCTTTGAAAACAAAAATTCAAACAAACCACTCTAGAAAACTCCATCATGCTAGTTGCGTGAACTTATTTGGCCATTTTACCTAGTTAAGTATGTTAGATCCTAGCAATACTTGCATCGGTAGATACATATGGGAATCAAGTGTGTGTGTAAAAACCAGAGAGAGGGAGGGATCGGAGAGGCAAACCTTCGCTGTGGCTCGACGTGCTCGAGCCGGAGGCCATGGTGGTCGACGGCGTGGGCGTCGGAGCGGTGGCGGCGCAGTGGTGCTTCCCGTGAGCACTGCGCTAACCCTAATCGGAAGGGGGTGTCGGTGGGGTGGCTGGCAACACGGTCAACCTCGTACTGTGTGCCTTGACCCCCACCTCTTTATATAGCGCAGGTCACAGGGGCCCACCGTCCATAAACAGAAACGGACGCCCCCGATTAGGGCGCAATCAAGGGGATCTGGATCCGTTGGGATCCACGACCAGGAGATCAACCTAACATTCTCCCCTTGATCTCAACTTTTACTTTTAACTTTTTACCTTTACTTTACTCGTTTCATCACCGATTAGTACATAGAGCATGTTTCATCGTCACAGCTCAATTGCCGATAGAATCAGATAGCCACTATATACTTTTCTGTTTTGAAACAAATCATGTTACTTTTGGGCCTCTGTAATACAGAATCATAGGCTTTCCATTAAACCCATGCCGGCTATGTGTTCCTGGAACACATTGGGTGGTAAGCCTTTCGTTAGCGGATCCGCAAGCATTTCCTTTGTCCTTATATGCTCGAGACTTATAGTTTGATCCTGGATTTTATCTTTCACAACATAATACTTTATATCTATTGCCTTTGTAGCATTACTCGACTTGTTGTTGTGAGCATAGAATACTGCGGGCTGGTTGTCACAGTACATCTTTAGTGGTTTGTCAATACAATCTACCACTTTCAAGTCGGGTATAAATTTCTTTAACCATATCGCCTGCCCCGTGGCCTCATAACATGCTATAAATTCTGCATACATCGTGGATGCTGCAACTAATGACTGTTTGGAGCTTTTCCACGAAATAGCCCCTCCTGCGAGAGTGAACACGTATCCTGACGTGGACTTTCTATCATCTTTGTCTCCCGCAAAATCTGCGTCTGAATACCCTCTTATCTCTAGGGAATCAGATCTTCTATATGTTAGCATGAGGTCTTTTGCGCCTTGTACATAACGCAATGCTTTCTTTACCATATTCCAGTGCTCATGGCCTGGATTTTCTTGATATCTACCGAGTACCCCGGTGATAAAAGCTAAGTCAGGGCGAGTGCACACTGTGCATACTGTAAGCTTCCAACAGCCGAAGCATATGGTACTGCTTTCATTCGATCGATCTCATATTGGTTCTTGGGACATTGAAATTTCCCAAAACTGTCGCCCTTGACTATAGGAGCAGGTGAGGTACTACTTTTATGCATATTATATTCTTTAGAACCTTTTCTAAATATGCCTTTTGTGATAGTCCTAGCACTCCATTCTTTCTATCCCGGTGAATTTCTATGCCCAAAACATATGAAGCTTCACCAAGATCTTTCATATCAAAATTTGAGGACAAGAACTTCTTTGTTTCTAGTAGTAGACTGACATCATTGCTCGCAAGCAGAATATCATCCACATACAGAATTAGGAAAATATATTTCCCACTTTTAAACTTTGCATAAATGCAGTTGTCCTCAACATTCTCTTTAAAACCAAAACTTTTAATTGTATTATTGAACTTTAAATACCACTGTCTAGAGGCTTGCTTTAACCCATAAATGGATTTCTTTAAGCGGCATCCCATATGTTCCTTCCCCTCCATGAAAAAACCGTGGTTGTTTCATGTAAACATTTTCTTCTAAATCTCCATTTAGAAATGCCGTCTTTACATCCATTTGATGCAACTCTAAATCAAAATGCGCAACTAGTGCCATGATGATTCTGAAGGAATCCTTACATGAGACCGGAGAAAATGTCTCATTGTAATCTACCCCTTCTCTTTGCGTAAAGCCTTTTGCCACAAGTCGCGCTTTATACTTTTCAACGTTTCCATTGGAGTCATACTTAGTTTTGTAGACCCATTTGCAGCCTACTGTTTTGGCTCCTTTAGGAATTTCCTCTAAGTCCCAAACATTGTTAGAACTCATCGATTTCATCTCGTCTTCCATGGCTTCCAGCCACTTCGAAGAGTGAACGCTTCTCATGGCTTCTTCATATGAAGTGGGATCTTCTTCCATATGAACTGTTTCTGTATTATAAACTTATAATCACTAGAAATAGCTGATTTCCTAGCTCTTTTAGACCTTCTGAGAGTCTCATTCTCTGGCACATCATGTGTCTCAACGTGCGACTCTTCTTCTAAATGTGGCTGTCGTCGCTCCCTTTCATGCTCAACAACGGGTTGAGTCGGCTCCTGACGGACAGGTTCCGAATCTTGCCTCGTTGTGGTCACGGGTGGAGTTACAACAGGTGCTTGCACCACAACCTCTGGGATTATCGGTGCAGGTACAACAGGTAGGGCGAAAAATGGCTCATGGATCATCGGAAAAGGTGCACACACCCTCTTCTCCTCAAGATCAATTTTCCGGCCTACCATGCTCCCCCTCATCATTTCGTCCTCCAAGAAGACCGCGTGTCTCGTTTCTACAAACTTTGTGTATCTGTCTGCACAGTAGAAACGATAACCTTTTGATCTATCAGGATAGCCAATGAAATGGCAAGTTACTGTTTTGGGGTCTAACTTTGCAATGTGTGGATTAAAAACTTTTGCCTCAGCTGGGCTCCCCAGACTTTCAAGTGGCTTAGAGAAGGAACTTCCCTGTCCACAACTCGTACGGTGTTTTGGGCACCGACTTACTTGGTACTCTGTTGAGAATGTGAATGGCGGTTTTTAACGCCTCCATCCATAATCCCAATGGCAGTGTGGAATAACTCATCATACTGCGCACCATATCCATAAGAGTACGGTTACGCCTTTCAGCTACTCCATTTTGCTGTGGTTCGCCCGGCATAGAATACTGGGCGACTATTCCATTTTCCTGTAAAAACCTTGCAAAAGGTCCAGGTACTTGACCATATGGAGTGTGCCGACCGTAGTACTCCCCCCCACGGTCGGACCTGACTATTTTAATTCTTTTATCATGTTGATTTTCAACTTCAGCTTTGAATATTTTAAATTTATCCAATGCTTCAGATCTTTCTTTAATTGGATAAATATAACCATATCGGGAGTAATCATCTGTGAACGTTATGAACGAGTCATAACCATCCACACTTTTCACCGGAAATGGTCCACATATATCAGTGTGAATAATTTCTAGTGTCGCTGTGCTTCGGTTTGCACCCTTTTTAATTTGTTTTACGTATTTTCCTTTTATGCATTGTTCGATATCTGAGAACTCTAACGGAGGAAGAATATCATTTTTAACGAGGCTTTCTATTCTTCCCCTCGAAATATGGCCTAATCGACAGTGCCATAACTTCGAAGAGTCATGAGTTCGCTTTCTTTTCTTTTGTTCTTTGTTCGACAAGGAATTTGTTCATTCACATTACTCACAGAATGCACTTTTTCACGCAAGGATAACAAATAAAGCTTATCATGAAGTAAAGCAATACCCACACAAGCATCTTTAAACCATATGGCACACTTGCCATGACCGAAATAACATTCATAACTGTCTTTATCCAAACACGATACACTTATTAAGTTTCTGTGAATCGAAGGAACAAATAAAACATCTCTAAGCATAATATTGAAACCATCAGCTAGCTCCAAGGAGATGTCGCCAACAGCTTCAACTTCTGCTTGAACTCCATTTGCGACTTCAATGTGCTTTCGCTTCTTTGCAAAGTCCTTGTCGAATGGAATCCCTGTAAAGAATTTGCAACATGAACAGTTGCACCTGAGTCAATCCACCAAGTAGATTTTGAAAACTGTGTATACAGGGATTCATTTACAAAAGAAACTGTGTCATACCTTTCTTTGCCATTATCATCTTGAGCCAATCTGGGCAATCTTGCTTGAAATGCCCTTTCTTCTTGCAGTGGTGGCAGGTGTCTTTGTCCACTTGCTGATACTGCTGGGGACCTTTGCCATGTGGCTTATACTGGTGGGACCTTTGCCATATGGCTTTGAAGGGGAACTGTAGTTCCTGTTCTTGTTGTCCTTCACGAAGTTCAAGGAGCCCCCATTCTGGGACTTCAGCCTTTCCTCTTCTTGCGACAACATGGCAATGGTCTTTTCAATGTCCCATTTTTCAGGTGACACATTGTAATTGACAACAAATTTCAAACTGTGGTGGCAGTGAAGCCATCACCAAGTGAACTATGAGTGCAGGCTTGAGCTCCAGATCAGCCTCCATGGACTTAAGCTTAGCAGCCATGTTGCTCATTCTGAGAATGTGCTCCCTTATGCCATGTGCACCTCCATGATACTTTTCTGTCACCAGCTGTTTAGCAGCTGGGTAGCATATGTCTTTGAAGAACCAGTAAACTGGCTCTTTATCTTTTGGAGATACTCTCCCACGGAGACACACTCTTCAATTGAGCCCACAATAGCGTTCTCAACTGTGTTCTTTATGAATGCCATGCACTTTTTGTTGGTGTTCACCCACTTTTGGTTCTCTAGGGTGTATCCCATCTCCACTGGAGCATGGTCCCTCAACTTTTTCTGCCAAGCAGATTCATCATCATTGTCTCTCTTACTGGCTCTGCTGGCCTGACTGGCTGTGGAGCATTCACAACCCAGTCAACCTCAGCGCAGACAAAAGCCAGTTCGACTTTCTTCCACCACTCAGCGTAGTTGTCACCCCTGAGCGTCGGAATGTCCTTGAGGCAACTCATCAGGTGAAAACTTCCTGAAACCACAAGGATATGAGATAAAAAAAAACAATTGCATGCATTAATCCAACGTTGGTATAAATCAAAGCATACAACCGTTTGTGCAATTAAAACTATATCACCGTTGGGCAATAAAAGAAATAAATGCACCTTTTAATACATAATAAATAAATCATGATCATTCTATTAACAACGTTGGTCATTTAATAACAGATCATAATCATCTTTAATATCACTTTAATCAAGCTTTTAATTCTCACTTTAAATCATGATAATGCTATTAACAACGTTGGTCAATTAATAACACAATCATAATCATCATTAATATCACTTTATCATGCTTTTAATTCTCACTTTATTGCTTTTATGCAATTACTTTTAACTATTTGCAGCGGAAAAATGAATAAAATTCATAAACTTTTATACTTTTAACAAGTATTTCCTTTTCTTTCTTCTGTTTCCTAAAAAAAATTTCGTTGGATAAAAAATGAATAGAAAAACAGAATGAAAGAATAACTAAACATGCTTCTATAAAAAAATAATAGAAAAATTATGTTCTGTTCGAAAAAACGAGAGGCCCAAGGCCTTTTTTACTATATGTCGCCCGCGGCGACGCAGCCGCGGCCCACGCCGGCCCACGGCCTGCTTCTTTCGGCCCGAGGCCTGCTCTGCTGGCTAGGGTTTGTGCGGCGCGATCCTGGCCGTCCAGGGAGATCGGACGGCTGTCCGCGCTTCACGCTGGATCAAAACCAGTCGCCCGTCCCCGACGAACCCTAGCCCCCGATTTTTCCCCCACGCCTCTGCCTCTCTCTCGCACGAAAAAACGGCGGCGGAAAAACTCGCCGGCCGGCCGCCGGAGACGGCCGCGCCGTGCTGTGCCGTGTGCCTCGCGCCGTGCGCCGTGCGCCTCCTTTCTCTTTCCCCTTTTCTTTCGAGCCGCAGCTCGCTGCCGCGCGCTGGCCGGATTCCGCGCCGGCGACGGCCGCGCCGAGCCCGACCTCGCCGTAGACAGCCGCGCAGCGCCGCCACCCCTTTCCCTTCCTTTTCTGCCTCCCTCCCGCACATCCACGCACGCGGCGCAGACGACGGCGAGAAGATGACGACGCCTCCGTGGCCCTCTTGCCGGAGCTGCGTGCACCCACGGGTGGGCGCAACTCCGTCAAGCGGCCCAGCGGCGGTGCCCTTTGCCGGCGACGTGGTGGCCAGTGAGTTCTTTCCCGTTCCCCTCCATCAGATTAGGGTTAGGGTTTATTTTCTTTTGCTTTCTTTTGCGGGATGGGCTAGGATTCTTTGTTCTTTGACCCCGAGGGGTTGTGTTCTTCGTCCAGTCCCTCGGCATGCCGATGCGGACTTGGATCGAGAGGAACAGGCGCGGCCGAGATCAGCGGCGCACTTTGCCGGTGAGCCCGAGGGCTTCCGGTGAGTTCTTTGCTTTGCTTTTACAATCAGTACCGAAACAAAAATAGGATCTTTATATGGCTCTGATACCATTGTTAGATCCTAGCAATACTTGCATCGGTAGATACATATGGGAATCAAGTGTGTGTGTGTAAAAACCAGAGAGAGGGAGGGATCGGTGAGGCAAACCTTCGCTGTGGCTCGACATACTTGACCCGGAGGCCATGGTGGTCGACGGCGTGGGCGTCGGAGCGGTGGCGGAGCAGTGGTGCTTCCCGTGAGCACTGCGCTAACCCTAATCAGAAGGGGGCATCGGTCGGGTGGCTGGCAACACGGTCAACCTCGTACTGTGTGCCTTGACCCCCCACCTCTTTATATAGCGTAGGTCACAGGGGCCCACCGTCCATAAACAGAAACGGACGCCCCCGATTAGGGCGCAATCAAGGGGATCTGGATCCGTTGGGATCCACGACCAGGAGATCAACCTAACAAAGTATACAACGAATACCACTATACATAAACACATTGCAGCTTAACAAGTGATGTAGATTAATTCATGGAAACATGCCATTTATTTACTTTCCGTTCATCTATCATGAACTTTTGTGCATTTGTATGTCCCAAAATACATTTGTAAAATAAAAAATTATTTGTGCTAAATTATATAATAAATTATCATAGTAAAATAAATATTTTATTACGATTAATAGAATAGCATAAAAAGACAAGGATCTCAATATTTTATAAAACACATGCATGATCAATTTGGCTATATATAGTAGACAAATACAAGTTGAAAAGTTTAGTACAAAAAACAACAACATAATATTTTTCTCTTCATATTGTTATAGGTTGCAGTAGGTTATGTTCGAGACACTAGGTGTATCCATAGATCTTCTAATAATGCTTAAAACCATGAAAATTACTCCCTCCGATCCGAAAAAAGTGTCGGAGCGCTACAATGCGATTTTACATTTTCACCCTCCCGCATCTTTCCCATCGCTCGCTCGCATCTCTCCCATCGCCCGGCTCCCATCTCGCCCAGCTCTCCTCTCCCCATGCCTCCAGCTCGCCCGGCTCGCAGCTCTCCTCTCCCCTCCTCTGCATCTCGCCGAGCTCTTCTCTGGTTGAGGATCCGCCCCACGCCGAAATCCGCGATCTTGACCTGCCGCGACGAGTCGATGAGGAGGTTGAATAGCTTGATTCGCGGTGCACGATGTGGTGCCAGTGGAGGTAGGCTATACCGGAGAGTACCTGGCGGGCCACGCCGGCGAGGAAGGGCTCGGAGGCGACGCGGCAGCCGCCGAGGGAGCCGCCATCCATGTACACGAGCAGGATCTGGACCTCCCCGCCGCGCCCGTACATGCCGTGGCAGAGGACAACCGCCGGGTGCTCGGCGTTGCGGAGGATGGCGACCTGGCGGCGTACGGTGTAGAGCACCTTGAGCGCGTGAAGGCGGCCCGTGGGCCGGTGCCGCACCATGTAATACCCCAGCATTTAGGAACTAACGAAGGGTAGAAATAGGAATTTGTGCATCTGCATGCATGCATTTGAAAATCCTGAATAATTTTTTCGCAAATTAAAACCCTGGAGTGATCGAAGTTTGATCATTATTATGATTTAAGCTTTAGATCATCTTAGGTAAATTTGATAATTTTTTACATGACCTTTAGGAATTAGCTTGTAGAAAGAATTTGAATCCAAATTAAATATTCAAATAATTGAATTTGTAAAGTAAATTCAAATTCAAACATTTAAGAAACTAAAACAATAATTATGTAAATGAATTAAGGAGATTTGAATAATTCAAATCTTTGCAATAAGTATTACAACTTATGAATTCTTGTATAGACAAACAAATCATTTTATTGATTGAATACAACAATACAATGTCTTTACAAATTTTGTTACAACATAATGAAATACAAAAAAGAAAAATTACAATTATTTCCTAAACTAAATGTCTTGTATTTCTTCTTCTTGATCTTCATTCCATAGTTGTTCCTGCAAAACAAAAGAAAAGCAAAAACAAAGGAAAACAAATACAAAGAGGGGGTTAGGATTAGTTTAACTCTCAGTCTAGCAAAGAAATGCTTTGCTATTAATATCATTGAGTGTAATTAAGGGACTAAGTGTAGTACCTGTTCAAAACACACAAGTTTATACCTCAGTGCAACCTCATTGGCTGGACTGCAACAGAAATCCACTTGGCAGGTAAAAAAGAATGCAACCATGGGGATAATACCAACCAGCCGAAGCTCCAGGTTAACAGAACCTGGGAGCCAAGCAAGCAAGCAGCACAATCACTTCCCACATACCTGTGCTGTCACCAGCACAGTGAACACAAGCCTGGGAAGGATAAGAGCAAGGGGAAGTCGTAGCAAGCAAGGAGCATAGCTCATCTTCACACACACTCAAGCACAGCTCGAGTTCATCTCTTATTTGAACTCAGATCATCACGAATCACTCACACCAAATAAATCCACCACTGGATCCTTGCCAAAAGCAAGATCAAGATGGGATTGAAGCACAAGGCCAAGCTGGAGCATGGAGGGAAGGCCAAAAGCTAGGAAAAGAGCAAGCTGGAGCTGGAGGAGCAGGCCAGCAAGGTGAACAAGGAGGAGATCCACAAGATCTGTAGATCAAGCAACCAGAAGAGCCACAAACAACACAGCAACACCACCATCACACCTGATAACAGGTCGATCCTTTATTTCTCTAGCAATATGATCTGCTAGATACACATGGGTGTGGTGGAGTGTTTTCCCTCAGTCTAGCATAGTGATGCTATGCTAAAATCATCACCGGGAGATAGTAAAATCAAGCAAGCATCTGTTCTTATTAAATCATGGCCTCAGCCTGTGCATCATTGGCATGGGAAAACAAATCCACACAATAAAGCAAAAGGCTTGCAAGCAAATATTGCTTTGATCCACATCTGATTGAAGCACAAATCCAGTAAATAGATGCTGGGCACTAATTCCACAAGGGAAATAGCGCCTCAAACACATCTGTGCACCAACAAGAATACTGGAAGGCATAAAGATATTTCCTAAGCTGAATTTATTAGCTAGCTTCTGTGTAACTCAATTAGAGGCATCACAGCTTGCAAAGCTAAGATTAATTAGCTATAGAAATAATTCTACACTTGTATAAGGCAGAGCACCACCATAGCATCCAACTGTGGCACATCTCTGAACCCAATGGATCAGAGTAGCACACACACATACATCACTAGCAACAGCCAGGAAGTAAGAAGCAACCACGGCATCATTTAGATGAGGATATCAACACAATCCTCTCTCCGAGTTAAGATGACAGAAACAAGCAAGTGCTAAATGACCCAACTGAATAATTCTTCAGTTAGCACAAGTGACCGAGAGAGGCACCACAAGCACATCATCTGACGAAGGACAGAACCAGTAACTCAACACCACAACCGCAGCCTAGCTAGATCATCTCCAACATTTCTCACATGAACATTTGGGAATCATCCAGAGGACATCACAGGAGCCACAAGGCAGCACAACACCTAGCAATAGAAAATCTAGAATCACTACATGCTACACATCACAGAGCAGGGCCATAGGCCAGGAGAAGGTAGGAGAAGAAGAGAGAGGAGAGGAGAGAGGGCTTACCCGCGCCCATGGACACAAGCTCCATGGCGACGGGGCAGTGCCCGTGTGGCCAGAGGAGAAGGGGCCACGGGGACGCATTCTTCACCTACACCACCAAGGCGGCACAGAGGGTGCAGCACTGCACCGAGCCACGGCAGGACATCGGAGCAGCACAAGCACGGCGAGGTCACCGAAAACCCAGGCTCGGGCACGGGTCGCGCGCGGCCGTACCAGGCTGGGAAAATCAAATCGCCGGGGCAGGAATGGAGAGGACGGCGTGGCGCATCGTTTGCGCCACGGCACGGCGGCGGAAGTCGCCGGAGCTCGCCGGAGATGGCCGGCGACAGTGGCAGCGACATGCACGGGAGAGAGAGAATGAGGAATGGGGATCGAGCTGAGCTAGTGCGTGCGTTGGGTGCGTGCCTGTGTTGTGCACGTACATAGGTTTGGCCCAACCAGTGTAGGCTAGTATACGTGTGTACTTTTAGCCAATAAACCATTCGGCCCAAGTAATCAATCAACTCTTTTCTTTCCTTTTAAAACGACTTACAAATAATTCCTTAAGGAGTTCAAAATCCAAACTAAGCTATTTCAAAAGTTTAAACTACATTCAAAATCATTTTAAGTAATTTATAATATGAGGAATAAAAATATAATTTCTATGGTATTTGTTAACTCAAATGAACATATTTAAAAATTCAATAAGTCATGTGTGTTATAAGAAATGTTTAGAATTGAGTAAGTAATATTTTGAATGACTTATTACTTAAAATTGAGAAAAATAAAATATATCTATTTACATCATTTGAATGTGTGATCAATTAAAAATGAATCACTCTAAAACTGAACCAACAATTTACTTATCATTTTAAATATGGAGTTAATTTGAAATGCTATTTTGGATGCATTTCAACTCCATTTAAAATGCTTCACATGTTTAAATTTTAAATTTGAAAATATGTTAAAATCATTTCATGCCCGACATTGTGTACATTAAATAGTTAATTTAAATGTTAGGGAAAATAGTTATAAAAGGATATTTACATAATCTAAAATTGAAATCTTTACTTAATAAAATTTGATCACTTATTATTACTATCTTTAATAATTTATTTAAATCTCTATTTCTTCATTTAAAACAAAATTATGAAACTAAGAAATTGAAACATAAAATGATGTTACTTTACTTATTTCCTTTTAAGTGTGATACCTAAATAAAATATAAACTTATAGGTAATTGCTCCTCATACATAAAAATACTCCATCAATTAAATAAAAATGATACACACTCAAAGACATGAAGGCATCAAATTCTAAATAAACACTAGACCCAACTCATAATCAAGTTAAGTATTAATAACATCACCTAAAGATGATAAAACAATCTTAAGTCAAGTTAATTCGATATTATCAAACTAATGCATAAGACTAAATTTACTTAAGCTTTGGATGTCCTTGGGGTATTTGCGATGCATTTCATTACTATGCATAATAGCATCTTGCCAGAGTTTTCTGTAGTCCTTATCGGGATTACATTGCTATTTTTCAGAACTCGGGGTTTTACCGCAAACCCTAGAACCCCGAAGGGTTTGAACTGCTATTCCTATCCAAGGCAAGTTCACTCTTGCTCATGTCCTACTTGATTATGTTTATCAAAGTAAATGAAAAATACTATGGTTTATCATTGCATGAAAAAGAAAAACCTATCTTCGAATGATGTGAATTGCTATATATATATTGTTGGCTGGCAGATGGAACCATGGAATGATGTGGTTGGTGGAGGTTCCATTTGCACGGGAAAGTATTACCTAGGACTTAAGAACCAATGCCGTCAGCGTTCTTGCGCCGAAAATGAAGCGTTAACCATGAGACTTGGAATGGGACGGGAAAGTCATCTGTGATCTTTTCCCTTTCGCATGTCAACGGACTGCCAGTTCCTTAGGCTGTAGATCTTGCGGGACTACATGCACATGGGTGGGATCCCTTAATTCCCAACGGTAACTGGGGTCTATGATGGTCTGCAAGGGGATGCCTAGGTATCTACCGTAAGGGGTAGAGCCAGGGTGATTCTGCTATGCATGAATTGGGTGGGCATGCGGGGTTGTTGGAAAAGCACGGCGAATGGCTTGGATCAACGACTGGGCCCCACACCAAAGGAAGTGTGGACGGGAAAGACTCGCCCGGTTGTGCAACAAGGCGTTGGTCTCTTATGGGTAAAGTAACGCACCTCTGCAGAGTGTAAAAATGTGACATGTTACTCCACGTTCCAGGAAGGAACGGCGAACGCTGCAGGAAAGGAGGCTCCTCAAGGCCCTAGCACCTGTGAATCGATGACGGGCATAGTTTTCTGAAGATAAAATGAATCTTTTCCTAAAAATGTTTTACAAAGATATGCATGTTCATCCATGACCTTTTGGTATGGATGGTAGCTAGTGCATAAAACACCTTATTCCTGTTATATGAACTTGCTGAGTAACGCTCGTGTTGCTCACCCTTTCCTCTGTTGACCCCCTGCTTAGATTATTGGAGTTAGCCGAGGAAGGACAGGAATCCATCACGATGTTGGTGAGGTCTTCGACAAGGAGTCAAATCAACCTGGTGGAGTCTGCCGACGGATGAGTGGCGACAACACTTCAATGGTGGACCGTCGACGGCAATGCTTACGAACAAGACGTCTATTCTTGGAAGGAGAAGCACAATGCTAGACAAGGAGATTCCATATGAATAGTTAGGGTGTGAGAACAGTAGTTGTGGATTAGGAGTTTAAGTAAAGCTGGTATCCAGCTTAGTACTACGACTTGGATCTTTTTGAGAGTTTCATTTGCACGAGACCTACTTCTGTTTGTAAAGGAGGTTCTCGAGATTTTGTATTGATTAGTGTTGTAATCCTATAGTGTTACCTTGGACCGACTATGTTTCTGTTGTACTACTCTGAAGGATGTAATATTTACGGATTGGTCCTTCCGTGAGTATTATGTCAACGACTTGTACACTACAACATGCAGTGGTGTGCTGGGTCACTACAGGTGGTATCAGAGCGAACGACCTTAGGATTAAAACCCTTTTAGGAGACTTGTAGGTTGGTAAGACTATAGGAAGTTATCATATTTATCTAAACTATATATCACTACAACTATGATGGTTATTCACTTGAGAATAATACTGTCATATTTGTATACACATTTCCTTACCCAACTGGAGTAGATATTCTTATTTACTATTCTGTAGGTATAATATCCATATATATTATTTCTTTTCAACTTGGTATGACCAGTTAAGACTGTTTCGTACCAG
Source organism: Poa pratensis (assembly GCA_947311845.1). Taxonomy (NCBI): domain Eukaryota; kingdom Viridiplantae; phylum Streptophyta; class Magnoliopsida; order Poales; family Poaceae; genus Poa; species Poa pratensis. The sequence continues at coordinate 6,013,149 of CAMZMU010000126.1, forward strand.
TTGATACACCAAATAGAGTACATCCAAGTTAGTGTTGCCTACATGGTATCATTGATAGCCCTATCCTATGAAGTAGAACCCTATCATAAATTCGTGATGGAGGAAGTCAGAAGATGTTTGATGATAGTGAAGAATCATCGACATTCAAATATGAAAGTATGTTAATACACTAATGATACAGATCAAAGGGGATTCACCTGAGTATAGTATAAAGTGTTAAGCAAATTAGGAGTTGGCATAAATAATGACGGAAGCTACACTACTACTTCTGATGTACCATGAGTAACTACATGAAGGATCTGAATATGTTCGCAAATAGATGTTCTAGCCAGACGGAAGATCCAAGCTACATGGAGTTTAGTTCCATAAGAAACCAAGCCATACCACAACTACTCTTTGAGTACTTTGTCCTAGGATTACTCCGTTGTAAATGGGCAACTGGCGTAAATACTGAGGCAAAAAGTTGTTTTAGCATAGGACTATAAGGTAATATATACCTATCTTGTAGTGTATAGCATCTAAGCCTGGGTACTTGGGATGTTTTTACTCAATGTACTATTTATTTTACGGGCTTATGTTGCATGGTTGATATAACTGCATTTGCGATTTATTGGATCTTATTGGATTTTTGATTGGCTAGGTTGGTACATGAAGTTAGAATTTGATGTACAATGGCATGATTGTCACATTGAGTTCTTTTCTTGATGTTACTGATCTAGAGGTAGATAGGATTCGTGTAAGGGAGAGACGTGCCCTCAGAAGTTCCAAACACAATGAAAGCTCATGAAGAGAAGAAAGTCAGGATGATCGAAGTAAACGAAGCCACACGTGGGGATGGACCACAACTCATATCATATTTGGATTCGGAGGTCTACATCATCAGACATGGAAGGATGGAGAAACTACGTAAGTTCAAGAAGAGTATCATCACAAGATGAAGGAAGGTTAACTAATGATGATGACAGCAAAGCTACATGAGAAACTCTACTGAAGTAGGAGAATTATGAAGTTGGAAGATCTAAATAACAGGACCTGTCATGACAAATCTATGATTTGGACAGTCAAATTTGAAGACTTATACAAGGATGAAGATTATTGAGTGAAGGACATCGAGCGGGAAATTGAAAGATGAGGGTTAAGAAGCCACAGGTGTAGTCATATATAGTTGGGAGTTGTCGTAACTTGACGGAAGAAATGGGTGTTGGAAAATCATAAGGCACAACTGATATAGAAGAAGTTATATAGAACTTGTATGTCTAAAAGAGCCATGAAGTTGAAGGAAGAGGAGTATGAAGCAACAATCCAATACTTAGCAGACAACAACAAAGACAGATATTTCAAGCAAGACAAGATAGTAGTATCATCGAGAACAAGGCGACAAGAGTTCAAAGTTCAGTGTTCCAAAGTACACACATCAGAACTATGGGAGATGAGTTCCTGGATTGTCGAGAGACCAAGGAGTTAGTTATTTGGTATGTTGCCAACAGAGACATGTGTTGTCGAGATATAATGAAGTCACCGTCTATACGGGTAACTATCGAGAAGGATGAATTGCCATAGGATTGACATCCAAGATCCAAGGACTCAGATGGAGGTTGAACCAATATAAGATTGAAGAGTCACGTCGTCTGATCACCCAAAAGAAAGGAACCAGTTCTCAGCAACAAACAGATGAAAGAGTTGTATATCAGACGAATTTGGACTAGATGACCAACAACCCGTTCTAAATTAGAGTTAAGTTACCACCAATTGCAACTAGTTTTGCAATAGTATTTTCACAAGACCCTAGGTGAGACAACTGGAATGCTAGTCTGAGTGAATATTCAATGTACCGGGAGATCTTATTGGTTGTTCACAGTGGTGGACTTACCAATTGTTCTTCGGGAAGCTATTGGATGTAGGAATGATATCTCTGAACCGGAGAATGTCTCGAGAATCACAACCTGGTGATAGTATCGGTGTTCTTCGAGAGACCATAGGTATGTAGGTTGGAAGTTTGAGCACAAAGGGCATAGAGAAAGCAACTGTATTCAGCAGAAAAGATCTAGTTGTACTTGAGACTGAATGGATACAATTAGATGAAGATCGACTAACAAAAGGTCAGACGAAAGGAAGCGCCCTAGCAAATTCTAGGGGAGAGTATGTAATACCCGTAGTTCAGAGAGTAGAGGAGCTAAAAATAATGTGTGCATTTGCATAGCATGCATCTAAAAATCCGGGAAAAATAAAAACTTTTTCGACGAAGTCATAGAGTGATCGACCAACACTCGAAAGACTAGTTGAGAATGCACGTATATGAGCATATAAGAACCTAATATCCTAAGTGAATATCTTATCAACTTATCATTTTAAGACATTATTTCATAAGCACTATACATCTCTAATACAAATTGAACATCCAACAACTAAAGTATCTTTAGATACAACTAATGGAATAATGATAAGATACAACCTTTATAAGAGGAATTGGGTTGAAAGCTAGGTAAAATCCATCATTTATGAAATAAGTACAAATCTTAAAGGAAAGAAAATGAGAAGTTAAAGGAAGGATAATAAAAGCCTAAACTAGATCTTAATCTAGATCTTCTCACTTTATCTAGACTATCTTATATTCTTATCTCCCAATCTTCTCGAAGTCATCCTATAAGAGAAGCAAATCACAAGGAGGAGGAACTACGACAAGAAGATATTCAAAAGGATTCTTTAGGCTGTTCTAGAAGTGCTAAGCCAATTTATCAGGGAGAATTTGGAAATTCTTATGTCAGAATCTATTCTTGTTAATCTCTCTAGAAATAGTGTGATATTCCAAGGTTCGTGTTATATAGAAGTAGTTTGGTAACAAGCCTAATTACCTTGTTAACAAATCACTTTTGTATGCTCAAACAATTGAATGTCATATACAAACAAACAGAAGGTCAGATAATCCAGTACATCTCAGCCACTTGAAATAAAAATTATTTGGTAACAAGACTACATCTTGTTAACTTATTCTTTTATATGCATAAGGCAGATGGATGGAATAAAATATACATACATTCTTCTATAATTCACTAAAAGAAAACTTTGCAAGGAGTAATTGGTTGTCTTCACCACAAGGGTGAGGCAAATGATGTTGGAACTGGAATTAAAGGCAGATTTAACTTACGTCGAAGAACCAACTCGAATCTTAGCGAAAAACTGGAAGAGACTCAGAAATAGAGCAATTAAGTACTGTAAAGCCCAATGGAAGCACCATCCTGAACGAGAAGCTACCTGGGAGAAAGAGGAGAACTTGAGACAAGCATATCCTGGACTCTTCAGGTATACACGTCATAACTTCGGGACGAAGTTTTTGTTAAGGGGGAAAGACTGTAATACCCCAGCATTTAGGAACTAACGAAGGGTAGAAATAGGAATTTGTGCATCTGCATGCATGCATTTGAAAATCCTGAATAAATTTTTCGCAAATTAAAACCCTGGAGTGATCGAAGTTTAATCATTATTATGATTTAAGCTTTAGATCATCTTAGGTAAATTTGATAATTTTTTACATGACCTTTAGGAATTAGCTTGTAGAAAGAATTTGAATCCAAATTAAATATTCAAATAATTGAATTTGTAAAGTAAATTCAAATTCAAACATTTAAGAAACTAAAACAATAATTATGTAAATGAATTAAGGAGATTTGAATAATTCAAATCTTTGCAATAAGTATTACAACTTATGAATTCTTGTATAGACAAACAAATCATTTTATTGATTGAATAAACAATACAATGTCTTTACAAATTTTGTTACAACATAATGAAATACAAAAAAGAAAAATTACAATTATTTCCTAAACTAAATGTCTTGTATTTCTTCTTCTTGATCTTCATTCCATAGTTGTTCCTGCAAAACAAAAGAAAAGCAAAAACAAAGGAAAACAAATACAAAGAGGGGTTAGGATTAGTTTAACTCTCAGTCTAGCAAAGAAATGCTTTGCTATTAACATCATTGAGTGTAATTAAGGGACTAAGTGTAGTACCTGTTCAAAACACACAAGTTTATACCTCAGTGCAACCTCATTGGCTGGACTGCAACAGAAATCCACTTGGCAGGTAAAAAAGAATGCAACCATGGGGATAATACCAACCAGCCGAAGCTCCAGGTTAATAGAACCTGGGAGCCAAGCAAGCAAGCAGCACAATCACTTCCCACATACCTGTGCTGTCACCAGCACAGTGAACACAAGCCTGGGAAGGATAAGAGCAAGGGGAAGTCGTTGCAAGCAAGGAGCATAGCTCATCTTCACACACACTCAAGCACAGCTCGAGTTCATCTCTTATTTGAACTCAGATCATCACGAATCACTCACACCAAATAAATCCACCACTGGATCCTTGCCAAAAGCAAGATCAAGATGGGATTGAAGCACAAGGCCAAGCTGGAGCATGGAGGGAAGGCCAAAAGCTAGGAAAAGAGCAAGCTGGAGCTGGAGGAGCAGGCCAGCAAGGTGAACAAGGAGGAGATCCACAAGATCTGTAGATCAAGCAACCAGAAGAGCCACAAACAACACAGCAACACCACCATCACACCTGATAACAGGTCGATCCTTTATTTCTCTAGCAATATGATCTGCTAGATACACATGGGTGTGGTGGAGTGTTTTCCCTCAGTCTAGCATAGTGATGCTATGCTAAAATCATCACCGGGAGATAGTAAAATCAAGCAAGCATCTGTTCTTATTAAATCATGGCCTCAGCCTGTGCATCATTGGCATGGGAAAACAAATCCACACAATAAAGCAAAAGGCTTGCAAGCAAATATTGCTTTGATCCACATCTGATTGAAGCACAAATCCAGTAAATAGATGCTGGGCACTAATTCCACAAGGGAAATAGCGCCTCAAACACATCTGTGCACCAACAAGAATACTGGAAGGCATAAAGATATTTCCTAAGCTGAATTTATTAGCTAGCTTCTGTGTAACTCAATTAGAGGCATCACAGCTTGCAAAGCTAAGATTAATTAGCTATAGAAATAATTCTACACTTGTATAAGGCAGAGCACCACCATAGCATCCAACTGTGGCACATCTCTGAACCCAATGGATCAGAGTAGCACACACACATACATCACTAGCAACAGCCAGGAAGTAAGAAGCAACCACGGCATCATTTAGATGAGGATATCAACACAATCCTCTCTCCGAGTTAAGATGACAGAAACAAGCAAGTGCTAAATGACCCAACTGAATAATTCTTCAGTTAGCACAAGTGACCGAGAGAGGCACCACAAGCACATCATCTGACGAAGGACAGAATCAGTAACTCAACACCACAGCCGCAGCCTAGCTAGATCATCACCAACATTTCTCACATGAACATTTGGGAATCATCCAGAGGACATCACAGGAGCCACAAGGCAGCACAACACCTAGCAATAGAAAATCTAGAATCACTACATGCTACACATCACAGAGCAGGGCCATAGGCCAGGAGAAGGTAGGAGAAGAAGAGAGAGGAGAGGAGAAAGGGCTTACCCGCGCCCATGGACACAAGCTCCACGGCGACGGGGCAGTGCCCGTGTGGCCAGAGGAGAAGGGGCCACGGGGACGCATTCTTCACCTACACCACCAAGGCGGCACAGAGGGTGCAGCACTGCACCGAGCCACGGCAGGACATCGGAGCAGCACAAGCACGGCGAGGTCACCGAAAACCCAGGCTCGGGCACGGGTCGCGCGCGGCCGTACCAGGCTGGGAAAATCAAATCGCCGGGGCAGGAATGGAGAGGACGGCGTGGCGCATCGTTTGCGCCACGGCACGGCGGCGGAAGTCGCCGGAGCTCGCTGGAGATGGCCGGCGACAGTGGCGGCGACATGCACGGGAGAGAGAGAATGAGGAATGGGGATCGAGCTTTTTTTTTTTTTTTTTTTTTTTTGAGAACACAGTACAACACAGACGCTCACAAATACGCACATACACTCACCCTATGAACGCACGCACGCACACCCTACCCCTATGAGCACCTCTGAAGGACTGAGCCGGCAGATCTTGAGGTTGACGAAGTCACCACAGGCGCCTCGCTGTTGACGGGCACGTCACCTACCACTGAAAGAATAGCGCCGGATAATCCTGGAATAAATCCAGGTAAATGCAAACGCCCATGCCAAGTCTAGGACTTGAACCTGGGTGGGCTGGTTCCACCACAGGGAACCCAACCATCAGAGCCAAGCTCCGTTTGCGGGGGGGGATCGAGCTGAGCTAGTGCGTGCGTTGGGTGCGTGCCTGTGTTGTGCACGTACATAGGTTTGGCCCAACCAGTGTAGGCTAGTATACGTGTGTACTTTTAGCCAATAAACCATTCGGCCCAAGTAATCAATCAACTCTTTTCTTTCCTTTTAAAACGACTTACAAATAATTCCTTAAGGAGTTCAAAATCCAAACTAAGCTATTTCAAAAGTTTAAACTACATTCAAAATCATTTTAAGTAATTTATAATATGAGGAATAAAAATATAATTTCTATGGTATTTGTTAACTCAAATGAACATATTTAAAAATTCAATAAGTCATGTGTGTTATAAGAAATGTTTAGAATTGAGTAAGTAATATTTTGAATGACTTATTACTTAAAATTGAGAAAAATAAAATATATCTATTTACATCATTTGAATGTGTGATCAATTAAAAATGAATCACTCTAAAACTGAACCAACAATTTACTTATCATTTTAAATATGGAGTTAATTTGAAATGCTATTTTGGATGCATTTCAACTCCATTTAAAATGCTTCACATGTTTAAATTTTAAATTTGAAAATATGTTAAAATAATTTCATGCCCGACATTGTGTACATTAAATGGTTAATTTAAATGTTAGGGAAAATAGTTATAAAAGGATATTTACATAATCTAAAATTGAAATCTTTACTTAATAAAATTTGATCACTTATTATTACTATCTTTAATAATTTATTTAAATCTCTATTTCTTCATTTAAAACAAAATTATGAAACTAAGAAATTGAAACGTAAAATGATGTTACTTTACTTATTTCCTTTTAAGTGTGATACCTAAATAAAATATAAACTTATAGGTAATTGCTCCTCATACATAAAAATACTCCAGCAATTAAATAAAAATGATACACACTCAAAGACATGAAGGCATCAAATTCTAAATAAACACTAGACCCAACTCATAATCAAGTTAAGTATTAATAACATCACCTAAAGATGATAAAACAATCTTAAGTCAAGTTAATTCGATATTATCAAACTAATGCATAAGACTAAATTTACTTAAGCTTTGGATGTCCTTGGGGTATTTGCGATGCATTTCATTACTATGCATAATAGCATCTTGCCACAGTTTTCTGTAGTCCTTATCGGGATTACATTGCTATTTTTCAGAACTCGGGGTTTTACCGCAAACCCTAGAACCCCGAAGGGTTTGAACTGCTATTCCTATCCAAGGCAAGTTCACTCTTGCTCATGTCCTACTTGATTATGTTTATCAAAGTAAATGAAAAATACTATGGTTTATCATTGCATGAAAAAGAAAAACCTATCTTCGAATGATGTGAATTGCTATATATATTGTTGGCTGGCAGATGGAACCATGGAATGATGTGGTTGGTGGAGGTTCCATTTGCACGGGAAAGTATTACCTAGGACTTAAGAACCAATGCCGTCAGCGTTCTTGCGCCGAAAATGAAGCGTTAACCATGAGACTTGGAATGGGACGGGAAAGTCATCTGTGATCTTTTCCCTTTCGCATGTCAACGGACTGCCAGTTCCTTAGGCTGTAGATCTTGCGGGACTACATGCACATGGGTGGGATCCCTTAATTCCCAACGGTAACTGGGGTCTATGATGGTCTGCAAGGGGATGCCTAGGTATCTACCGTAAGGGGTAGAGCCAGGGGTGATTCTGCTATGCATGAATTGGGTGGGCATGCGGGGTTGTTGGAAAAGCACGGCGAATGGCTTGGATCAACGACTGGGCCCCACACCAAAGGAAGTGTGGACGGGAAAGACTCGCCCGGTTGTGCAACAAGGCGTTGGTCTCTTATGGGTAAAGTAACGCACCTCTGCAGAGTGTAAAAATGTGACATGTTACTCCACGTTCCAGGAAGGAACGGCGAACGCTGCAGGAAAGGAGGCTCCTCAAGGCCCTAGCACCTGTGAATCGATGACGGGCATAGTTTTCTGAAGATAAAATGAATCTTTTCCAAAAAATGTTTTACAAAGATATGCATGTTCATCCATGACCTTTTGGTATGGATGGTAGCTAGTGCATAAAACACCTTATTCCTGTTATATGAACTTGCTGAGTAACGCTCGTGTTGCTCACCCTTTCCTCTGTTGACCCCCTGCTTAGATTATTGGAGTTAGCTGAGGAAGGACAGGAATCCATCACGATGTTGGTGAGGTCTTCGACAAGGAGTCAAATCAACCTGGTGGAGTCTGCCGACGGATGAGTGGCGACAACACTTCAATGGTGGACCGTCGACGGCAATGCTTACGAACAAGACGTCTATTCTTGGAAGGAGAAGCACAACGCTAGACAAGGAGATTCCATATGAATAGTTAGGGTGTGAGAACAGTAGTTGTGGATTAGGAGTTTAAGTAAAGCTGGTATCCAGCTTAGTACTACGACTTGGATCTTTTTGAGAGTTTCATTTGCACGAGACCTACTTCTGTTTGTAAAGGAGGTTCTCGAGATTTTGTATTGATTAGTGTTGTAATCCTATAGTGTTATCTTGGACCGACTATGTTTCTGTTGTGCTACTCTGAAGGATGTAATATTTACGGATTGGTCCTTCCGTGAGTATTATGTCAACGACTTGTACACTACAACATGCAGTGGTGTGCTGGGTCACTACACACCATCCACAGCATGCCGCCCGCGCAGCTCCCTACGCGGCGCACGCGCTCTAGCTCTGTTAGCGGCGACTGGGGCGGGGACGGGGGATTGGCCTGGGCGCGTGCAGCGGGGATGGGATGGGCGGCCGCCATGGGAGAGCTGGGAAGCCAGCCAAGGGAGCGACGGCGACGAGAACTCTGCGCTGGAGCAGAGTGCGGGTGCGGGAGTGCAGAGACGAGGGACTGCGGGTTGAGGCCGAGAAAATTGGATGGCGCTTTTGCAAAATTACATGTCACGACTCTTTTTTCGGATCGGAGGGAGTATATAGTTTGAGTGTTAACTCTTCACACATCCATCGATCATACATGTAGCTGATCGTAAAAGATATGTAAGTATAATTTTTTTGGTGAACTGACCTTGGCGCAATGTCGTATGCTTCTTTTCTGGTGATTTCACTCTCCATGTGACGCTGAAACATGTAGACACCACCCTGGATGACTTTCTTCTTGTTCGGTTTCGCACATTGGTCGTCTCATCCCGTATTAGATCGATCAAATGCAGTATCGATAGGATAAGAAACTGTAGCTTAAGCCACGAGCTGATGATCCTTGCCTGAGACTCAAATGATGCAACCGCGACGTGTGGACCATAGTATTCTGCATTGTGCATGCTTAAATTCAATACTTATTTTTAGCAAAGCTTAAATTGAATACTAAAATCACGAGATAGAGTAGTTCGCATCTAAGGAAAAGCCCAATTGAGAAGCCCAGTTAAACATCATGGTCTTATAGGAGCATCGATCTTATCGGCCGAGCAGATCCATATCACACCTAGCGCAGTTGTGTTGCAACAACCAAATGGAAATTTAGTGCAGAGTGTATGATGAGCAACAAAATAATGATTGAGAGATCGTCTTCACCGGGACCCTCAAAATTGTGTCCGACGCCCTCCAAACGGTGTCCATTTGGGGAGTGTCGGACACAAGCCTGGCATAAAGCAGGGTGCAACCCAGAGTGAGACCCCCCCCCCCCCCCCCCCCCCCCCCCCGCCCCAAAATGCAGACCCATTAAGATCGGACCATTTTTATCATCGTTGCATTTGCAACAGCACAATCAATGCAAAAAAAAAATCCGGCTACCAAAACGTATTTCAATCAAGTCTTACCAACAAAGACTCGGTCAACAACAAGTATGGTCGCCAAAGACTCCACCAACATCAAGTTCGGCCACCAAAATGCAATCGAAGTCCGGCCACATCAAGCCATCTTCGAAAATGGAAAAAATCATTATTTTGGGTTTTGTCATCCATGGATTTCTCCGTCCTCTCCTTCATGGTGTGACAACCTAGGCAAAGGAAGCCCATTTCTGGGTCACGTTTGTGATGTGGGTCGAAATCTTCTTCAACTCCCTATCATCTTGCATCTCCATGAGCTTTTGGCCTTTCATGCACAAGTACAAAGTAGGTTTCCCATCTTCCTTTGTTCTCTTCGTGCATCTTGTCCAGAATCATAACACCTCCTTTATATATGAGGCAAGCGGTTCTTGGAGGGAGGCAGGAGACGATGTCACCTTATGTCCCATTTTTGCTTTGCTGTTCCCAATTGCATATAGTACTAGTACTTTGGACCAGATGGGAGGGTAAAATTGACCAGCGAACCCCACCAGAAAATTTGACTAAAAAAGGATTGAGAAGAGGGCTTTTTACAAAAAAAAATGCCACTGTGGAGACTGGTCAACGAAATGTGACCTAAACACGGCGCTCTATAGGCTCCGGTGACAGTCATAACACACGCATAGATGTACGGTGGCAGCAGCGTAAACCAGTCAGCTAAAAAAATTGGTCCAAGTCTAGTCATATTCCACCACGAAATTCAAACACTGCCTGTCTGCCTTCATGCGCGCGGCCGACGGGCAGCCACCGTAGCATTCCGACCACGTAGGTTTACTGCAGGTTACCACGTAGCCCGTGTGACCAATGCCACGTGTCCGACCACGTCCCGCGTGTCACTCCGAGCTCCCTGCATAAAGCTTCTACCTGATGCTCACACGCACTTGTCTCTCTGACAGGTAGGTCCTGCCAGATGTGGGACCCGTGTCAGTGACCTAAAGACAAATAATTGTAGGGATGCCCACGTCAGTTGAAGCATGTCCTCGAATGATATGCATTGGTTGCCGGACTGGTTTGAGCGGCATCGGAAGCCGTCATGACTGACTGTTTTCTGTCCGAGACTCCGTCAGTATAGTGCTAGTTTTATTTGGTAGTCTACACTCTAATTGTTTGTTTCAGTGCAAATTAGGAGGAGCACCAGCACAAAATCGATCTAACAAGCCGGAAAATATCTGGGACAACCTAGATAACTAATTACACAACTAGTCGTGGTATGTGCTTTTCTTTCAGTATCCACAGTTAATTCAGAAATCACAAATCATTTGTAGCTCCCATCTCTAAGAACTAGATAAGTATACACAACCAGCCATGACTTTGTGGTTTTCGTGTAGCCTAAGCGTGTGTTTGGTTGCTGGTTTAAGAGGCACGTATTGATCCCATCTAGAACTTTGCTTGTATAGCTTCAGTGGCGCTAGTGGAGCTAGAAACATTTGAAAGCCTGGAAAAAACACAAACTAGATGTTTAAAAAGGTAACAAATCAAATAGAATTTTAAAAGGATGTAAGGGGTTTATCATCGCCGATGTAATAGTCTGGACAAAATTACGGAGCGATTTATTTTCGCCAACTCGCCATTGTAATAGTCTGGAGAAAATTGCGGTCGATTCGTGGGGAGCTCCTATTTAGCAGTCGTAAGTTTTTTTTTGTTTTTTTAAGAAGTAGCGGTCGTAAGTTTTTTTTTCATTAAACACCGACCTTTATTACTGAATAACCATAGGTATATTTACAAAGTCTGGTGGTTGGATCAGCCACACAAGGGGTGTCGTTATTTAGAGGGTACCCTTCGCGAAGGTAAAAAATAGCACATTGGAGCGCGCCACGTGGCCTGCTGTAGTTCGTCGAGCAGGCGAAAAGCAATTTCGCCACGCCACCGTGCTGTGCATGGACCGCTCCACCCGGCGCCGTACGCGCGCAAGAGCAGCAGCTGGGCAGGCCGGGTGCTACGGCCGGCCGTACGTACTGAATTCCCAGCGTACACGACCGCGTGCCGCTGCTTCCCGCAAAGCTCATGCTGGACAGCCGGACGTACAGAGAACATCTCACGCGCTCAGGCGATGTACAGAAACCTACTAGTAGGATGAAGTTTAAAAGATGAGGTGTACAAGCAAATTCGGTAGTTATACATACACAAAATAATTAGAAAGTACAAAATATAAGTTATTGGTAGTACAAAGACAATGTACAAACTACACAGAGCACGAAGTACAAGAATAAACAAGAAGTACAAGTACACAAAAATAGTTGTACAAAAATCTCCAGAATTTACGAGTACACAAAAAATGAAGTACAAAATCACACATGAAGTACAAGTAAACAGAAAACAGAGTACAAAAGTACACATAACAGAAAGTACGAAATACATGGAAGTGAAAGTACATAATAAGCAGAACAAGAAGTACAAAAAAAAGTTCATCAAAACCTATTAATATGAGATCTAATTTTGAAGATCTCGACGCAAAGAGTACAAAAGTAAAAACGGTTTGTAATTTGGATGAGCGGTTCTCGAAATATTTCGTTTTAAAATTTTGGTTTCGAAAAATAAAAGGCAAAATCTTCCCCTCCCACCTCCACGTATTCTTTTCTCTCTCATCATCCCACTTTCAATCCGGGATGGCGGTTATACAAATAATGGTGGAGACCAAGCAACGAGAAGACGACACTTGTCGCGACGAGAAAGATGGTGAGGTTCCTTTGCAAAGTGAACCTTTTTTTAGCCACACCGAGGCCTAAAGAACCTTTTGCTCGCGTGGGAAATCTAGTGGGCCGCGCGGCCCATGATGCACGCTCGTTCTCTCTCTCTTGCTTTGTTGTTTGCGTGGGAAATCTGGTGGGCCGGCCCACCGTGTCGGTGCCAACCTTCACGCTTCACGTTTCTTGTTCGCGTCGGATGTAAGCTAAGAAGAGTCCGTCCCGTTCCAAATTGGAGTTGAGTTCGGCCCACCCGATACGGTCATCCCCACCACCACCGTCCCACCCCACCGGAGGCGGCGAGATGACCGGCCTCCATGACAGGCGCCGCACCGGCGAGTCCCGGAGATCCAAGCGCGTTGAGCGATCCAAGCCCGACGCGGCGTCGCCTCCGCCGGCACGCCGGCCCAGGCACGCCGAGGGCCCGGTTCCTCCGCGCAAGCGCGAGCACTCCGGCCCCGCTGCGCGGCACCGCACCGAGGCCCCGGCTCCTCCTCCGCCCCATTCCGTCCCCGCTGCGAGACCACCTTCGCCCCCTCTCGGCGACCGGGACCCCGGTGGTGTGGGTGTGGCCGTGGCTCTCCCTCCTCCGGCAGGCCGAGCCGAGGTCCCGTATCCTCCGCCGAGGCGCGTGCGGCCTCGCACCGCGTACAAGCTCCGCAACCGCCTCGTCCCGGACACCAGGAAGCCCAAGCCCATGGCGCCCAGGCCAACCCTCCGGCTCGACGAGATTAAGTAAGGAAGCCCTAATGTGCTGGATGCTTTGGCTTCGATTGATGGATACTGAATCACCGGATTCTGAATTTCTCATGCCATGTAGCCTTGTGTCGCTTCAGTAGCACCGTATTCGTTTCGATCTGAATGATTTGACTGTTATGCTGCTGACCACATGATCGATCGCAACATTACTCTTTGGATTAGTTATTTCTGCATATGGTTGATAGGAGGTTCTCATTTGGGGAACAAAATCTGCTTGGTTCCTAGGGGATACATATGCCACATGCAACACTGTAATCGCAACCAAGTATGGTCCATTCCTTGTGGTCTCACCATCAAGTACCCTTCTTCTGTGTTCATCTCTGCATCTTTGAGTTTTAGTGGTTATGACAGTTTAATGTGCTCCCAGCCTGCTATTCACTTCTCCATTACAAAGTATGAGCTATAGCCTTCTCACTAATGATAGCATCTAGGTCCTAAATTGTTTGTTGATGCGAGCTACCACCTTTTGACTTTCTATTTGTGAAAGGCTTAGTGTTTCTGTTCCCTTCTATCTGCTTCTGCTCCGTGTGATAATACCATTCAGCTTTAAATAAGTATAAGTACCAGTTTGATGGAAATACACAAGCAAGATATATATACAGAACCATTTTCCTATATATATATATATATATATGTCTGATTTTGAACACCTTTGCTTTTTCAGGGAAAAACCTAAGCGTGATCCATCATGGCAAACTGCAATGTGTGCACGTGTGGGTTTGGAATACTACAACAGCATGAATCCGGTTTGTTCACTTAAGTTTGTAAATACTGCATAGAAACTCAATGTACTGCTGTCTACCTTGTACTTAGAAAGTCAATGTACTGCTGTCTACCGGTAGAAAGTCAAACCTGAACAAACAAGATTGTTGCAAACATACAATTTAATTAAGCTCGAGAGACGGGTGTGGGTGCTTATAGAGAAACTAGCATGCAATTTAGAATGCTTCTTCATTGTGTATGCTAAGTTGCCTACATCTTTTGCATGAGGTGTTCATGTAGACTATGCACCTAGGCCGAAAGATCTGCAGCTGTTTAGTCCTCAAATAATGCTGTCACTGTCTGGTTTGGTCTTGGTCCGACGCTGTTCCGGTGATATCCGTATCAACTGGGGCGTCAAAGGGGCGTGAGAAATGACACTCCATAAGGACTACAGGAATCGAAAAAATCATTGCACCCATATCTTGTCTGTACATGGTTGTGTCGGTACAGAACAGCCTGCAAGTTCTCTAGACTATGTGTATCGCGAAGTTATCTTGTAGTCTTCTTGTCTCCATGTTCTGTAAAAAAATCCCAGCAATGTCCCAGTGATTTGGACCTTGTAAACTGTGACCATACTCTTCGATTGCTTCCAACATGTGGACAAGTCTGTGGAACAAACATGCAATGTGTTTCTCTCTTAACCTGCATGGTCCATTTTTCTTATCAATTTCTTTAATTTCCATGGTTAGGTATCGTCATTTAACTTCTTTCTCAGTTACATGGCACTTCATTGTACCCTTGAATGCCCTCTTATGTTTGTGAATTTCCACAGACTAAATCTTATAGTTCATTATGTAGCACCAAGTTTCTAACGCCTCATTAATTCATATTCATATGTTTTGTGGATTTTTTAGGGGGATGAGCATGAGCTGGTTAAAGCAGTGATCAGTAATGCCTTTATCTTCAATGGTATCTGGTTTCATGCAAATTTCCTTGCTAAGCGTAAAGGAGCTACCAATTGTGTTGATCTTGTCCCCAAGTACTTCTTTGCTGAACTGGTAACCGAGATGGACGGTCGTCATTCTTGTGTTTCATGTGTTAAGCTTGAGCCAGGTGAGTTCAATAATACAAGTTCCACTTTTGTTCACACAAATATACCTTGATCATGTTTTGTGGGCTTTGTGGTGTTTACATCTCTGATTTTACTCTTGTAGTTGATCCCAAAAACATTGGTGGCTGTAGACTGTGCTCTGAAAAGACGATGCATCCTGCTGGCGGTAGATACCGCGGTGCCCAACCTCGATCTGTCCATCATGCTCCGGGTGGTCTACAGATTTCGTTCAGTTTCTGATTGTTGGAAGTGCTACTGCGCTAGGATCTGGTGTCCACTAGTGAATATTTGGATGGAAGGAAAACAAATCATGTTTATGAGGATCAAACCTTTTATAGACTCAAGCTTTGGTTGTAATGAAGGTTAAAACTCAACTTTGATGTTTGATGTTAACCTGTTCCATTTAGTAAGGTGTTTGTAAGATATCCGTGTCAAGTAGGGAGTATGTCATGCATCTGCTGTCCAAAATGATGCTTTATCTCATACCGTTACATGTATGGAAAACTTCCAGGTCGATTGGGAGGGTTAGAATCAATATCGTGTGCTTCCATCCAGTCGATGTGAGGATAGTGGATATCACCCACCGTATCTGGCTGTTCGCACACGTACAGTCATGTGTGCCAGATCAAATGAACGATATTTCTCGGTTGAGTTCACAAGTGAAAGATAACAGTAGTTAGGTTTTGTCAGAGTTGGAGATCATATACTGTCGGTTTTTCAAAGTTTATACGAAAAATTACATGCACTGGCAAGTTGGTAGCAGAATTATAGATTTCCCACCGGTTTATAGATAACCAAAACGTTCGGTAGAAATGGGAAAATAGGTGCAGTAGCCAAGCAGTCAATTGTGTGCCTTACTTAGTGCTACGCATTACACACGAGGGATCACAGCTACTAGGATAAATTCCACGTCCTAACTACTTCGGGAACGATCACACCCATCACCGCCTTCGTCTCCATGATGCCACGTCCTTTGACATGGTGTTCCACTCCCCAATTGTTTTGGTGCAAGAAAACTGAGGTGCTACTGTCACGGGCTCCAAAGCCATATAGCATAAGAGCGTGTGTCACTAGCCTTCCATTATCACTCTCGAAGTGGTTAGCGGGTTTGCGGTATATCCCATGGCGTGACATCTTGAACGCATCATCTATTGCTAACCAAGCATAGATTGGACCGTCCTCTGCAATCTCATCTATTGCCAAAGGTATCATTTCCTCTTCCTCTGACCGGTTAGCCCATGGGTTCTTCTTGAGATGATAGACTTCATACCCATGCAATTTGTAGTGCTGCACTCCCTGCATGAGGACTAGTAACATCATTGATTCCGTATTTAAATAATGGTCAAAATACATAGAGATTCGTTTATTTTACCTGCACATTCCTTGTGTAGGCATTCTCACTTGCTGGAGCGGCGTCGTAGTCCTGTTTTGAAACGACACCGTTGGTCTGAAGAAGATAAAACGCATACTCGGGTTCTTTCACTAGCCGCTTTTGAGCCAGCGTAGGGGCATTCGCTTCATGGTCTTGTATCAAATTGATGAGGTGCAGTATAGACAAAGTAGGGAATGGTAAGTCCAGCAAAGCATTCAGAATTCTAGCCCTGGACTCGAAAGACTCCACGGCAGCATGCGCACCACAGAACTCTACAATGTAATCAAAGATGGAGTACGAAAATCAGGAAAGACATGCACAATGCAGACTGGAAGAAGCAGCAAGAACAACTATGGATACAATTAAAAGAGGGAAACAATGCGATCCGGGTTGGCGCCGTGGTCGCTCCGGCGGCGAGCGGGAGGGCGCGCACCATGGCCTCGGCGACGCGCCATGGCGAGGAGAGCCTGGACAGCCCGCGTGAGGCGGAGGGAGGAAGGCGTTGGTAGTGCGGCGCGGTGGCAGTGGTGGGGAAGGAGCGATCCTTGGCAGGGCGTGCCAACCTGCAAAGGGACGAGTAGGCGGGAGCCGAGCCCGAAACCACGAGGCGAACTAGCGACCTTGTCGAGGAGGGAATCCTCGGTGGCGCGGGAGGTAGCAGGGCCCGTGGCCACGCAGGAGTCGCGCGGTGGCACGCCCAGGCGAGCGTGGGCGACGCGGAAGTCCAGCGTGCCGAGGCAGAACGGCGTGCCAGCATGGGTGATCGGAAGAGGGTGCGCCGGCTATCTCGCTCCTGCTGCCGGTCGCGATCATCATGGCCCGACCCATCGTCGCGCAGCGCAGGAGAAGGGTTGCGTACGAAGGCATCCACGGGATTGTCTGTCGGCGCGTCAGCGCCCAGAGCGCGCCGAAGAACGCGTGGGGTCGGGTGCGGCGCGTTCCCTTGCCGTCGACCACGCCACGTACAGGTCAAAGCTCGCGCCTTTCCACCGAGGTGCACGAGGCTGGGCGCTCGGACTCCGCGGCGCAGCGAGGCTCGTCTGGGCGCGGTGTCCCCAGCGGAGGCAGGACGCACGAACGTGCGCGGCGCGTTCCCTTGCCGTCCACCATGCCACAGGTCAAACAAAAGCTGGCGCCTTTCCACCAAGGTGCACGAGTTTGGGCGCGCGGACGCCGCGGCGAAGTGACTCTCGTCCGGGCGCGGTGTCCCCAGCGGAGGCAGGAGCCGAAGCCGCGGTACCAGGGCGTGCGAACCTCAACACAGATTTGGGATTGGAACGGGGGGGGTAAGGTTTAAGAAGCTGTTACCGTCTACGGGTTGCCTCGTCACCGATGGTAGGATGCTGTGCCCATGAACCTTGATCTTCCGCCAGCTGATGTAGCACTCTAGCCCTCTTCTCCTCCTCCGCCGCCGTCTCGCTCCTCTTGTCCTCCTCGGCCTCGCCATGTTCCTTGGTGGCTGAGAGCAGCGGGTGGTGGTCTTGGGGAAGAGGGAGAGGGGCCATGGTGCGGCCTGAGTAAGTGAGCGGACCTGGGCCTGGTGCTACCCGGGCTGTAGCACTGGTCCAGCCCAATTCACAAAGGGAGCAGACATGAGTTAAGTACCCACTCAAAAAAAAAGTTTTAAGTAGGAAAAATAAATCTGTGAATTGGTAGGATGGAGAGATTTTTTGCCAAAAAAGTTGCTCTAGTAAGAATTTAGAAACACAAAATAGAGTATGCGACAAGTATAGGGTCTTATTTTTACTGTAATATTTTGGGTTAGTGGCCTGCGCGGCCTTAATGTGAAATATGTTTATTTATGTTTCATTTTTATTTCATTTTTTATGTTCCTATTTTTCCGGTTGGGCCCTTAGGAAATGCCACCCTAAACGGACACAGACCCAAGATGTGCCGTGACTGCCCCAATAGGATCGAATTGGACACATTTGATGTCCGTTTTACGTGGCCCGTTGGAGGTGCGCTAATAAACTGATTCCACCTCTGTCTGGTCAACACATTGTCTTATTTACATGTGATTTAGCTCAAGAAATCATGGCTGGAATGAAGCCCAGGGAACTGCAAATGGATTGTAAGAAGTTCAATTCCTTATGCAAGAAGCGGCACCTCCTAGCCTATGTACATGGATTTTTATATTATTAAAATATATTTTAGAATCATATTGTCAATGACGAGGATATACCAAACGGGTACCCTAGCATGAGGGTACCTGGTGCACGTGATGACTAAATCTCAATTGTCAATAGCCCAATAAAGCCACGAAGGAAGGTCCAAGACGAAGATTGCTTCCTAAGTTAGGCATAGTCGGTTAAATTTCTTTATCTGTAAAACCTAGTCGGTTACGTACCGGAGACCCAGCCCCTTATACAAGGGCTGGGAGGGCGACCGATCAAGGGAGGCAATACCAGACCACCAGAAACCCTAGCGAGATCGACATCTTGCCAGGACCCTTGTAATCGCCATATTCCCACAATCAATAGAAACAAGCAGGATGTAGGGGTTTTACCTCACTCGAGGGCCCTGAACCTGGGTAAATCTAGCTTGTCAGCCGTCGATTCTACTAACGCTACGTGTTCTCTACCACATAACTCTAAGGCTCCGCTTGGATTCCCCGTATATGGGCCGAAAATGACCGGTAATTTTCTACGGACCGTGAGACGTCCGTAAATTAACACAGCATTC